>CM055440.1:7665051-7849387 GCA_029228465.1 Salix viminalis | reverse complement strand
GAATGCTTGAGCTTGTTTTTGCATTTTCCATGTCTTTTCTTGACCATAATCATCAATTTGATTGTAAGGAGTCAGCCGATACCCGGTTATTTCAAGAAGGTTCTCTAAAAAGTGTGCACGGACAGGATATGTAAAACCCTGGAAAAATTGGCAAAATAACATTACTATCCAAAAATACAAAGACGAGATGAATCTACCAAGCGATCACATCATGTTCTTTATACTTTGGATTAATAAAATATATTATCAGTTGTAACATTAAAAAAGAAGTGCATGCATGACCATAGAGAAAAACACAAAAGATAATGCATATCGAGAAGTTATTTAGCGGGTAAATTAAAAGGAGAATCACAATCTTTTACATCTAGGAGGTGTTTGATTTGGGGGGAGAGAGGGGTGAAAGTCTTAATACCTTCTTTAAAGAGATTGGATACATAAGTAGCCATTGTTAAGTATTTTTCATTGAGAATAAAATAAAAACATGACATGTTTACTCATTCTTTAGCTCTTTGCACAAACCACTTCTTTGTTTTTCTGCTGCATCTAACTCAACAGAAATCTAAAACTACATATGCATGCATCAACCAATTTTTAAAGATTAGTACTTTATCCAAGCCAAACCATATGGTTTGCTATGTTTTTATGATGTAAGACAATTATCTTATGAGTTTATGATTTAATAATGTAGAACAATTATCCCAGGAATATATGGACCAAATTGAAGCATGAAGTTATATTTTCTTGTTTTAATTATTTTCCTAGTTAATTTTTTTATTTTAATTATTTATTTCCTGCTTAGCTTGGGACTTTAGATTTAATTAATATTTCATTATTTAGAAATCCTAATACTAGATGGATTCTACTAATTTGGTATATTTTAGTTAGAAGTCCTTTCCTATAAATGATTTATTTTAGTACTAATATAAATGGGGATATCTAGTTTATTTTATGGAGATCAAGATTATTATTCAAATTCAAAAAAAAATACCACAGAATTTTCTTTAGATTTTTCTATAGTTTGGTTTGTAACAATAGGGCTTGAGAACCCTAGTTTTATCTTCACTATACTCCCATAAAGCAATTGTCCCAGGAGCTCATGACTGAAATTAACAAGACAGCCTAAAAATAAGACCACAAAAAAAGATGAAATCATCTTATATAAAGCCTAAAGTTAATTTTCTCTTTTTATTATTTTTCTAATTAATTTTGGATTTTAATTATTTGTTTCCAACTTAGCTCATAACTTTTAATTTTACTAGCATTTTACTATTTAGAAATCTTAATGCTAGATAAATTCTATTAGTTAGGTAAGTTTAAATTAGAAGAAATCTTTTTCTATAAAGAATTTTAGTACTGGTATAAATAGAGATATCTAGTTTACTTTATAGAGTTCAATACTATTATTTAGATTCAATAAAAATAATGATGAATGAATATGTAAGATTTATTTTTCTATTTATTTTCAGTTTATATGATAAATGAATATGTTTGTTTTTCTATGCATATTTTCTATGATTATTTATCTTGAATGCTAAAGCAGTCTCTAAATTGTTGTTGTGAACAATTTATTGCTAAATTTCTTATCAAAATCGGATATGGTATATAAACTTGTGAAGCAACTGAGCTTAATGATTGTGGCAGATCTACGTTATTAATCTTAGGGAGAACATTCAAACAAATCAACATGAATTGCGGACAGTTTTGTTCTATAAATTAATAAATTTATCTAGTTTTAAGACTGTCATTGAACTAAACCATTAGTGCAGACACTGTGATTGTTTATTGGTTAGGGTTAGTTATACAGCGGATATGTTAATTAACTAATATTGAAAGAAGATAAAAATTCAAAATATAAATTGAAGTTTCGTTTCAAAGATCGGTTATGATTTTCATAGGTGGATATTTACTTGCAACCAAGGTTTATTTTCTTGATAAATTTCAGTTTTATTTAATTTTGCGTTAATCTAGATATAGATAATCACCAACCAAACCCTCCAATTGCATATTGTATAGCATGAAAATTTGAACTAAACTTTCCTCGTGGGATTAACCCCTTATTTGCTCTATATTATCTTATGTGTTTTAAGTTAGGGTAATTAATTTGTGCAACCGCGACATCACAGCATGAATAGTGAAAAAAAGGAGGTTAATCTCATAGCTAGCCTGTCATTGAGCCAGTTCGTTCAAATATTTGTGGTCGATATGGCTACGGTATTCATTTGAAGAAGAGGATCAAGGTAAGATTGTTGGAAATAATAGGCATCATCAAGATTATTATATAAAGGTTGAGATTTCTTCTTTTGACAATGATTTAGGAGTAGAGAATTTATTTGATTGGCTAGCTAAATGTGATCGATTTTACATATACAGGAATTTCATATTCGAGAATGGTATGAACTATATGGTTTAAATTGAAGCATGGGGTCTTATTCTAGTGGGATAAGCAATGGAGACTAGGAGGCATGAGTGTAGAAAACCTATTGAGACTTGAGAATAAGTCAAGGTCAAGACTATTATTCAAATTAAGTAAAATACCAAAACATTTTCTCTACAGTTTAGTCTGAAACCTTAGAGCTTAAAAGCCCTAATTTTATCTTCGTTATACGCTACGTCATCTTAATTGTCTAAAAGACAAAGCAAGAGGTGTCACAAAACTTAGCTTACATATCTTATATTTCCTTGTCAGCATCTCTATTTTGGTTTGACAGATTCAGAATCAAGCATATAAACAATGTACATGTACACAGCCCCACACTTTCAAATAATTTTGATTATTTTCTCACCATATAATCTTTAATCTTTTTTTCTCTTTTACTACTACTAAAACAAAAAACATGAAAAAATTTAAGGTTATTTAGAAACAAAGTATTGCTCTATTTTTCTAGAAAACTGGAATCAAAAAATTGAAAGCTGAAACATCCTATTCAAATGCAATATTTCTCTAACTATAAAACTAATTTTCTAGTTTTTCAAATTTATATTAAGTTTGAAAAACATATTATAAAGGTTCTCCACAATTTTTCTTTACAAGTTTGTTGAACAATACAATCCTTTTATATATACAAGCACTTTTTAGCAATGTAAGAAATTAAAATAAAATTTTAATATATATTGTCATAAATTTAATTTTTATTATAAATCTAAAATAAAGATTTTTTAGTTAACAACATAACTTTTTTCATAACAAAATTTAATTTGAATGAAATAAAATTAGATTAACACAAATCAAAAATATCAAGATGGCTATTAAAAAAAATAATCTTGATTTTTTATAAAAAAGAATATTTGTGATCTTGATGTATTTCTTATTTTTTATGGGAAAAAATTGTCTTTCGTCTCAACAAATGAGAATGTTTTCCAATTTTTCATTGGAAAAAGAAAACTAAATAACAAAAACAAAAACAAAAATGGAAAAGAAAATTCGTTTTTTGTTACTAAACACACCCTTGGAATTAACCTCTACTCCTGTAACAATTGACTGACATTTTTATCCTTGAAAGAAAGCAAAAACATTTAATTGAGAAAGAACATGCAAGACTTCAGCAACAAGCACCTCTCTGTGACCATATGAGCATTCTCTCCATAGAATAATAAAAGATAATATAAGAAGAGATAACCATGAGAACGTGAACAATTCTCTCACAAACAGTTTAGAGCCCACATTCATTTGAAATTTGGAGCATTGATAATGTACAATAGAAAGTAAAAAATTTGTCCTCCATCAAAGAAACTTTTGCCTCGGATAAAGACTTTCACAAGGAGGATCTATGGGAGGTTATTTGTGAATGGCAGGTAACGAGCTAGAAAATATTATTAGTTTTATCCAGATCATTCAAGAATCACGAGATAAGAGCATGCAGAGAGGTATACCAATGGACTGAACAAAAAACAAGGGTGGCAAAAGAACAAAGAGGGAATGAACACTAGCAAAACTAAAAAAGGAGTGAAAGAAACTCTAGTTGGCAGTCTTCAACCTAAGCATCAAGACATTCCAAAAAACTGAACAGTTCAGCTAAGAGGTTAACTGTACAGTTAAATTAAGCAGCAAAATTAACAAGATCTTTACCTGCTGGTTTCAAAGGATAAGGGATCGGTTTCCTACACGTTATCAGGACAGAAATTAGCAATGTAAGACTTACAGGAATATGAATTGCTGGAGCACCACCAAAGTAGGAAGAGAAAAGATCAGCATTTAAGGTTGCACTCATCAAAATCAATCTCAACTCCGGTCGACGAGGAAGCAGATCTCTCAGTACAATAAGAAGGAAATCTGACAAATAAGAGAACCATGGTAAATATCAAGTGATATAACAACAAATATCTCAAATGAATTCCAAGTTACCTTCATTCATTCCGCGTTCATGAATCTCATCAACAATGACATGAGTCACACCTTTTAAATCTCTGTCCAGAAGTAATCTCCTCAACAATATGCCAGTTGTACAAAATAGAAGCCGAGTGTCTCTTCCTCTCATACCCTCTAGCCGAACTTTATAGCCAACCTTTTAAAACGAGAGCAAAATAGCATAGATCAAAATAATTTACAAACTCCTTTATTTAAATAAAAGATTCATTACATCAGAGGCATGGACTAACTGATTCTCCCAGTTTCTCCCCACGTTCTGCAGCAACTCTTTCAGAAACAGACATAGCCGAAATTCTTCTAGGCTGTGTACATATAATACTACATGCAGCTCCGCGAGCAGCTTCAATCTCATATTCTAGTATATACTGAGGAAGTTGTGTGGTTTTACCACAACCAGTTTCACCAGAGACAACAATAACCTGCAAACGTGCATCAATTTTCTGTAAATATAAATGGTCATTTGTAAGATACGATCCATAATGCTAGTTGCAACCATAATCATTTAGTCATGCACATCCATCACTTGGATGGCTTGAGTGGTCCATATTATATAGATTTAAGGGATGGATTTCGCACAATTTAATTCTCAAAGCAGGATTCCTGAGAAACCACTTGGTTTTTAAATCTTCAAGTTTTATTGCCTAAGAAACTTGCTCTTTTCTATATACAACTCTTGTATCCTACATTTAAGAATGAACCTGCTTGAACTGAGGACACCTTGCTTACAATTGACCAATATAGTTTCCAAACAGGAATTTATTTTCAGCCATTATTGGACCTTCTCATGCATCACTACCCATAAAGCCATAAGAGCACACAGCATAGCCTCCATATGCATTAATTGATACACTGTCACTGTTTTAACTATTTCAGGCATTGTATTAAAAATAAAATTTGGCCATGCTCCAAACCATCTGCATCATCTGCATTAAGTATCAATATACCATATAATCCTACTTGCTCAACAACCAAAGTGGAGAGAAATGAATTCCTTGACATGGCATATAACATTGTCCAGGAGTCCCAAGAGAACAAATTTTATTGAAAAATTAAACAAGTTGCATCTTGGTCGAGACTTAAGAGCTTTGAGTTATGAAGGAATGCTGAAATTGAAGTAAAAATGAGTGTCCTAGCAGGAGTTACAACCTCATAAAGATATGGACTGCAATCAGAAGTCAAATACAAGAAAGAACATATCACAATCACCTGATTTTCAGATATGGCTTTTAGCAGCAGATCCTTTTCTTTATATGCAGGAAGGCTTCTACGAAATTCAATCATCTTTTGGCCCTCAGGAGATTCCTACACAAGAACTAATACCCATCAGCACCATATCTTGTAATTTTACATTAATGAGTAGCAGAAAATGAGAGGTAAAAATCTGTTCTTAATACAAATTAAAGTGACCCCTTAAAGAACCAATACTTTATGATAACAAATTTGACAGCAGAAACTTAAAAGTTCCAGCAGGAACAAACATAAAATTAAGGGTTTTTAAGATGCATATCCACTACACAACCTTGCCAGAAAATAAATTTACAAAAGTTTTAAAATGTTCACGTAATTCCTGAAACATGATGCCAATGTTCTCAAAAAGTGGACAAGCCACTACCAAAGTTTACCAGAAATATAGCTAATGCTTCATCACAAAATCCTAGAACATTGAAAAACGGTACTAAGGCACATGCTACTAAGATATCATAATTTACCCTAGTGCACCACCGTTTTACTTGTATGTAAGGAAAAACATGATAAGTTATAATGCAAAAGGACTTGACGGACAAGAAGGGCAGTTGTTTCAAAAGATAACCCTGTGAAAATGATCAGGGTAAATTTACCTGCCACTCTTCTTGTTGATTACGAAGTTGCAAACTCTTCCGACTAAGAATTCTCTCCATGGAAACACTATTTTGTACTGACAGTTCTGGCCGCGGATAGATTCTTTCACCGGTCTCCATACTCCCACCATTGTTTGATCTTGACAAGGAGTTGGGAGGAAAAAATCCTCTGCTCGTGGGCTTTTTGGAAACGTAAGATTTGAGATGAGCATCTACTTCTCTTTGTAACCCAAAAGGTAAGATCACCTATAAGATTTTCAAGAGCATTGTAACAAGTGAATTATATGAATGAACAAGCTTAGCCTATGCACATACTTCAATTAGTGATAAGAGCAATAAGTTCCCACCTGGATCTAATGAGCAAAGTATTTGAGAGCAAGTTTCTAACAGAAAGCTCAGAGTATATCAATTCATTACTCTGTTATATTGTAAAACTATAATACACTGAACAGTGAGAGACATGAACTAAGAAAAGAAAAAACCTCTCTCTGTGGACGCTTATCATCCAGATCAGGTCTGTAATTTGGCAAAGGGGCTTTACTAAACACAACAATTCTCGAATATTGACGGCTGCAAAAAATAAATTATATTCAAACTACGCACGCAATGGTTATAATGAAAAAACAGCAAAACGAATGCTTCCACTTTAAAAAAATAGAAAGATTAAAAATACCTGTGTAAACCCATTCGGGTTGCCATAGCTGATAAATGCTCAAAATCACGTCTGTCCTTTTTCTCCCTGGATACAACTTCTTGCTGATCTTTACTTTGAAGAAGCTTGGTTAACTTCCATTTCCAATCATCAGCGTTATCAAGGGTCGAGCCAGTCTAAAAAACATGAATCAACATGAGATACGAATTAAATTTGTATGAGTGAGAATATTGTTCATTATCTGCTTAAAAAACCAAGAATTTCATTTTCTTAAAAATAACTACTTTTTTCCTCAATGCAAACAAAGAAAAAAAAAACATGTTATGCTTGAACTTAACTTTTATTATAAACCCTACAGATAAACCACCAACCCATAAAGGAATAAAGTTTCATCTAGTGTGCTGAAAATAAGCATATTTTTTCCTTCAAAGGGACAGGATGGGGAGCTGAGGCAAATGATATATTCAGTCAGCATTGAGGAAGGAGGGTGGCGAAGAGCACTTTTAAGAGCTAAATTGTGAAAATCAAACAAAATGGAACTAAAGACCAACCATTTCCTTCTGGGAAGAGCCTAATTCATAATCGGATTCATCACTAGAAACATCCCGGTAAGCAAACCTGCCATAATTAAAGCTCTGCATAGACCTGGTATATGGCAAAGCAAGTTTACTTGGAATGAGAATCTGCAACACCAAAACACTTGACTGACAAAATACCATGATGCCTGAATCGAAGAGGGCGGGGCAAAGGCTGGTTAGTAAGAGATAGGGTTTGGTGGTTCCTAATGGAAACAAGAGATGATAAAAAAAATAAAGAGGGTTTAAGGGTGGTTTTAGTTTTGTAATGGGAATGGAGTGATTTTGCTGTTTTGGTGGAAGAGGGTCTCAGAGACATGATCGTGTTCATTCTGATACAGCAAGGCATGCTTCTCTCTCTTCTTCTTTTTTTTTGCTTTTTGTTGGTTGCTTGCTGGGGTTTTAGAAGGGTTTTTGTGGTTACATTTGCTTGAATTAGGGTTTTTGGTTCAGACTTCTCCTACTGACAATAACTTACGTTGTTGAAAATTTTTAGTGCAGAAGAGAGAGAAAGGGTACGAGGGATGTTTTCTTTCTGGTTGTGGAGAATGCGGCCGTGCAGGAGCAGCTGTGGAAAGTCCAAATGTTTTGTTTATAAGTTTGAACCTTTTTTTTTCTTTTTCTTTTTTTATAAGTTGTTTCGGGCAATTTTGGGTGGTGGTGGGACTTTTGTGAAGAGTTTCGGCCTGCTGGGCTTCTTTTTTCTCTTTACCTTATAGTTTTGAATAGTTTTATCACCTCCACTAATAAGGTATTTTCTATTTAATTTTAAAAATATTTTTGAAAAAAATTAAAAAATTATTATTATTATTTTATTTTAAATTAATTTTTTTTGTCTTTTTTAAATTATTTTCATGTGCTGATATCAAAAATATTTTAAAAAAAAATAAAAAAAATTTGATGCATTAACAAAAAATACTTTTAAAAACAACATTAACTACACTCTTAAACAATCACTAAATTGATGCCACATAGTAGAATTTTAAGTTAATTTTATATATAATAAAACAATGTGTTATGATTTTTTGTAACTCATAAATATAAACATGTTGTTTACATTACTAGTAGTTACATTTTAATTTTTAATATGGTATAAGAAAAATGCATCATTTTTACGCATGGATTTTATTATATACTGATTTGTTTATTGAGAAGTACAAATAAAATAAAATATAAACCAATAAATTGTGAAACAGTTTTTAATATTAATTATATCCTTAAATGGAAAAATAACCTTTCTTTTAAAAAATCAGTTGAGTATATAAATATCTCACTCCAACATTTTCTTCAATTCACACATTTTTATTATTTTATTTTAGACCTTTTTATCTTACTATGAATAAATTATTGTTTTTATAAACACACCATGCAAATAAATTAAATTTATATCATATATTAAACAAAAACAATCTCTTTGAAATATTATAAAAATGCAATTTTTATCTTACCATGAATAAATCATTTTTTTATAAACACGTCATGCAAATAAATTATAATTATATCATATATTAAATAAAAATAAACAAAAATCTCTTTCAAATATTATAAAAATCAAAATAATTAAAAAAGTACAAACTAACTAATATTTAAAAAATATTGAAATAAAAAAAATAAAAAAAATAAAGATTATTAATTTAAATTAAAATTAAAAAAAAATTAGTCAACTAATAAACTAATAAATAGAAAGTCAATATTCCCCTAAAAGTCAAAAACATATAGCTATGTTTAACTATGACCTTTCTTTTTAATTTATGCATTTTTTTTTTTTTTATTAATAAATGATTAGTTTTATTTTTATGAATATATCATGCAAATATAGTTTGTGTATATCAAATACAAAAGAAATATATAAAAGACAAATTAGAATAGTCTACTTTGAACATTATAAAAGTTATAAAAAAAAATGTTTAAAAAATGAGAAAAAAATAAAAATGACAAAGAGAATATTAATATAAATTTAAATGAAAAAATAGTACAAAGTGAAAAATAAAAACAAATAGAGAGAATATTCTTAAAATTCTCTTAGAAAATCCTTTCATGTGTCCAAGAAAGACAACTAAAAAATTTGGATCCAAAATTAATTTTGTTCATTGAAAAGCTTTAAAAAACATAGGATATGTCAATGATGGACCAAGAAAAAACCTATCATAGGTTGAATTTGAATATTTATTATGTCCTTTTTGATAAGACATAAGGAAAAAAACTATAAAAAGGTGAGATTTATTAAAAAAAAAAAAGTAATACACCTTAAATACTTGGTGAATCTTTGTTGTTCTAAGATTACAACTATAACACCTAAAAGGTGCATGAATTAGATGTTTCATTAATATTGGAAAATTATATAAAATAAATTCAAATGAAGACAATAATCAACAATATAATTAAAATGCTTTAAAAAAAGATAGATAAGAAAGAGAATTTATAAAGTAGATTTTTAGCATGGTTCAACATGCCTACAATCACATCTCAAGAATCAGACCAGTTTTGAGTATTGTATTCCTTCATTAGTCTAAGTTCAAGAGTAAGGGGATGTTTGACACTACGTTTCAAAAGCGTTTTTTTTTAAAAAATTGAAAAATATTTTATTTTTATTTTGTACATTAAATTAAAAAAAAATGTGTTTTTTAGATCATTTCTCATATGCTGATGTCAAAAATAATTTTTAAAAAATAAAAAGAAATATCATTTTGAATGTATTTTCTAGACCAAAAACACTTTTAAAATGCAAATACAACTACACTCTCAAACAATCACTAAATAGTCATTTAATAAATCTACAACAAGATTTTTACACCACTTAATGATATTCTGTAAAAACTTAATTAAATATTTTCCTAAGTAGATAAAAAAAAAGTGAAATTGGATAAAATAAATAAAATTAGATGGATAGGAAAGGGGTTAAAATAGAAATTTAATGCAAATTAGGCTAATATGTAATTAATGAAAAAAATTGGATATAAATACCCAATTCTTTTCCTTTTAGTTAGCAGTTCAAAAGACAAGGAGGGAGTTTTTTATTTCTTATCTTCAAATTCTTGTTAAAATCCATCCAAAAAAAGAGAAATTAGAGTGTGAAAAGGGTTAGGCTAGAAATTAAAAAGGGCAAATCAAGTGTTTAGTGATTTGTTTTGGGATAAATTAAGGATTATGTTTTTGAAAAGAGAGAAAAAGAGGGGATTGAAAAGGGAATTTGATTCCACAACATTCAACACTTTCAAAACCATCAAATTAAAGTAAGAAACACCTTTAAATAGATTAATTGTATTGAATTTATGGTTTTGTTAATGAAATGGAGATGTTAGGATTATGTAAGGATGAAATTGTGTCAATTATATGATGAATAAATGTTATTATGATTGCAAGTATGAATTATTGTTGGGTTGCCAATTTAATTTTAAAAAAAATGGAAAGGATAAAAATCCCTCTTTTATTGTCTTGATTTTCAACCAGAGGAATAAATTGTAAGATTAAGGATTTTGATGCAATTGATTAGGATTGTATAAGATCATGGGTTAGCTAAATATTAATGGATAGAAAAAGAGTGGGAGGTTTCAAAAGAAAGAAAAAGAAGAATCTTCATTTTCTTTCTCTCCATAACCAACCAATATGTTTTGAAAAGGGAGATGATTGTAACTTTATCGTAACTATGTAATGTGAAAAAAATGTGTTTAAACAAATTCAATTAAATTACCCAAATTCTAGAATAAAATAGATTAGTTATGAAGAAACAACAGGAGAATGTCATCTATTATAGGTAAGAAAATCCAATTAATCTCATATAAAAATATCAAATTGGTTACATTAAATAGTAAAGTAAGATGTATAAAGACGTACTCAATTAAAAACAAAATGGAAAATGAATGGAAGCAAAAGAAATAAGTAGTTTTACATGTTTAAAGAGCGGTATAAGAGACAAACTCCCTTGATTAATGGGATTAGTGCCTTATATAATAGGGCTATTCGAGATATTAAGTCTCTGGTTAATGGAATTAATTTTATGCTTTTTATTATTAGGCGACTAAGAAAATCAATTCCCTAGTTAATGGAAAATTAAGATTAAAAATTTAATAATTTGTAATAAATCAAGAGCCTCAAATTTAAGCTAGAGATGTACTTATTACATTCATATAATTGGGACAAAATGGCACCATGTTTATGAAAATATAAAGTTATGGTCATAGTTAAATTGTTGGTAAATTAAAGGTTATGATTATATATATATATATATATAGAGAGAGAGAGAGAGAGAGAGAGAGATAGGACATTATATTTAAATAATTTTTGAGTGAAAATATGATCATGCTTAATATAAAATAATTTACATTTTTTTTTGGCAACAGTGGTTTGAGAAATAAACTTAGTATTATATATCTTTTGCAAAAAACTGAGTTTATGTGATTTGGGAGGAAAAATATTTTATTGCAATGTAATTTGTAATCAAATTGTATTTGTTTGTTGAACTTAATTGTGGATGTTGTAATCAAGGAAATTTATCTCTTTTAAAAATGTTTGTATATCTGTTACACTTTCATAAATCTTTATATTTAATGTATTGGTCTTATTAATAGTTATAGTTATAAAATGTTAATCTATTGAATTGAATGAAAACAGGATGTTGATGTTACTAGCAAAATGTAAGAGTCTTGAATGATGAAATAAGTATTATAATAACTATTTGTAGATTGTGAACTTATTGGTCAATAACTTTGTATTGAAAATATAGAAAGAAACATTTTATCAAATATTTGGTTTATTATATTTAAAATTGTTTTGAAGTCGTTCTAATTGGTATTACAAATTTAGGGTCATTCCATATTTGTTTTTTTTAAGATTTTTCACACTTAAAGATAGGTCATTTTCAATATTTTTTTTGGTGAAATTACCTCACCAATACCAAAGAATTACACCTAACTTTCAAAGGTTTACAAATGTGATTTTGTTATAAAAAATAACTATCTCGATAAAATAGATAATACAATTTTAAAGTTATAATATCTTTATATATCATAAGATAACACTTAAAATATTTAAAGGTGTTTAAGTGTAATGAGATTAAATATTCAATTATGAAAGTTTAATATGACCAATTAGATTATAATCAAAGATTGGTGATTTAAATGTTGTTTTGCTCTTAAAATGTATTATGTATGATGTAGTTTAGTATTCTCTTTCTAATTTTGCAATTAGGCAAATATATATATATATAGATAGATAGATAGATAGATAGATAGATAGATGAGTGTGTATGTTTGTTTGTAGCAAAAACCACTTGTTATAACCCCATTGATAATTGAAACGGTCAACTTGTTTAGATTAGACAAGTAAATTGATTAACCAGTTACTATAAAGTTCTCAAGTGTTCATCAAGGATGAAACAAGTAATCGATCAATTTATTTGGTTACACCAAAATAGTCGATTGATTAATGTAAAATCCTAAATTTGTTAGTTTTAGTCTAGATGAATTATAAGAACCATTTATTAAGGGTTTTTTTTTATCAATCATTTAAATGTAAACATAGTGAAATGTATGCATTCATTTTCATTTGTGCTATCAAAATGAGATATATAAATTTATATAAAGCACTAAAATGAACACTTAATTCTAAGTCTTTAATATTTTTTGACTTCTTAGTGATTTTTTAATGAAATCCTTTATTCTTATTGATATGATATTTCTATAAATATGTTTAAAACTTATTCTCAACAAAGCATATTATTAGTCCAATTTTCCATATTATTGTTATCATCAAAATAAATATAAAATCATTAAATATATAACCTAAAGGTCAACAATCTCCCCTTTAATGATGATAATTAATATGTAACCTAAATATATAAAAAAATATTTCTCCTTATCTTTTGCAATACAATATATAGAAAACATTAATAATTTAACATAATCTCAGTTAATATAAATAGATTGTATTTTCGAATAATGATTTATGCATCAAGAAAATTGAATTTCTCTCCTTAAATGTATTCATATAGTATTAAAATATTTCCCCTTTTTTTGCAAGTAAATAAACTCATATCTATTTCTCCCCTTTTTAACATTAACAAACAGAACATATTATATAGATATAAATATAAGAAATTATATAATAGAAATCATAAGAAATAAAACTATATGATTACCTAATCTTTAAAATACAATATTCATTGCAAATTAAAAGGTATAGAAATATAAAAAACATAAAAAAATACAAAACAATACAAGTACTTTTTGGTATAAAATTTAGGGTGGTGGATAATAAGAGAAAAGTATTGGCCATCATTGTCTTTATCTTTGTTATATCACCAACTATATTCTCTTATGTCTCCTTAATGTAATGCACATATGTCTAAAGTTGTGTTAGGCGATTTCCATCTTAGATCTTATAGAACCTCGTTAAAACTTTTTTTTGTTGAGGAAATAGTTAGTAGTGTTTCAAACATCACCTCAAACTCATTGTCACTATCTACACATTTTGTTTTTTCTTCCTTATCATGCTTTTACTCAACATGGGCTCCAATATGGTATCTAAAAACCTAAGCACCATCCTCATTTAACACAAATCTCATCTTGATAAAAGTTTTATTGTTTATCTTTATTAATATTGAATACAATATCTTATTCATACTTATCAACACTATCTTAAAATGTTAATAAATATTAGTTAACATGACCATAAAAAAGAAATTTCTACTTTTACATCATATGTCATAATCAAAAATTCTCATTATAATAAAGGGTAATAATACAAACTTTGTTTTTATCCTTTAATTTTGTATTTCAAAAAGCTATTTCATCAAAATGTAGCTCCAACTTTCTATTTCAAAAAGCAAGAAGTCTTCAAAGATAATTACAACTCCATAAATCAATTATTCTGCAAAGCTAAAAGAAAAATGCATAATCATAAACAATATGTTTATTATTCCCTTTGAAAAAAATATCTCACTCAGCAAAATGTAAAACTAAATTACATTATTGAACTATCAATTTATTTCTGGATAGTGAGCTTGGATGACGTGCTTCCCTTGAAATTAAATATAAGCTTGGAAGTTAGATCATTAGCCCTTTTTTTCTATACGATTTGACCTATCTTTGACATTACATGGTGTTATGAGTTTTGAATTTTAAGTAATAACCTTAAAAATGAGTTGATTTAGTGAGAGTTTGAGAGAGAATGAAGTTAAGAGTTTATAATTAGGAATATATTTTTATTGTTGAGCAACTAGTTGACTAGTTACTTTGGGTTAAGTTTAACTAGCTAAAACCCAAACTAAGATTTTCCTAAATTTTTCTTTTGATTTTTTAGTTTGCATTAAAATTAAAGCTTTTTTCATGCTAAAATTATATCTAAAAAAGACAAATAATTTAAAGGTTGAAAAAAATTAAAATTTAGGCAATAGCCTCACCACCCTTCCTCTAGCTCAATTAGTTGGTTAGTTGATCTAGTTATTTAAATCAGTTGATTAATTGACATAAAAATCAAGATTTTGTGAGTTATATCTTTAATAAGTGTTTTGTAAGTCAAGATATACCTATTTGTCTATCATGTAAACTCCAAAACTGACTCTAAATCAAAACTCAAAAAATATTATTCATCCAATAATCATACTTTATTTCTCTAACTCAATTGGTTGGTCGATTGAACTAATAATAACAAATTGGTTGACTGGTTCTTCTCAAAGACAGACAAACAATAAATTGTTTGTCGATTGAACTTTATAACATATATTTTTAAAATTTTATGCTGAAAGAGTATACATTTTATTACTTAAATATGTTCAACTCATTTCCAATAATATATACTCACAAAAATATCTTAAATATCTTTAGCATGAGTAAAGCCTAAATTCATTCTCATTTGTAGAAGACATATTTACTTAAAAGATTTGTGAAAATATGTATTAATTTATGCTCTATGCTTAAAAACTCAAGTACAATATCTTCTTCAATTATTTGATTCCTTAAAAAGTGACGTTTCACTTCTATGTATTTTGTATATGTGTCTTGTATAAGATTACTTGAGGCCGTGGCCTAGAAGGGAAAAAGACTCGTTCTCTTCTTCTACACCCGGGTTCAATCCTCTCTATACATGTCTGTCACCTCCGCGGTGTCTTACCTGTCCACTAGGCTTGTAGAATGTTTAGTGGGTCTGAGAATTAGTTGTGGTATGCGTAAACTGGTTCGGACACTCTAGTTATATATATATATATATATATATATATATAAGTATTGTATAAGATTATTAGATAGATTTACTACACTAAAGTTATCATACTTGATATGTATATGATCAAATACAAATACATAGTCTTCTAAGGTTTGTTTTATCTATAAGGTTTGAGCTTAAAAACTACCCGCCACTATATATTTCATTCAAATTATTAATAACGCTATTGAGTTGTGTTTCTTATTAGTCTAAAATACTAGTGATGATACTAAAAAATGACATGTTCTATTATTTTTTTTTCAACTTTACACCCAATAAAATTAATATTTGAATAGTTAATCAAAATAATTTTTGGGTAAAAGATTTATTGAATTCAATGACATGCGAGTTTGCGTGGTTGACTTGAGTTTCATTTTTTTTTAAAAAAAAGTAAATACTATTTTTTTTTATGAATTTTATCCTTTCAATATTAAATTAATTCAAAATTAAACTTTTCAATTTGTTTTGTTTCAAGATTATCTTTATGAATTTTATATGTTAACCTGTGTTAAACTAAGTAGATCAAATTTTTTTTCTATCTCAATATTAGATAAAAAGATATTTAATTTATAATTAAATTCTATTTTTTAGAAGATACTTTATTAATAGATGGACATTTGTTTTGCTCTTTAAATTCTTTTTTCTCTAATTCACAGCATATCACGTGGGACGGGGTTGAAGAATTTAATTTGTTATGGTGATACAAATTGTTTTTTTAAATATTTTTTTAATTAAAATTATTTTTTAAATTTTTAATAAATATTTTTAATAATATATCAAAATAATTTAAAAACATTAAATAAAATTAGTTTTTATTTATTTTCTTAGATTACAATTACTAATAAAACAGAAAAAGGGCTCGAATTCTATTTCTGTATTTAAAAATCTCAGTGGCTTCGCCTTATAGAAACCCCACTTTTTTCTGCGTTACAGAACTCCCTCGATCTCACTCTCTCGCTCTCTAGGGTTTCTCTCTTCCTCGTTTACCCCTGCCTCCTTATTTATTTTACATTCCCTCACTACAGAATTAGGGTTAGGGTTTTAAAAAACAATCAATGGCACTTATAGCGAACTCCGCTCCCAGATCTTCCAAAACCGAGTCCTACGTCGACAACAAGCGGAAAGAAGACATCCGCCATGCGAACATCAAGTCTGCTTGCGCGGTGGCTGACGCCGTCAGAACCAGTCTTGGTCCTAAAGGAATGGACAAAATGATTTCAACCGCGAACGGTGAAGTCATCATTACCAATGACGGCGCCACCATTCTTAACAAGATGGAGGTTCTCCAACCGGCTGCGAAGATGCTTGTTGAACTCTCTAAATCTCAAGACGCCGCTGCTGGTGACGGCACCACCACCGTCGTTGTTATTGCCGGATCGTTGCTTAAGCAGTGCCTTACACTCCTCTCCTCTGGTATCCACCCAACGGTAATCTCCGATTCATTACATAAAGCTTCGATTAAGGCTGTGGATGTTCTAACTGCAATGGCTGTGCCGTTAGAGCTAACAGACCGTGAGTCGTTAGTGAAATCTGCTAGTACGTCATTAAACAGTAAAGTTGTTAGTCAGTATTCGTCGTTGCTAGCTCCATTAGCTGTTGATGCTGTTTTATCTGTTGTGGATCCTGAGAAGCCAGATTTAGTTGATCTTAGGGATATTAAGATAGTGAAAAAGCTGGGTGGAACCGTGGATGATACGGAGATGGTTAGGGGGTTGGTTTTTGATAAGAAAGTGAGTCATGCTGCAGGTGGGCCTACGCGTGTTGAGAATGCCAAGATTGCGGTTATTCAATTTCAGATTTCGCCGCCAAAGACTGATATTGAGCAGAGTATTGTGGTATCTGATTATGCACAAATGGATAGGATTCTGAAGGAAGAGAGGAATTATATTTTGGGTATGATTAAGAAGATTAGGGCAACTGGGTGTAATGTGTTGTTGATTCAGAAGAGTATTTTGAGGGATGCAGTGACAGATTTGTCCTTGCATTATCTGGCGAAAGCGAAGATTTTGGTGATTAAGGATGTGGAGAGGGATGAGATTGAGTTCATCACTAAGACTTTGAATTGTTTGCCTATTGCAAATATTGAGCATTTCAAAGAGGAAAAGTTGGGGTATGCGGATCTTGTTGAGGAGGTTTCACTTGGAGATGGGAAGATTGTCAAGATTACTGGGATTAAGGATATGGGGAGGAATACCTGTGTGCTTGTACGTGGGTCCAACATGTTGGTTCTTGATGAGGCAGAGCGGAGCTTGCATGATGCCTTATGTGTCATTAGGTGTTTGGTGAATAAACAGTTTTTGATTGCAGGTGGTGGGGCTCCGGAGATTGAGTTGTCAAGACAGCTTGGAGCATGGGCCAAGGTGCTGCATGGGATGGAAGGATACTGTGTGAAGGCATTTGCTGAGGCACTTGAGGTGATACCATATACTTTGGCAGAGAATGCAGGGCTGAATCCAATTACTATTGTGACTGAACTGAGGAATAGGCATGCTCAAGGAGAGATCAATGCAGGGATCAATGTGAGGAAGGGGCAGATCACAAATATTTTGGAGGAGAATGTGGTTCAGCCTCTGCTTGTGAGCACAAGTGCCATCACACTGGCAGCAGAGTGTGTGCGGATGCTTTTGAAGATTGATGACATTGTTACTGTCAGGTAAATTGAAATTGAAGATGAAATGTGTTAGGCGTCTAGTAGTATCAATGATGTATTGAATGTGTGGTGTGACCCTCTTATGAATGGGGCTGTTTTTCCTTTTGTTTTCCTTTCCTCTAGAACTATCCTATGAATGGTTTATGGTTAAAGAATTTTTGGTGGTATATGCCTTGTTTCTTGATGTTTGGTTTATTTTTGGATATTTTGTGCTATTTTTTCTCGGAGATTTCATATACTCTTTCTCTGCATTTAGCTTTCCTGACCTTTGATCTATATAGATCATGGTATTGAATTTGCATATTACATCTGGTGTGCTGCTGAATAGACTTGGATTATTCTAGCTAAGCATCTTTTCATTAAGTAAAACTGTGTATTCAGTGTTTGTTGAGTTTATTTCAACAAACATATGATAATATATAATTTGAGCAAGATGATGGTCGCGAGGTTCCCCCTGATGGTGCCATTGTGGGAACCTCACGACAATGATGACAATTGTTGCAGTAGTGCATGTTTGTGCAAATTGCATGCAGCTAAAGTCCAGTATTAATGTTACCTTCAGCTCCAATTTCTAGCTTCAACTTTTTTTTTAATACCCATCATGGTCGTCTTGCTAAACACTGGTCGCATGGTTATGGTATTGTGGTTATTGTAATGCTTCATAGCATTTTTCATTTTAATCCCCGAAGTTCAAATCATACAATAATGTCTTTTTTGAGATACGGGGTTTTGTATTTTTCCTTCCAGCATAGAAAACAATTACCCGAGCTATCACCGTATTCAGATAGTATATAATTTTAAGCAAGTTCATGGTAAGCGTTACATTGTATCTGCAAAAAGTTACAGTTAGTGTTCACATATAAACTTGAATATTCAATTCTGTAATTTTATGTACATGCATTGCTGGTGGTAATCTATAGATGGTTCATCAACTACATTGTTCTTCACAATGCCTCATCATGATTTGCACTTTTTTAAGCTTCCAAGTGTGTCTTAAGCCTGAACAGTAACTCTTAGGTGCCACCTGACCAGCAAGTTAGCCTTTTCATGTTTACCTCATCTACCACATCTAACATTTGAGCACCGATTTTTTTTATTTTTGTCCTAGCAATTTGTACTCGTTACCCTGAAGTAAATGATATTTCCTACAAACAGGCTCGACCTTTCAAAATCTGAATATGATTAGCCTTTCAAAATCTTTGTTGATGTTGTTTACGAGTATCCATCGTCACTATGCTGAACACAACCATCTCTATAGGCCAAACAACTTTCTCCTTGTCAGGGGACATAATTACCAATACCCAAGACCACTCACCAAAAATCCTTCTACAGGTGCCGATTAAATAAATCCATAAATGTATGAGGGCATCCATAATCGCTGCACAAAAATGTATATCTATACTGTTCAAAATCCTAATAAGAAAACCCCAACCATCCTCTTTATCTTCATCATGCAGACCAACCCTAATCCTTGTACCACAACCTTTGGTAGAAGACAACTACAACACCTGGTTTAGTCCATGAGCATGGCCTTAACGGTCAAAAACAAAATTGGCTTCGTTGATGAGTCAATCAAAGAACCAAGTGGGGATAAACTTGAGGAACTATAGCAAAGAAAACGCTACAAAAACTTGGTCAAGACATGGCTATTGGGGTCAATGCCGAAGGACATTGCCAGCAACGCCATCCACTACAAAAGATGCGAGTCAAATGTGGCTTGATCTCCAAGAGTGATTCTCCCATGTAAATACTATTCATCTCTTCCATATCGAGAATAAGATCCATACTGCATACAATGCAGCATGATTGTAAGCTCGTATTTCACTAAACTGAAAGAGTCTTTAGGATGAATAAGATACATTGTGTTCTATTCTGGCATGTGACTATGGAACAATAAAAAAGATTGCTTCATATATGAAAACCCAGAAAATAATGACAAACAAAGATTTCTTATGGAAAGATTTCCACCCAACTAGAACTAGATGTTTTTGCAGTGAAAAATCTAAATTGTGAGCCTGCATTAGAAAGAAGGGGTCTTCGGTGTGCAAAATGCAACAAAACAAATCATACACTAAGAATTGTTGTGCCCATCTCAAGTGCACATTTTGTGGCTGAAAATGTCACATATTTGATTACTGCCATAAGAGAAAAACAGCGACATT
The DNA here is from genome assembly GCA_029228465.1 of Salix viminalis. Lineage (NCBI taxonomy): Eukaryota > Viridiplantae > Streptophyta > Magnoliopsida > Malpighiales > Salicaceae > Salix > Salix viminalis. Next base: position 7,828,945 of record CM055440.1, on the reverse strand, counting down.
AGAAACTAAACAAGACAATCTTTCAAAGGGCAACTAGGTTACAACATATGCACCTGACAAGAAGATGACAACACTCAATTTTCCTTTCTCGCAGGTGGAATGTAAACAAATTCTTTAAATGTTAAGCAAAAACAAAACCTCTATGGCCAACCAAGTTGGCTAATTCTTCAAATCATGAAGAATTGTCAAGTAAAGCTTTTTTCCCCTCATTTACATGGCAAGAAGAGCACATAGTTATTGGATAATGGTGTTATAGATCATATGGTATGTGACCCTAATTTGCTCACACAATAAAAAAGGGATGAAAATCATATTGTTGAATTACCAAATGGTTCATCTACTTTAGTCACCCATATTGGACAAATTACTTTCTCTCCCAATTTCATCCTCGATAATGTTCTATATGTACCACTTTTCAGCTCAACCTAATCTCCATTAGCAAATTAGCTTCAGATTCCTCTTGTATCACAATTTTTCTAAGACAAATTTTGTGTTATACAAGACCTATGCTCGAGGAAGATGATTGGGACGAGATTTGAACGGGAGGGATTACTATCTCGATCAATCAAATAAAGGAACATGCAATTCTATCCAAACTATAGCATCAGGTCTTTGGCATCAATGCCTTTGGACTTCCATCAAACAAAGTTTTTCAGTTATTTCTCTTTTCCAAAAATAAATCTTATGATACAGACAAGTGTTTAATTTGCCCGTTAGAGAAACAAACAAGGTCACAATTTCCTTTGAGTTCCATTCCAAGTAAAACATGTTTTGATTGGATATATGTTGACATTCGAGGTGGTTGTAAAATTATTTCTCTTACTGGTGCGAAATATTTTCTCACTATCGTAGACGATTTTACTCGGAGCACATGAGTTTATTTGATTAAACAAAAATCTGACATAAGAGATCTCCTAGTTAAATTCATTCACATGGTTGAAACTCAATTTAGAAGTCAAAATTGTGTGTAGTGACAATGGTCCTAAATTCAAACTCAAAAGTTTTTATGCCCTCACAGGAATTGTCCATTAGTCTAGTTGCATCAACACACCATAACAAAATGGTTTAGGGGATGCAATTCTTGCTTCAGCATACCTAATCAATAGAACACCAACTCTTTCTTCATGGTAAAACATCATATAAGAAATTGTTTCATCAAAATCCTAATTATTCTCACTTAAGGGTATTTGGTTGTTTATTATTTGTCTCCACCCATACATACACAAAAAGCCTTCAAAATTTGACCCTCGTGCAACTCGTTGTATTTTTCTTGGATGCCCTTATGGTCAAAAAGGGTATCGTGTGCTTGACCTCATCCTCAAAAAGGTTTTTGTTTCACGAGATGTTACTTTTTTTGAAGAAACATTTCTTTTTCAAAACCATCATGATTCCACTGCATCTTGATCTCTCACAACCTCATACCCTCTTTTTTGACATTTGATGTTGACTCTTTCTCTGAACCCATAACTTCAACCCAAATTTCTGAAGCATCTAGTCATTACCCAAATCCACAAGCAGACCCAATTAATGAAACTCAGCTTACAAGCCCATCCCCTGAACCTACAAACATGGACCTTTATGCCCTTTTGTGCCCTTATCCGCCAACAAACACCTATCGGGATGTAAAGGGGTTTACAAAATCAAGCTCAAACCAAAGGGGATCGTCGAGTGGTACAAAACATGTTTAATGGCAAACAAAAAGGATCCCATTCAAATCGAGGGGATTAATTATAGGGAAACGTTTTCCCTTGTGGCCAAATTGGTGACCGTTTGTTTGCTTTTTAGTGTTGCAACCTTACAGGGATGACACTTACATCAACTAGATGTGAACAATGTATTTTTGCACGGTGATTTTACTGAGGTTGTCTACATGACCTTGCCTCCTGGTTTTGGCCAAAAGGGGGAGACTTGTGTGTGCAAGTTAAACAAATCCTTGTATAGACTAAAAAAGGCATCAAGACAATGGTTTCTCAAATTGTCAACCTCTCACAAAGTTGTTGGATCTCATCAATCATTGTCAGACTACTCATTGTTCGCCCTGAAATTATCAAGGTAGCTTTCATTGCATTACTTGTCTATGTTGACGATGTGATATTGGCAGGGAACAACTTGCAGGACATTGAAAAGACTAAGCGTTTTCTTTCCAAGAGATTTAAGCTTAAGAACTTGGGACAACTTAAATATTTCTTAGGAATAGAGGTTGCCAGGTCAAAATCATGGTATTACACTATGTCAACGAAAATATGCACTGGAAAATATTGGATGATGCTAGGGTTCCTAGGGTACTAAACCTTCACGATTTTCAGTCGAACAAAACTTGTCACTCACACAGACAAATGGGAAGCTACTAAATTATCCATCCTCATACAGATGGCTTGTGGGTAGATTAATTTATTTGACCATTACAAGACCTGATCTAGCATATGCAGTGCATGTGTTGAGTCAATTCATGGAAAAACCCCGACAATCACATCTTGAAGCAGCATATAAGGTTCTCTGATACATTAAGCATACACCTGGACAAGGAATTTTCTTACCTTCCACAGGTTCATTACAACTACAAGCATTTTGTGATGTTGATTGGGCTCGATGAGTTGATATGGGAAGGTTGATAACTGGAGCCAGCATTCTACTCGGCCAAACACCAATTTTTTGGAAAACAAAAAAGCAAAGCACAGTGGTCTCGATCAAGTGCAGAAGCAGAGTATCGTTCTATGACCACTACTTGTTGTGAGATTACATGACTGAAAAAGTAACCTCAAAAGATTTGAAAATAAATCACACACAACAAGTCATACTCTTTTGTGACAATCAAGTTGCCATGCATATTGCTTTAAATCCAATATTCCATTAACAAACGAAGCACAAAGAGATAGATTAGGTGAAAAAGTTCAAGAAGGGATGATACGAAAAGCTAACATTTGAACCATGAATCAATCAACTGATTTGTTCAATAAGCCATTGAGTTCAGCACAATTTAAAGCAGGGTTATTGATCCCGTCCCGGGTGCCGTTCCGGTTTTGTGTTTGGAACGGAACGTTCCGGTTTCTGATCACCGTTCGTTTTGTCATTGTTCATTTTTTATTTAATTATATATATGAAAAAAAATAAAATATTAATTTAACAAGTATAATTTAAATTCAAGATAAATGAAATTTAAATTATACAATACAAACATAATCTCAAAATTAGAAACATCTCTAAAATTCCAACAATAAAATTATTTTTTTTTAATAAAAAATAAAAAATGAATTTAATTATAATTAAAAGATCCAGAATATTTGAAATTTAAGCTACTTATTGTATGTTTTTCAAGTAATTCTATGTTTTTTTATGGTTGTTGTATTTGAAATTAATTAATGTTACTTATTGTTTTTTAATGTTAGAAAAACTTAAAAAAAAACAAAATGAACACATTAAGAAATAATCAATAAGTTCAAACATAACTAATTAAAATACTTTCCATTACAAATAATTCAATCAAATTAATTACAAATTAATACCCCTATTTTTTAGGTTAACTATAATAATTAGTAATTAATAATTAATTAATATATTAATTAATTATTATTATTATATAATAATTAGTATAAAAACTACCCCACCCATTTGTCCCCTTCATTTTAATAAACAAAACCCTACCCATCCCTTCTTTTTTCTCTAGCCCTCCCCTAATCCCTTCTTCTTCTTCTTCTTACGGAGCTTTGATATACTGAGCCTCGCTCGACTCCATGTTACAAGACGAACTACGGTAATGATGGGAAGCTAATGTCGGTGAAGCCCTCCTTCATCCTTAAAATATCATCTTTACGCGTGAGTTTGCCATTTGCATTTCTCTTTTTACGCTTTTGAGCAACGTCGATCGCGGAAGAACACTATTAGGACTCGGATCTTAATTTTTTTTATTTTTTACTAATATATAATTTATAGGTTGAGTTTTTTCTTTTTTGTTTTTGAATTTTTTTTTATTTTGAACCCGGAACGAACGCCTCGTGCAGGGCAAGGCGTTCACTGGAATCTGGCGGAATTGCCGGGATCGTCGGGATTTTGGACCGGGGACAAAAACGTCGCCGTTTTGTCCCGGATTTTTGCATTGAACGGGTCGTTCAGGCCGTTCCGGCCGGAACGGAACGGGATCAATAACCTTGATTTAAAGTGCTTTGCTCAGCAAGTTGAGTGTCATAAACATACACTCCAACTTGAGAGAGAGTGTTAAAGTGGATCACCCTAAAATAAGCAATTGATATTGCAAATTGATACTTAGTTATTTACTTGTTTTTATCTTTGATCAGTCGTGATAATAGGCAATAGAATAGGATTGTACATTCATAATTATTGTATAAAGTTGTAACTGTGTTTCATGAAATATATCAATTAATCAATTCTTCAACAACTGGTTCTCTTTAGAGATATCATGATTGTGAGTCACGTATCGATAAAAATATTTAACTTTATAATAATTTTGTAATTTTAATATTATAAGGATTATTTACTTATTAATTAAAATATAATAATATATTTATAAATAATTTGTTTTTTTAAGCTATAAATTAAATTTTATTTAAAAAAAACATAGATAAATGAAAAAATAAAAACTATACAACAGGAGGGTAAAATTAATTCTCTTGAAAGAACCAACAGAAATGCAGGGGAGTTTCAAATCGATCATAAAAAAGGACTTTTGGATTCCTTAGCCAGCACCATGAAATTAAAATAAATAATGAATTGTCAGATAATTCCAATGAACGCATGGCAACCTCAGTAACAACAGTGAAATAAATACCCATACTGAAGTAGAGCATCAACAATTACAGTGGCATGAATGAGACACGAAGCAAAAATGGTTAGTGTTTGAACAGAGAAATTGAGCAGAAACATGACAAACTTACATGAGCATTGGAAAATAGAAGCAATCACCATACTTTGTTCAGTATGCAAACTCGAACGGTAGCTGAAAAGTTGTTTTTTTTATGGTATAGAATCATGAATAACAAAGATAGGGAAAGAACATGCTGTAATAGACACTGTACATAAGAGGTTCCACCACACTAGACATGATAGTGAGAACCTTGCCTTCTGACAATCTCTTAGATCTTATTATTTACCTCTGGTAATGAAACATTTTTAAGACTGCTATAGTCCTTGCCTTCATTATTAAAATGGATAGGTGTGGCAAGCGACTCCCTATCTCATTTGCCTAGATCATTGATTCCTTGGACAATCATCACCGCAGTATCTTATCACACAAGCATGGGCTATCTCAGTTTCCACCCCTCACCATGTTGCCACATCCACCACCACAGCCCCCACAGCCACCACAGCCCCCACAGCCACCACCACTATTTCCACTCTTCATTGTGTCACCACACCCACCACCACCACCACAGCCCCCACAACCGCCACAGCCTCCGCCACAACCGCCACCACTATTTCCACTCTTCATTGTGTCACCACACCCACCACCACCACCACAGCCCCCACAACCACCACAACCACCGCCACTATTTCCACTCTTCATTGTGTCACCACACCCACCACCACCACCACACCCACCACCACCACCACAGCCCCCACAACCACCACAGCCCCCCCACCGCAGTTTCCACTCCTCACAATGTCTCCGCATCCACTGCCACCGCAGTTTCCACTCTTCACTATGCTTCCTTTAGCCACATCCACATTCAGCTCCATGTTACCTTCTGAAGAAGCAGTGAGGCTGATTTGCTCAGGTTCCTCATTAAGGCCTTTGGCCTTTTCCACTAAACCATCTACCTCCAGATTTTCTCTGTTAGAAGTGAAGCCATTATATCCTTCCTTCTTCAAAATATCAGAAAGTATGAAGGCTGATATGATTGCAGGCAGCACCAACCATGATTCCTTTACCTGTTAATAATATGTTTTAAATCAGATGCAACCTGGGATATGTAAATAGCATTCTAGTCAATGTGAAAAGCAGTAATGTACCTTGACAGATCCAGACTTCAAATCAAGTAATGCCACAGCTTTTCCATATGGATTCTCAGCAGAAAATTCAACTGCAGTCATAAAATCTCGTTCACTTCTCTTCTTCTCGCAACATTTAGGCTCAAAATCGAGCTTTTTTCCCTGGAAAAGTTTTACCTGGCCAGAGAAAAATTCAACACAAGTTTTGTAAGAGTCTGAAACAATGGAAAGTTCTGTGGTTAGCTAAAAAATTGACTCTAAAACCATAGAGAACAATAGATGGAGTGAAAGCATGGACCATGTGAGTGAGAATGCAGTCCTATTAAGGTTGAAGATCCCAGATTAGTTCAACTCAGCTAAAACTTCAACCTTAAATTATTACCAGGAAACTATTGAATATGGCATATTGTACTGGTTTGTATGATGGTTTGCAAAATCCTTGTTAAAGATTCAAAAGCAAAGTAACAAAAAAAGAATGTGGTTCTTTCACAGATGAACACAATTATTAGTGATGTTCCAGCTATTTGGAACGATTGTTCAAAGTGGAAATTCATAAAGAATAATGGATTTTGAAATAATTTTAAGGGTATCAAAATAACAAATTTCAGAGAAAAAAGTGAAAGGTAAAAGATGACTACCGTCCGACAGCCTGTGAGCTCAAAGAGAGAACCATCTTCATTGGATTTCATTTTTAGCTCAAGGTACCACTGAGAATCCATCAAACACCACCTAGTCCCCACAAAGTCTGCAAGAATACATGTTTCACCAGTCTTCATTACACCAGTTACTTGCTGCTTAGGAATACTTCTTTCTTTCTCCTTTGCCTTTGTTGAGTTCCTATAGTACAGTAAAAACCAGAAAATGATATGATGCTTTCGAATATATAATAAGGTCCTGCTATCATGTCATATGCCAACAGAAAAATGCTTGACAAACATACTGTCAAAAGATCTCAAGTTTCTAACAACTCGGTCAGATTCTACTACCACACTGAAAGAAAAGGACAAGTTCTGTTTATGCAGGATATTTCAACAAATAAAATCTCCAAATTTGAGAAAACTAAATTAACATGTAGAGTTACTATAACCAAAACATATTTTTATTGGAGACCACGTGTAAATTATCTACTGCCATAATCCTTGGTGCAACTACAGGTGCTGTTCATTTTTAAGATTCATTATACTTGCTTACAATATAACATATGAACATAGATTTCTTTGATTAATGAATTTAAGGTTCTTCAGATGCAGGGCGTTAAAAGTTTGAAGTACTAACATTCTGTTATAGGCCATAATTTTACTGCATATGTAAAGGCTGAAATTACTGTTTTAAACCTGACATGATATGTGGATACAAGCATACCTCATTTGTAGGCTGATAATATCAGCACCAGTTTTCTCAACTACAGAAGTGTAGCTATTAGCATGTTGTTCCCTTCCAGAAAGCGGGAAGAAGCAATAAGTTTTTGACAGTCCTCGGGAACGAATCATGTGCAGTTCATATGGTGCTTGGATGGGAACACTAAATGAGACAGCAATTCGGAGGCAGATTGGTTTTGAGCACATATTTCCAGAAGCAGGCTGCAATTGAATCCCATCTTTCCACAGAAAGTTCAGACACTGGATTCAGAAAGTCTTCCAGGGAGAATGAGGTAGTGCCCATTGTTTTGCACAACTTGGTTAGCGGTAAGTTGGAAGGTGAATGTGATACAAGTTCAAAGAAAAGCTCTCCCTTAGGTTCACATTGGAAAGAAGCGACATCTTTTACTCCCGATTCTGACAGGATAGTAAGTCGCCGCTTAACATTATAGAATGCATCAGGATGCTTTTTATTAAACATCACAAAGAGCTTTCCCTTGTGCCTCTCTGGTAAGTTTTTGATTCCCACAATCTCCAAAAGGACCTAAATAGTAAGAAGAAAAATAAAAAGAAAGATATTTCTAGTCACAGTAAAATAGGCAGCACATATCATCAATTGGCATAGGTAGAATGCCAAACAGAATGGGAACTGAATGTACTTTAGCAGTTGCACCGTGTGATACTGATAAATCAGAGAGGAGGTTCAACATATAGATTCATAAGCTTCTAGGCTGCATAAGAAATAGAACATTCTTTTTTTTTGTTATTTTGTTACAAATTACAGGTTCAAACTTGAGATGTCTTGGGAGGACGGGTGACACTAATGTCAGTTGAACTACAGCTCACTGGCTAGAACAGTCCTAGCTTTAGATTCATAGCCCATATACTGATGCGTCACTTACACTAAAAAAAAGTAGTGGATAGGAGCAGGAAGAAAGAGAGGTTGCTGAGAACTTCAAGTTTGACAAATAATAAATAAATTAATAAAATTCAGGGAAGAGCAAAAGAACAGTGATCAGAAATTACCTCAGCAATCTTCACCTCTGGAAGGTCAATGATCATCTTGTTTTGATTTGATTTTTCTAACTCTTTGCTCAAGATATTTGATTGGAAAGGAATGGTTGTGAGAGGAGATGGATCACTGCCTCTATACATTGCACCTGCCTTCCAATACCTTCTGCCAAATGTCTCTTCCCAATGCCTGGTGGTTCCAGAAAATCCAACATCCAGCTTCCTCCCTTTAGATCTGTCAGAGTCCATGTCATCATGCGTCAATACCCTGCCAAGTGCTTGACTCACATCCTTACAGTAAGAAACAGGATGCAACTGGTGTGTGTGCCAAATAAGATCAATGTCGTAAGTTGGAACACAAAAGCAATTTATGGACTTTTCCCAGTTCCTCTTGATAATATGCAAAAACCCTTTGTATCTGGCTATAGCTTCTTGAAGGAATATATCATTGTTCATATGGGGTCTGGAAACCTGTCACAAATAAGAGGAAGAGAAATATATTGGGAGAGCATGAAAAAATAAAAACAAAAATAGAAAGACCAGGGCAGCAGAAACCCTGAGCTGAACATATCTCCATGTGTGTGCCAAAAGCGTATGAAGTAATTAACCATGTAAAAAGAGTACGTGCTCATAATCACAAAAGAAAACCAGAAATTTAAACGGATGGCTCTTTAACTTTCAACTGTGCTACTCTGGCACTCACTTATTGTTGATGGGATTAAGAATAGGAAGTTCATTTAGTTTTTACAGAATACAGTGTTCTACCTCAGAAAGCTCATGAAAGGCTCCATCAGTTACAGTCATGATGTGAAGTTTTTGAGATGTCATACAACCCTAATGAAACTAAGAATACAGAAGTTTTCATGAAAGATGCTTCTTTTTCCACCGTTTTTAAAAATTGAAAAAAAATTTTCCACAATCATTTCTTTATGTGATCAATTAGTGACTTAAAATTGATAAAACTGATCTTATCGCTATTCTCCATATCCAAGTGCCAACCCATAGCAGTTATCAGGCTACTAACTACTTTTATTTATGAGACAGCGAAAAAAGTAGCATCTTCACTTCAAATGATAAAAAATATGATTGCCAATAAAAAGAATGTGACGAAAGTGATAAAGATTATCCTTTCATTACCTATTACCTGATAAAAGAAAGGGCTCTGCCTTTTAACTGCTGACACCAAATCATAGTTGGTACATTTCTCAAGGGTTGAAATCTTTTCATTGACAGCTTCTGAGAAAGCCAAATCAAAGTCGTAACGCTCATCTGGATAGAATCTATTCCAAATTTCTTCAGTTTGCTTCTTACAAACTCCTTTGACAGAGGATACAACATCAGAGTAATCAAGGATCTTTCCATAAAGCTCTACACAGTCAGATTTGTACCGTAGCTGGATAGCAAAGCCAACAAACAATGATTACAAACTAAACATAAATGTCAAGGCATCGATATTTTTCTTAGCAACCTACTGGATTGAGCCGGTGACAGTGCCATATCCATTCACAATCAAGAGGCACCACCAATGGTCCTTCAGAAATTGGCGACTCCGCATGTTTTGCAAGCAAGGGAAGCCAGCAAGCATTGTACCTGAAAATTGATATTAACATTCATAAACCTGATAGATGTGTGCAGGGATTGAACTTCCATAGGAAAGGTACACTGAAGAGACAACTTATGACTAAACCCCAGAAAATACTCAGATTCAAATCCTCCTAGAATACATATGGGCAAAAAAAAATGTAGATACATTCTTCACTTTGAATTTTTGTAGTCTTTTCACATAATTATAATCCAAAAAATGACAAAGCAGACTTAAACACACAGATATCTCTATTCCCAAGCGAATGTATTAACAAAAAAACTTACAACAACAACAACAACAACAACAACAAAAAAGAAAGAAAGAAACCAATATATATATATATATATATATAAAGAATAACCAGCAGATTTGAAAGTCCAAAGACAAGTAAAGGTATGGTGAGCCAAATGAAGCAAGAGAAAATCAATTCAAGGAATTGGATAGGGTAAGATAAATTCTTGCCTGAAAATGGCCTTGTCAAGGGTAGGACCATCATAAAGCCAACGATTCTTATCAACAGCAGCAAGAAACTGAAGGTGCTGTTTAGCTGCAGCCAAAAGATCCACAGTTATCTCAATCTTTTGAGCGTTAAGCCACTCTAACTCTTGTTCTTTCTCCCTCTCCATTTGCATCTCCATCTCTCAATTCTTTTTACCTGATTATTAAAAATAATACTTATTCAGTAGTGATTAACAAAACCCATCATCTAATAAAATAAATAAAAGAAAAGAAGGCCCAGAAAACTTTCAGGGACTGATTCAAAAGAAAACACAAAAACATGCTTTCAAAAGTTTTATATATAAAATTTGAGTATGATCGATGAGCTGAAACTAAAAGGTCAACGTAAAAGAAAAGAATGGTCGATGACCAAGGGATGGATGAGGGTCACTGGAGATTGTTTACGGCAAAAATGTTCCGGCGAGAAAGACAAGAGACAGAGGAAATTCTCGCTTGCTTGCTTCGCTTACCGGTGGTTGGTCTGGACATGGACATGATGGAAGGAAGACAAGGCAGGTACTTATAGTCATTTTAGATTACCTGGTAAGCAAATAGGCATTGATTGTCATTTTGACAATTTCATTTCTTTTTTTCCTTGCAAGTACTTGGAAAGACGCAATCATTCTTCTTAGACCATATAGTAATTTACTAGCCCAAGCAACTTAATTAATTAATAATTGGCATTAAAATTAACAATTAAAAAAAATATAAAAAGATGGTTTTTAGTTTCTAGTCCTTCCACAGCATTATTTATTATTTGTTTCTTTAACTATTTTTGTTAAAACCTTATTATTTAACATTAAATTTATATTTTTATTAGATTATCTTATTATTATGACACGGGTTGAGTCACTAATTTAAGCAGGTAAAACTAATTAACTCGATTTTTTTTAATTAACTTAGTTTTATAAGACCTATGACCTAGATTACATTACATGTTTAACAAGTCAACATTACTGACTCAAGTTTTTTTCTTTTAAAAAAATATTTTTATCTTTGAATTTTATTAGATTAATTAAGAATTAAATTTTGGGATTTGTTTCATAATGTTTTCTTCTATAAAACTATTCATATCTCATGACTTGGATCATGAGTTTGGTGGGTTACTCATGGTTGATTTAAGTTATTTTTTATATTTTTTCTATCAGTTTTTTTTATAATTTTATCATTTAACATTATATTGATTAAGAATTAGTTTTATTATTTGTTTTAATTTACTTTCTATGAGTTATTTTGATAAGATGAGCAAGTTTTGAATGACAGAATTTCTTGCGTTTCAAAAAGGTCAAGCAAACATCATACAAAACAAATGACACGACACCAACTTGCTTGGCCTTTAAACCTGGCTCTTAACTACGACATTTCACGAGTTTAAATTTCTTATTTTTATCTAATTTGGCAGCTTATTTTAATATCCCACTCCTCTTTACTACCACCTTTTTCCTTATCCTTCAAGGCGGAAAAGTAGGAGAGAAAAAAAAAGATTTTCTATTTAAAACCTAGAAAAAATAGGATTGTTATCCTGCAAATATGGTTGTTAAGGTTGTTTTTAAAAATAATAATAATAATAATAATAATAATAATAATAATAATAATAATAATAGAGGGTGTAAGTTTAATAATAAATGGTTGGTTCGAAAGGAAAAGTCGAGGAAACTTCATAGAAAAAGACATCAACTTTGATTCAATTGTCTAACTTGTCCATTTCTGATTCAAAGTAATAGGAATTCTCTTTTCTGTTGGGGTGGGTCATGTTTTATGATCTAACAAATTCTAACCCATTTTAAAAGCAATAGGGTTTTTAAAAGTGTTTTGTTATTATTAAAATAATATTTTTTAAAAATTACTTTTATAATATTAATATATTAAAAATAATTTTAAATACCAAAAATTTAATATTAAACAGATTTTTCAAACGCAAAATCAACAAGGATATAATATGCCCTTCTTTCTATGCCTTGTCTAGAAACGGAAAGAACTTTCAACAAACGTGAACTCGGATGGACAATGACAAAATATATATTTGATATTACATTTTAAAAATATTTTTTTAAAAAATGAAAACATATAATTTTTGTTATTTATTTTAAATTAAAAAATTTGTGTTTTTATATTATTATCATATAATAACTTTTTAAAAATAAAAAAAAAATATTATTTTAATAGAATAAGAAAATGTTTTTAATACCAAGATGACAAAAAGGTTTGTTGGAAAAGCTCGCCTTTCAAAGTCACGACTCACGAATGGATAAATTTGTTTCTCAAGACTCTTGCTTGTACGAAACATTTAAGAGGTGAGTGCTGTTACTGTTAGTACAATGAAAAGAGAACCAGTACAACCAAAGTTATTGTATGGTTCGGTTTGATAATATAAAATAGAGTAGTAATTGGCTTTTAAAATAATATTTTATATTTATTTTTTATATGAAGACACTAAATTTCTTTTAATTTAAATCAAAAATAAAAAAAAATCAGAATTTTCCAATCACTGCCTAAACCCAGACGTGAAGTACCCTTGTGGTCACTTAGTGAAGTGCTCTTATCACTACAGCCTTGTCTCTTTTGATTCCAGCCATGACTCCACGATGCTCTCTTTAAGACCTTGTATTTCTGTTAAAACAATGGTGGGGTAAGTCTGCAGCCAAAATCATTCAATCTTGCAATGAAATATTTTCGAATTATACAAAACTATTCTGTTTACAATCCTACGATCATTAAAATCCTTTTCTGACTGCGCACGAAATTAAGGGTGTATCTAACCACTGATTCTCACACATTGATAAGGTCTAGAGTTTTACTCGCTTTGTGCGCTTTCAAATATAAGATTTACTCCAATAAAAAAAAAGTTTCAAGGCATATAACTTACAATCCTCCAACCAAACCATGTTCATTAATTCCCTATAACTTAGCTTGATTTCGATCCTTCGAAATAACCTGACGTCGAAGTTTTTCAGTTAGTGTTTGATGATTGTAGCAGCTCAGACTGTCAGATAGGAGATTTACACCCCAAAAACTGGTTCTTTGGACGGAGTCTGGTAGGGAAAGGGGTTGATTCTTGCATATTTTGATGTTGATCAAGAACAACGACAAATTCTTGATGGCTGGAATACTATACACATGTTTCTGTGTAGAGTGGGATTAATGGTGTTCCTGGCGACCAAATTGATGGGAAGAGACTAATCTGGATGGTTTCTTAAGCACCTTACCAATCTTAAAACAATTGCGAAAGCTTCTCTGAGCTGGGTCTCATGCACATGTTTTCAATTTGTCCCTGTTAAGTAATTGTATAATCTTTCTAGCTAAAATTAGAGGGGAGGGGGGATGATGTTTAGCAAGGCAGTGTGTGAAAAAGCAAGACTCTCATGGATTTATCAATCTTTAGATAGAAATCGTTCAAGTACAGAGTTAGTTGCAGACTACTGGTGTACAGTTTTGGAGAGCCTCACTTCCTCTGAATGGAGTTCAACTCCATAGCCAGCTTAGCTCAAGAGATTCAATATAGAAGAGGAAATCTGTGAGAAACCAAACCCCATAAATATACATGCACGTTGAGATGCTGGGCTAATCTAAAAACCATTAGAACAGATTGTTCTTCTAAGAGTAGCCATCGTTTTCAGAACAATCTGCAGTCTTGAAGAAAAAGAAATAAATGGCAGGATATTCATGGTATGTCAGACAATACAAGGCCCCTCTTCGCTGTCTTTATCTTTGTCTTCAAGGAGGTTCCTTGTCAGGGTATCTTCCCTGTTTTGAATTTCCACTCTTTTCTCTTCACTTTTGCCCCATAAAACTGAGTAGAGACCAAGCATGATAAGAACTGCACCAATAATCCTGAAATGGAAAATGGGAAAGTTAGTGTCAGAACAGAACTCTATTCTGCTGTATGTTAATTGAAGGATTCCATGAATGAATTTTGCATTTCTTTTCTCTTCTTTTTTGGAATGTCCACATACCCTCCAGAGTACAGCTGATCGCCAAGTATTAGAGAAGCCATAATAGCAACCAAAATTGTCTGCAGTGGGTTGAAAGACAGCAACAAAGACAGGCCCCCCTTTGTGAATGCACCATGTTTGAACGGAAATGACTACAGCAGAGGACACAATCCCCTGGACAAGAATGAAATTGAAGAAATAGAATTTCATGAAACAGCCCATTTTAAAATTCAATACATGATGAAAGAAAAATAAAAGCAAGCCTGAAATTTTAAGTTGATTACAGCATATAGGATTGCGAATAGCTCTTCTCCAGATCGGATTTTCCAATGGTTGAAGTCAGTTTCTACAAATGCTGCAATGACCAAGAACTGGATCAATCCGAAAAGGCATGTAAAATAAGTGACAGAGAGCTTTGCCGGATACTTCTTCAACACAGGAGCCTGCAAAATATTAACTCATATTTTAGCTCATAAGGTCAGCAGTAAGGAAAACTATTGATCAAACCTGGTAAATTATATTCCATCTACGGTTTTTAGCGATCTAGATCAGATTAGCACATGATTGTGTTCTTACGCCACTTATATAGTGGTGACAAAATATGCTTGCCTGAAAGACCATCCATCCAGCCCATGATAAGCAGTGCCCAAACAGGAATATGCATCCCCATGTCCAGTTTTGCATTTTATTTGATGACATATCTTCCTCAGATGTTACTCCTTGTCCTTTCTGTGCTATCTGATGCAGAAGAGGAGGGCCTTTGTAGAGTGTAATGACAGACGCGCCCCCAATACTTGCAATGGTTCCTAAAACTTTTGCCAGTCCATCTCTCCTAGAAATGTTGACTTTCTCAAGTCTGAGGAGAGAGGTCAAAGTTCAAGAAAAGTGTCTTTTTGTTGAAGTAAAAGGGAAGAAAGTTGAATGCAGAGAGTCTGTGTTACCCTAGAGCAGAAGCCATGACAAAAGTGAATGCAGGAACTGAATTTTGCATTGCTGAAGCAAAAGTTGGAGATGTATAATACAATCCCAGGAGATAAAACCCTTGGTTTGCAGTGATTCTGGAAAAAAAGAAAAGACAAGTTAAAACAACAGACAGTAGTACTGAAACCATCACATTATACATTTTAGATATCAAATGTATATATCTTCTCACCCCAATAATGCAAGAAAGAAGAGTTGAACCAGCACAGAGAAAGTAAGAGGTGGTCTTTCCTTCCTGAAGAATGTCAATCCAAAATAGAGTAAATGTCAATCCAGACCAGTGTGCGTGTGTGTGTGGGACTGCCAGAATAGAAACATAAAAGAGAGCACCGAACTGAAGACTCACTTCTCAAAGAAATAAGCAAAAGGACCCAACAAAATTAATGCAATGATGTTCCTATAAACTGGGTAAACAACTTTGCTAACACCAATGTTTAGTGCTACTCTTGAAACAATATGGAACCCTGAATAGCTAAACTGTAGAGCAACTAAGGCCAGGAGAAGTTTCATTTTCTGAGGGAAAACACTCTTATTTTCCATATTTCTCCTCCCCTTATTCTCTGTTTGGCCTCTGGGAAGTTATACAATCACAGAATCTGAAGCTGCTTATATAGTTATGTTTACATAATTTAGATTAGTTGGTGTTGCATGAAGTATCAAGCCACCTTCACCTTACATGCACAAGCAACTGGTGATTATATATAATTTTATCAGCTCATTACACCACTATGTATGTATCTCTGGCTTGTTGGCTAGGTGATATGCATTCACCTCATATATTATTTCCTTGTTGACTTAAGATTTGAGTTTTGTTGGGGAGACAATGTCGAGGTAAAGCATGTTGGCCAGATGATTGGAGAGTGAGAATTCTGACTTTTAAGTCAGTGGGTCATGAATCATGAACCCACCAAATGTTTTAGCTAAACATGTTCAGCAGCATTATTGTTTGTGAATCGATAGCAGACACAATAATGCTAGCAATATAAAAAAAACTGATACCAAAAGGCAAGCTTGTCCTTTAGATATAATGTTAGATACACTAATTATTGCAGCAGAAAAAATTAAGATAATGATTTTGTTAAGAATTATGTTATAGTTGGTGATTATTGTGAATTTGTATAGGTGCAGAAGGTGGGGCAAAGAATCGGTGGTTGCATCATGCATGTGTTCCTCCATATGATTTGGGTATTTCCCATTTATTTAAACATATAAAACAACAAGTTGAGAGAGAGAGAAAACACATGCAGTTTTTACATTGGATCACTTCATTTTTTACATTGGATCACATGCAGTTTTTACATTGGTTATCTTGTTTTATTTCGGCCAAAACATTTTGTATTAGTAAAAAAAACAAGACAAAATGACATTGTTTTGCCTTGATTTAAATTCTAGCCCATTCCAGATTTTTTGGCAAAATACCAGCCGAAACGTTCCAGTTTCATTTCGGCCATTCTTTTTATGACAAATAGTGTTTTTTTTTATAATGAATAATTTTACAATATCAATCATATCTCTTAATTCGACCGTTAAATTGAGATGAAATTTTACGAGGAGTCTCTTGACATATTTATATATATTATGTTAAAATTTCAGAGCAATCAGAGAATATAATAATCTTGCGAGATTGATGATGACATTCTCATAATATTATACATGTTTATAATTTTGTTCATAAAAATTATTTTATTATTTATTTATTTTAAATTAAATTGCATAATTCTAACTAATTATATTTTGAATCAAAATATAAATATATATATATATATATATATATATATATATATATATCAAATATATATATATATATATATATATATATATAACAATCTCAAAACATTCCAAAACCAAAATATTTTATTCTAATTGAAAAAATAAAACATCAACCAAAACTTGATTATTGAAAACCTTGGGTAGTACTAAAGCCAGTTTTGTTTTCACCCCACCCCACTCTTAAATTCACAAATCCGATACAGGAAACCAGGGATTGTGTTTTGTACTAGGCTTTCCAGACGAGGATGTGGCTAAACAAGTTGGAGAAAAAACCATGTGGCGATGGTTTAATATGTTCTTGGAAACATTGTTCTGTCTTGCCGCTTTTGCTCTGTTCTGTCAGCAAATAACTCTTTCTCTCCCTCCAATGATTCTCTGATTGGCTCAGAACAAAGATCATGAGACCAACTACCCATCACTGACTAATCAATCTCACTAATCAATCATAGTTTAAGCGGATGATGTGGTGCGATTTCTTGTTTCTTAGCAAGTTGACATGGGATCGTGGATGGTTTGAGTAGACAAAAGTGAACATGCAACTCTTCTCTAGTAGACACAAGTATCTAATTTGAGACTTGGAAAGATCTGACTAGGAAAATTAGCACTCTTTGAGTCGTGAGTCTTGTGACAGGGGCATACAGATTTTTATTTTTTTTCATTTTTCTGCTACTTTCAGGAACCACCACCTGTCAACTTGGTGAACGAACCAAGTTACAGGAAAGTGGTGAAAATACTGGCTCTCCACCCTGTTGAACTAGAATAATAAAACCAGCTGAACTAGAATTATCAGCTAAATCATGAGAAATTACTATAAACCCAAGATATATGCCACATTTTAATGCAACATGTAAGATTATTAGTGTGATTGAAAACATTTTTCCTTGCAGGTTCATTATATAATCCGTTCCTACTTCATGTGCAATTATTATTTTTAAAATGTTGTTTTAAGAATTGTATAAACATGATGACAAAAAACTTGTGATCTACACAATAAATCTCAAGTTCAAATTAGAGCATACACCTCTTCTAAAAACAGTTCAAATTAGGGCATACATCTCTTCTAAAAACCTAGAACAGTCAAAATTTTACTCACATCTAAACCCACAAATTGTATTTTACTCCCATCCAAAAAAAATAGCATAAACACGAAAGTTTGTGCCGTGGAAAAATTTATTGAAAGGAAAGGAGTACCAACACTGAACATTCTGGCAGCATGTAAAAAACCCTAAACCAATTGTTTTTTTTTTTTTGGCCTCCATAAACTTCACCCCAGATGTTAGCAAAACAACGTTCACATACTCCATTACAACCAAAATTCGGTATAATTATTGGATGAAATAAAAAGTTGAGTTTCTTCAAGGTATACCTGCTACTGTTCAATTTATCTATTTTTCAATGAGATTAAAACTGCCACGTGGTTATATATAGGATACTGATAAAACTTTTGAATCACTGTTACCTATTAGGAAAGACGAGTGCAGAGAAAACTTGGTAAAGATTGCCAGGCGGCTACAGTAATGAATGTGTATGGGTACGGTAACTTCAAACATCTAGCGATCGTTACAGGACCAGCAACCGCAAGAAGAATAAAGCTTCTTGCTCATTGTTATATCCACATCACTGCATAGCTTCGTATCTAGAAGTCTGCGCATATCATAGTCAAGCTGATGTAATGCCAACAAAAGAGGAACCAAGAACAAGTATTTTGGCAGTTCTTACAGAAAAAAAGAAGTGTCAAGACCTCCATGAACTGATGGTCATCTGGGAAGTTTTTCCCAAGAAAAGAACATTGGTGGCCCTCCGTGCTAACTGTGCTTGAAAACAATGATGATTGCAGTGCAGTTATCTTTGCATCGCCGCTCACGAACAGCTTCCCTTACAAGACGGCGGCTCACAGCTGCGACAGTTAAACCTTCCTGCCAAACATGCCTAGTTTGTAAGTCATCAATTGATAGTACGGGTTTAATTAAAAAGAACAAAGAATCAGCATCAATGCTTAAATACATTATTGGTGCGAGAATAATTCGTAATTCAACATATAGAGTATGGTAATCCTAGAGGTTCCTATAAACACAAAGGAAGTCAAGTTCAAATTCGACAGTAATTAATGCTTTAGCTACAGTTTTGTAGATGCATTTCTGCTAGTTTTATTAGTAGCTTTTAAGTACTTCATGGGTCATATTCGTGGTGAGTTCTAATTTTAATGAGCCAGACCACTTTACTATCCACGCACCAGCATTGAATGATATTATATGGGGAATTTTGCGAGCCTATATATATATAAGCACCTTGTATCATCCGCTAATTCATATGCAGCAATATAGCCTCCTCTACCTTAGAAATAAAAAAATACAGTAATGGAGGATGAAAGAGCTCTTAGGCATGGGCAAGGTGCATATAACAATTGCTATGAAATCAGGTTGCACACCATCCTATATATAGGCCTTAAAAAGTGACATACACAAGTAGGTTATTAGCTCATTTCTAAATGGAATTTTATACAGGTTATTTACTTGCTTTGTTAGGCTAAGAAATAAAACTAGCACTCATAATCCTTCAAATGCTATTTTGAATAATACAATGCAATTAGGATTTTGCTTCCTAAAGGCTTGCAAAGATGTAGTAATTTTCCATTAAACTGCCTCTCTTCCTCAAGTCCTGCTATAAGGTAAATTTCAGCAACTAAATCATGAAGGATAGCACAATGGAGAAAACTCGACTAATTATTCAAGTTCTACAGAGTCAAATAGTACTTCACTACTAGACAGGTGTCCATTTACCTTCAATAATTTCTGAACAAACTCAACAGCATCACTTGGTCCAAATACCTGAAACAAATACAGAACCTCAATGTGTAACGTAATTTTTCAAGCTTATAGAAGTAGAACTCAGAAGATTAAAAAATACATGGACTAACTATAATAGCAAAGATGTCTGACAGAAATTGAAGCAATACCCCCCATAGGCCATCACAACCAAGAATAATAAAGTGCTCTCTGTCTGTGAGATCAAAGGAATGAATATCTGGGGTTGCCACAACACCTACCTGCAATTCCCACACTTATTTCAGATAGCAAACACTTTGTACCTTGCAGGTTGATTTAAAAGTAATTTCACCCAGAATAGATCAATACTTGTATCTGAAGAGCACAATAGCACAATAAATACAGACAAATTAAGAAGAAAAATAAACAAAGTATGGTGTTTCAAACTATATATGATGACTGCGCAAAACTCTTCACAAGTTCAGGGAATACAATAAATGACTGCAACAACTTCCATAATGCAGGATGAGTAAAATGGCTTTGATAATAAAGAAAGGAAATTAAATAATTGATGAACTCAGTGTGCACCTGGCACCTGCATATATTTATCAAAGCTGCAACCAAATCATTTGCTTATTTCTCTCTAGTTCACATCATGCATTTAATTAAAAAGAACCATCTCTGACCTCTCAATTGTTAACAGGAAGCATCACTGAATCCTAATGGTATTAATTAGCATCGAGAAAATTGAAAATTATACAATCTGAGCTCCAACACTGATTTTTGTCAAGGATATACCACTCATTTGCTTGAAGAAATTTATTCAGATTGCCACGTTTCAATTAATCTCTAGATCTATAAGCCTGCAGATAAGCTATAGCATTATATTTTTCTTTGAACCAGGTCTCATTTCCAGCTATGTAACAAGGACATATAGACAAATGCTGTCATCATGCATAAATAGAAAACATGAAGCTACAGTTTTTGACTATGCAGGATGGAAGCACTAAGAACCTTCTTGAATTGGCGATCTCCAAAAGCCCTAGAAACCTCAAGGCGACCTTGTAATCGTCCATTTGAACTCACACTTCCACCGGCCTGGAAATTGCAGGAGCACAAATAGCAGATCACAAGAGTTAAAAGTTAGTAAATTCATTCAAATATCAAATAAGCAGAAGCAGTGATAATTTCATCTTCCATATAGGATTCCTTTTCTTTTCAGCTTGGATTGGACTCAATTTTTTATTTTATTTTTAATGTTTTTCCTTCTTCTCTTTTTTTTCTCTTTCAATCAATAGAATCAAGATATCATTCAAAAAATGAAAATAACAGTTGAAGTTGAAAAGTGGGACTAAAGAACTTATATCATTCTGTCAGGCAACGGTGCCTCCAGAACTTATTATCTTGCAAATAAATAACTTGAACCGCTGCATCAAAAGACTGATGACTCCAACACCAATATCCAGAAAATATAATTACTCGACCTCATTATCAAAAAAAATCATTTAAAAAAAGGAGAGAATAAAGAATCAAAGCACAATATCAGATTAGAGCAAGTCTCTACCTTTTGTATTCGAGCACGTTCCTGTGGATAAATGGCTTTGTGTTCCCTTGTCAAAACAATAGCCTTCAATGGACTTACTCCGTCTGGGTGATTCTGTGGTCCATCAATAATGGATGATCGGGCCAAAACTGCTTTTGCATCCCCTATGTTAGCAATGAAAACCTAGGACACGTTTGGTAGTGGAAAATGAAATAAAAGTTAATAAGAGATACAGAAGGATAATAACAAAAAGTAATATGCAAAAATTAATCATTAAGTTAGCAATACTATATTCCATAAGCACAATTAATGTGTGTAACTTGATATGAATTTGCATTCAGATATCACCAGCTGATATGTATCAAGGAGGGAAGAAGAAGATGATAAACATGAAAAAAGACGGAGAAATGAAGTAAATGTAGGTGAAGTGTCCTCTGTCATGTATTTTCCAATTAAAGATTTGGTGTATTAGATGGCGCATGCAAGTATTGACAGAGATAGAGGTAGGGAGGAAGAAGCAAGCATTAAAGGAGCTCCTATATTGAGGCAGGTAAGACTTCAAAATGACATGAAAAATTCAGAGATTATCGTAGCTGTGTATGTCATAAAGATAGGAATGTTCTAGCAGAAATCTGTGAAAGTTGGAGGGGAATTTTAGAGAAAAAAAGATACATGAATTAGGTAATGTTTGGATGGTTAAAACTATTCAAGATTAGATGTAATGAAACAAATAGATGAAATATAAAATCTGTTTGACCGTAGTATACAATACAGAGCACTTGTTATTATATTTTATTTAGTTATTTAGAAACAATAAATAATAGAATGCAAAAAAAAACTATAAGGATACATGAATTACTTAACCCTGCTTATTGACATTCATAAATTAAGTTTTTTATTTAAAGTGAAATTGTTGCATTAACCTTTATAATTTCTACTTTCACAAATTCCTTATATTTATCACCTATGAAATATGAGATTGTGTCACTACATAGCACATTTATCTGTTACAACTTGAAACAACAAAGTTGTTGAAAAAAATAATAGAAGCTTTGTTTTTCTGTCCTATCAATTCCTACAAAAGTTTTGCTCGTTATTCAGACTCTATACTTTTATAAAAAAAAATTATTAAACCTTGTACTTGCTTATTTTGTTTTGTTGCTATCTCTTTGTTTTAACATCACTAGTTTGTGAGCTGACATGGTACGTTACCCTCCTGAATATGTAACCTGTGTTATATGCAGGACCTCAATAGAGTGACTCAGTCAATAAAAAAAGAGCATGAGACTTTTATCAAACAATTCAAAGAGTATAAATACTAAATTATGATGTTATTGACCTACATAAGTTTTGTTACCCTTGACAACTATTTTCTCTATCAAACCAACAGATATAATTGTTTTCTTGTTAGATCATACACATGTGATCACTGTTTTATGTAGTACAAATGGAAGAGAAGTGTTTCTTGACAAAATGGAAGAAAGCTAAGCACCATATCATAAGGAGGATGACAAAGTATGTAGTACAAATGGTCACCTATAACCAATAATATTTGCAGTTGACGAACAATATAGTCTCAGTAGTTTCATTGACCAATAAAGGAATGAGATGACATGTTTAATAATGATACAAGATGAGTGATTCCAATATTCCTACGAAAGGACCAGAAAGAAGTGGACCTTCTTGAAAAAACTTGATCCGAACTCCCCAAGACAAAATGTCCCATAAAACAAAGTTTAGTCATAAATCATGCAACAATTCCCTTAAATAATTCTCTTTATTGTTCAAGCTGTCAATAACAAAAAATAATGGTAACTGTAAATATTTGGAATTAATCAAAGAGTTTTGTTTGTATCCAAAGGTCCCATGCTAATTGCATGAAAGTTCAAGCAACAAAAAAAATCAAAGGCTAACGAAAGGAAGGAATATCCTTGTGGAAGGAAGGTATACAAAAATTAAACCTAACTACAATTTAATTCACAAAATCAGACCTATATTCCAGGTGAAGGTCTATGCAAATAATATTATCTCATTGTAGGATTGCAACACTTATTTTTAAGCATCTCCATCTAGCATGCACTAGACCTATATCAATTAACTGTCATGTGACTGATAATGTTGCATCATGAGAACCATTCCTTGGAAAACTAATGAGAACCTGCTATGCACCTTTCAACTATAGTTCAGCTATAAATAACAATAACAAGCTTAAATTTCAAAAGGGCTGCAAACTTACTTTTTGTCCCAATACCCATACACATACAGCCGTAGCACCATCCTGCCATCCTCCTAAAATAATGTTATAAATGAACTGGTGAATTGTTTGCTGAAACTTGAAACATTTACTCAGAATATTTACTGCTCTAATAATCCATAAGTAGAAAAATAGATATGAGCAAGTTTAGAAAATTAGAAATTAGCTAACAGTCAAGACATTTATCTAAGAAAAATAATGAGTAAAGAAGCCCATAACAGCCCTTCTTTTTGTGTTAAGGCAATCAACGAAAAGGAGAGTACAAGGCTGATGTGTTTAAGCAAGGGATAGAACTTTTAGAAAAAAAATAGAGTGATGTTATTGGGTCAAAAGTCCATGCAGTATGCACCGTGCTTCTTCCAGGTCAAAAGAAGAATATTCTGCTAACAAACTGTGGAAATTGTTCAAAGTATATAATTTCTGATCCAACTTTACCTTGGCAATAAAAATAATAACAAAAAATAGAATGTACACAAGTCATAATTAATTATTTATACACAGATGTCATCCGTGACCCATCATATTCAGCAGTGGTTGTGATAATTACAGTCTATTGATAATTCCTTTCATTCAATTTTCCAATTCCCCGTGAAAAAGAAAGAAGTGATTCGAAAATAGATAAAGGATTATGATGGATACATAAGAGAGTTGATCTGGAATTTACCTGAAGTACTTTCTTGAAGGAGAGACTGGTCAGTTTTCTGAAAACCTAAATCATTAAAAAAAAATCATAACAAAAACAAAAAAAAATCAAGTCCAAGAGATTTTGCGTAGCAATATTTCAGAGAGAAAAGATGCAGTAGAAGACATGAAAAGTGAATTCATACCATCAAGAATGGCCTTTTTGGCAGCTTTCACATCCAACTGCAGCACCGGAAAACATGCATCATCATTTTTAAATGCAAAAGGAATATGTTATAACCACAGCAAATCAGGCAACATGAAAAATCATCAGATTACAAAGGCAACAGGAAAATAATTAAATAAATGTAAAACAATTAGAAAAAGAAATGATTATTCATAAGCAGGCACAAACGATGAAGATATTAGAATTGAAAGGAAAGGAAAATAGCAAACAGACAAAACAAATGAATATTTGATTCAAAAGGTACTCTCTGGTCATGATTAAACTATGCAATAAAAGAATCTGAAATCATTAAAATTTCCCATTAAACAAAGTTGTCATGAATTTCCACACTGATTATGATAACCCAGGAGAAATTAATAACAAAAGAAGCAATAAACAAAATACAAACTAAAAACACACCAACTCACGTGGTAAGCCAGAAGAGACAACGTTTTTATGTAAATTCTTCTGTGCATACTCAGCTGCTAACCTCCCTCCATGTCCATCATATATTGCAAAATGTGCGCATCTGTATATAATTAGTTAATTAATTATCTTTTCTGATTTATTTACTTAACACAGAAAATCAAAGACAAACAAGAAAACCCTAAAAAACCTCAATTTTCCAGGAGGAGAATCCAAGCTAGCGTCTAGTAACACGACCCAGGCATCCTCCATGGAGTGTCTCGATCCTTTATCCTCCGCCGCATTGGCTTCGATCTTAAACTCCTTCTCCGCAATCTGTTGCTGTTTCTGCTTCTTCTCTTCCGTTCCACTGTCGTGTCGCTTGCTTTCTTCACTCGTCAATACTTCAGCTTCAGTTTTTCGTTTCTTTGACTCTGAATTTGATTCATCGATGATGATTGGGTTCTCGCGCTTCAGATTAGAGTTATCTGTTTCAGTGAACGGATTCGCGCTTTTTTCGCTCATTTCGGAGGCTGTTCGGTTGCAGAGAATAGCAAGAAAAGGATTTTCTTGTAATTTGAGTTTTCTTTCTTCTACATTTATAAAGAAAAGGAGTGTTTGTAAACGAAGATATAGTAAACTCTGGCCAGGATAGGGATGCATCCTTTTTTTATACCATGATCGCTAATATCATGATCATTAAAAAATTATATATTTATTAAAATTAGAGCTCATAAAATTAATTGAGATGCATGTAAATTTAATCAAAAAAATACCCATGTTAAACAAAAAATAAAATTGAATTGAACAAAATATTTTGAATTTGTAATAGATTTATTTTTGTGTCTAACCAGCAAAAACCCTATTGGAATTAGAGTTTTCTAATTTTTATTTTTATTTTTAATTATTTGGTTTAAAATAAAAATAAAAATCCCCTCATTGAACCACTCCTGACGTGTTTGGAATTGCATTTAAAAAATAATTAATTATTTTTAATTATTTAAACTTGATTGGTGTGAATATTAAATAAGATACAAGATTGCTCTTTAACATGACCTATGATTGTTGAAAGAGGTGATAAGCCTACAATCAATATAATATACAAGTTAAATTTATTAAATGAGATTAATAAACTCACAATTAAAGTTAAATGTGAGTCAAATACGGTGAACAAGGTTAATGAACCTACAATCAAAGTTAAATATGAGTTAAGTGTATTGAAGACAAGATTAATAAATATGTATCTGAGTAAAAGCATGAACTATAAATATTGCATAGGATAAGCATGAACTATAAGTATTGTATAGGATTATATAAACCATGTACCATAAGTGATGAAATCATTGACAAAGATGGTTGATGTAAAGTATAAGATATGATTATCATATAAACAAATGAATGCATGATTTATGTAAATCATGAGCCACGGATATTGAAGCGATTCGACTAATACAATACAAACTATGATTAATTAAAGTGGAGTGATGAACATATAGATGACAAGATCTTGATGTATTTATACAAGGGATAGTCTAATGTGTATAATGAATAAAAGAAGTGTTTATCGGTTAATGACGAGGATGAAATGAATTAGAAAACTAGCAACAATTAAATATCCTTATAAAAGGTCCAATGATGTTGTGATTACTTCTATAGTATAATGAATATTAGTAAGGAAATGATTGCATATCATAATGGTATTTATATTTATAAATTTTATGTATTTTACAGGTACAATTTCATCTAACATCTCAATTCTTACATACTACCCTAGTTTGATTTAGTTTTTTGTACTAGGTCGAAATTTGTAATTATTATTTTATAACATATAGAGTCTGTTTGGCACAACTGTTGTTGTTATGGTTGATGTTGAAAAAAAGCAGTTTCATGAAAAACGCTTTTAGTTGTGGTTCGTAACTGAAATTTAAGTGTTTGGTTAAAACTATGGTTGAGATTGAATTTAATGAAAAGCAATTTTGTGTGTTTGGTTACCATGCTTTTTATATTGTTGTCAACTTGTGAAATTAATTTAAAATATATATATATATATATATATATATATATATATATATATATACACACACATATAGAATTTACAAAATTGAAAAAAACAATATATTTATATATTTATTTAATATATAAATATTTTTTTTTTAATTTTGTAGATTTAATAATTATATATAATAAAATATTGTTGTGATGATGTGTTTAATTTCGTATGTTTAAAACCTTTAACATCTCTCCCTAACAAACACTAACACATCCACATAGACAAGAAAAAAAATACGAAAAATGTTAGGAGCTCAATCAAAGTTGTTAATTTCATTCCGTTCCGACCGGAACAGTCGGAACGTTCCATTCTGTTCAAAAAACTGAGATAAAACAACGTCGTTTTTGTCTCAGTTTTAATTCCAATCCGTTCCGGAAAGTCCGGCCAGAACACCTCGGTTCTGTTCCGGACGTGCCGTTCCGGGTTCAAATTACTTTATTTTTCAAATCTTACATATCCAAATTCAATGGATATCACCGGCTCTAATCATATGCCCAATCCAAATATTTATACACAAAATTCTTTACCTCCTTAGTTATTTATCCGATGTAGGATAAATTTACTAAGGCAAGTTTTAAGCCTTGTCTTGGCTGATTGGCAAAAGATGCAGATTGAAGTGTTTTTAAAATGAGCAAACTATATGTGTAAAGGCTATCTACTCGATGTGGGATACTGAAAGAGCATTTCAAGTGAACACATTATATGCATAAAGGTTATTTGTTTGATGTGGGACAAATTGCATTGTCCCACATCGGACAAATTGTATATATATATATAATAAAATTGTTGTGTTGATTTTATAAAAAAATAAAATTATATTTTTAATTATTTTTTAAAATTATTTTTAACACCAACACAAAAAAATAATTTAAAATAAAAAATACTTCACTGTTTTAAAAAAAAAAACACTTTGAAATACAAACTAAGAGTCTATTTGAGAATGTAATTGATGTCGATTTTGAAAATGATTTTTAAAAAAAAAATACATCAAAATAATATTTTTTTTATTTTTTAAAAATTATTTTTGACATCTATACATCAAAATAATTTAAAAACACCAAAATATTTTAAATAAAAAAGAATTCAAATTTTAATTATGCTTGTTAAATTAATATTTTATTTTTTTAATATATATAAATATAATTAATTATATATGAACAGTACGACACCGAAACGGCACGCCGGAACGCTCCGAAACCAGAACGTTCCGTTCCAATCGAAAAACCAGAACGGTGACCGGAACGGTATTGACAACTATGAGCTCAATTCCAAGTTCGTATATTCAGTGGCTTCAAGACGCTGAAGACTACAGATCAAGGAGATTACTCGACTTGTCGTTTAATCTCGACATAAAAAAACCCTCCTCCTAGTCCATCATGTTCCTTTTAGTTCTCCATTAAATAAGAGGAGGGAGGAGATGTAGAGAGAGGAGGGAGGCGTTGCAGAGATATGAGGATGAGGGAGGAGATGACCGTTGTGTGTGGAAATGTGGAAATCACTGCAATGTATTGTTACGTTAACACCGCGACTGCAAAAGCAGCTCTCTGTTGCTTTTGCATTCGCGGCAGGAATGTATTATTTTTAGTGGGACCCATAGTCAAAAGCTAGGGTCCTGTTTGGTTATAGGTGTGGTTGGAGCCGCGGTTCAACGCAATCATAGGTGGAACCGCGATACCAAACACTCACGTAATTAAATATAAAGGTTTATGTTAAGTTTTGATAATTTTAAGTTAAAAGAAGTTAAAAGAGTAGATTATTAATTATTTTGTGTTTTATATATATATTACACGTAATTAATATAAAACTTTATCCATTTATAAATATGGTGGATATTTTTAATTGATGAAATTGATTGAGTAATACACTTATGGCTACCTGAGTATTGGTAATATGAATTTAATGAGGTTTGAATTATTGTTGTTGTATTCTACAAGTATTGGTGCAAATCAAAGTTGAGGTAAGACTCCCATGTTGGGGAGGCTATGCTAAAATTTTGTTAAACCGAATAAATTTCTTATTTTAAATGAAAACCCCTTGTATTGTTGATCTAGATATGTAATAAATGTTTTATGTATCAGTACAGATGATGCTTTTTTATTGGCATGTTGTTGTCTTAACTTCGTTAAAAATGTTTTGGAATTTATAGAAAATAGATAGATCATTTGTTAAAATGGCCAACATGCTCTTAGAAAATAATTAGATTGTTTCTCCAAAGTATATTGATCGATTTAGCCAATAGAAACTTTTGGTCATTTGGTGCATTTCAGTGTTTTACTGGTTCTTTTATGCTTCTATAAATTTGTTTAGATCCATAGATAAATGTAACATGATTCTTATGGTCATAACATTGTTTTTAAAATTATTGATGCTTATTATTAAAACATAAATGTTATTTTTTTAATTATTTATAAATATGCATTTTGTTATTTGAATTTGACATTTATATATCGGTGTTGATGTGTGTGTGATTTGATTCTTATAGTCTTGTCTTTAGGACATCTCTTGTTCATGTTGCGAGCGAATGTGAGATAGGCCAATATGATCATAATACCTATGTTTTAAAAATGAGGACTAGACCTTTGTTTTAGGCTTTGATCTCAGATCTACCTTATGTTATAATAATCTTTTACTTAAAATAACAAATACACATATATCAATTTAAACAAAACTTCTAACATTTAAACACAATATGAAACTTTATCATATAAAAACAAACATGAAGCAACTAATCTTAGATAAAATATATAATATGATTATGATCTTTCTTATTATATAATCAACTCCTTACTTAGAACTTCTAAAAGATTAGTGTGGATTTTCTAATTATTATAAAACTATATGGCACCTTTATTTTTATTTGTACTCTTTTTTATCTTATAGTTCACCAAGATGTCTCAAATGACAATATATATATATAGATGACTAAAAAAATATTTTATTCATCAAATATTATATATACTATAAAAGATATAATACAATTACTTGTTGCATGGATTAAAAAATATGCTTCGTTTTTTTTTTGAAAACTAGTTTCCACGAAAAATATTTTTTTAAAAATGGATTATTTTCTAATATTTTATAATATCACAGAAAATAAGTGGTACAATACTTTTTAGTGTTTGACTAAGCCATGAAAAATAACCTCAAAAATAATTTATTAATATTTTATTTTTTCAAGTTTATTAAAATAATGAGGATCAAATATGATAAATAAAAAAGTTGGAGGATGAAATTAAAAATATTCTAAATTTTATATTATTTCAAAATAAAAAAAATAGTTAACAAAAGAATATGAATCAAACTTAATAGATAAAAAAATAAAAATGATGAAATAGAAAATAAATTCTTACCTATTTAATTATTTCAAATAAAATAAATATTAATTAAAAGAATAAGATCAAATTTGATACATAAAATACTTTTAATTAAAAATACAACAAAAAAACAAACAAAATCAAACTTGATATAAAAATCAAATCAAATCAAATTTTAAAGGACAAAATAAAAACATAATAATAAAAGTGTATTTGACTCAAAATAAAAATAAAAATATTTTTTCAGAAACCAAGCTAAAGTTTTATTTTACTGAAAAATATTTTCCATTCACTAACTTTTCTAATGGTAAATAAACATGAGAAAGTTTGAGATTTAGTTTTCAAAAAATTATTTTTCTTGAAACAAACACAATATTAATTTAAAAATATGCTTTATTTGTGTTGATGGAAAGTGATTTGTAGAAAATTACTTTCCAAACTTTTTGATGTTTTTTACTATTAGAAAAGCTGATGAACGAAAAAAACTTTAGTAGAAGATGAATTGGACTTGTTTTTCATGAAAGTGTTTTATTTATTTATTTTAGAATAATACACTTTTTCAAAGTTGTATAAAATTTTAAAAAATCTTATTATTTGTTAATTATTTTAATTTTGATATCAACATTTTAATTACTATATATAATGTTTAGAATTTTGTTTTTGATTTCATCTCTAAGAGTTTGATATAATTTGATTTTTATATAAATTTTATTCCTTATTATTTTGATCATTATTTGTTTTTTTTAATTTATATATATATATATATATATATATATATATATATCATATTTTATCTTAATTCTTTTGATTTCTATTTATTTATAATTTATGAAACTGGATTTTGTTTTTCAATTTTATACTTTTGAACTTTTTATCTATAAGATTTGGTCCCCTTTGTTTATTGTTATTTATTTTAAATGAAATAATTTCCAGGATTGGATTTTGTTTTCAATTTTTTCATTTTCAACATTTTTATCTATCAAATTTGTTCAATAAATTTTTTAAAATAATTTATGAAATTTAAGTTTACCTTTTCCATTTCATTATCATTCAATCTTTTATTTGTTATATTTTATCTTAGTCTTTTAATAAATATATATAAAAAACATTAATAAGTTATTTTCAAATTGTTTTCCATGACATTGCTAACACTAAAAAATTATTGTCTAACTTATTTTTTTATAATACTATAGAAAATAATTTATTTTTCATATAAACTACTTAAAACAAACTATATTTAAGCAAACAAATGGTTTTTATTCCGTGTTTGTTTGAGAGTGTGATTGAAAATATTTTTGAAAATAATTTGTTTTAAGAAATACATTAAAATAATATTTTTTTAAATTATTTTTGATATTAACACATAAAAATATTTTAAAAGTATTTTTTTTAATTTAATATAAAAAATAAAAATAATTTTTTTTTAAAATTAATTTTGAATCCCAATGGCAAACATGACTCAATTCAAATCCCAACAAATTCTTTAGACAAAAGGATACAATGTCCCTCCATTATTACATAATCCTTAACCAGATCCTTAAACAAAAAACAACGTTAATTAAATCTTTCATCTATCAAACATTGCTTGATAGATGACCAAGCAGAAAACGAGGTCCCTTGTTTCTCGTTATGATTTCAAAGGCAAAAACTTTTAAGGCGAGAATTAATGGGTTAATTTCTTTGTTCTGGGACCTAATTGATAATTGTATGATAGTCGGGGGATACGTTTATTTATCCCATCCATCCATCCTAACACCGAAATCATCCAATCACAGCCACGCGCTGAAATGGAAACAATAATAACTTTTCGTAGGTCTAATTTTTACCCATTCCAGATCCGCGTTCTTCTTACGCTCCAAGAGTAGCGCGTACACAAACTTGTGCTCTGAAAATGATAAAATACAATAACCTCCTGACCAAACCCTAACTGCAACAACAAAAACTCATTTCACGCTCGCAACCAGCACTACCAGAATTCCCGAAAAAACATAAATAAAACCCTAATTCTCCTCAAAATTATCACCGTTTCATCCTCAACCGACGCAGTGAAGCAAAGCCCCAGCACTCTCCAAAGCTCCTCAGGCTGACCTTCATCATGTCGGGGGATCGCCGGGGATCGCCTCCGGTGACCGGAGGAGGAAACGGTGTGGTTGAACCGGAGAAAAAACCAGCTCCAGTGATTGTGCCGAGTCAGAGGCTGAGACTACACGCTAACAAGGATCACATGCCGGAGAGCTATGAAGATCTGCAGCTGGATTTTTGCCCTTCGATTTTCAGCTCGCTGGAGAAATACTTGCCGCCAAATATGCTTCATGATAGTAGAGAAGAGAAAGTGAAGTTCATGAGAGATATTCTGTTAAAGTATTTGCCTCATGGAGAGCGAACCAGAGTATGTTCAAATTAGCTCGCCTTCTGATTTTATTTTAGATTATTTTATTTCTTTGAAAATTATGTTTCATTTCTGTGGTAAGTCGGTTGCATTTTTAGGGTTTCGCTTGCTCTTCCTTTTCAATTCTCTAACGGACATATCATTATGAAAATGACGTAAATGCCCTTAGACTCTTTCCTGCTTTCTGGTAAAATAAGTTAACAAGAGAGAATGGAAATTATTTCTAGTGGCATGGCATCATCATCATATATGGTATTGTTAGGAATAGCTTTTCGTAATTTCTGAAATTAGCTTTCACTAAAAAAATGGCAGAAAAGGGGAAAAAATATATAACTAGTATTTATGAGTAGCTGGCAAGGAAAAACCCTACGGCTTCAAAAAGTACAGTCCGTGCATAATTAGGGTAACATAGGAACAAGTCATAATTCAATTGAATCCCACTTCCAAACTGTTGGGGTTCTAGTTAAAAACATAAGTAGTTGGGTTTGGGTGCATTTTTATCTATTCTGTGTTGGGCTGAGCTTTGAGTTATTTCGATGCTAAATAATCCTTTACCATGTCAACTCAGCCAATTTTGAATATGTTCATCTTGTATATGTCCGAATCAGTTTACACCACCCTTCCTTTACTCTTTATTTATTATTATTAATTATTTTCTTATGAGCGCCAACTTCACCTTATCTTATGTCTCTCGCTTTTGTCTATCTTAAAGTTATGAACGAGCATGCTACTTTTTAATGCCTATATTTAATTACAATTTTGTGATATTGCCTTAAAACTTGGCAGGAGATTTACAATTGCATGGATATAAATTAAGAGCACCTTAATATTCTTGGCATTACTAAAGTTGCTATGGAAGTTTTTCCACCTTTTTTTCCTTCACTTAGCTTAAAGCCCGTAGCCTCTGGGGTGCTCCTCTGTTACAAAATAAACCATGGAAAAATATATAAAGCTGGCCTAAGAAACGTGGACAGCTTCTGCATATCTTTTCTGTCAGGTTTTTGGAAAATCTCATGCACTCCTAGTTACTGAAATTAAAGAAAATAACAAGGTTCACCATTGGCTCGGTAGTAACTGAAGGTAACCTAATAACAGGACTCTACACTGATTTGATGAAATGATGCTGATACCTGGGATTAGTATTTTGTAATTCCAGGATTCAATGGGGATTGGGATGAGTGAGAATATCTATCATGCAAGGTTGGGAAGGGTTCCTCCCTTCCGGGCATTGATTTGGGAACAGGGAATTATTCATTGTTATGTTATGATGTATTCACTGTACTTATTATCTATAAAGATGAGGTAGATAACTGCTTACCAATACTGCATAACTTTTTTCATTCTGATGTTTTGATCAGGCTCAGAAACATAGAGAATACAGGCAGAAGATAATATCGCATTATAAGGTATGAGACATGGTAACACTTGGTTACCTTTTCTACTTTACTGGTGTGGAGGTGGAGGACGGTGGGGTCCTATGTTTATTTATTTTTATTTTTTCCTGTTTTCCACATTAAAGTGCTGCTCTGATTGGCCTGAAGCAAAGCTTTTAAATGGTCATTTGGTGATAGTCTCCTTCTATAAAATTGCATGCTTTGCCCATCCCCCATTTTAGTAAAATAAAAGGAGCCTTTTTATGAAACTTGAGACTTCTGCATGCTCGAGTTAGTTCTATCTGCCATAAAGAATGCTACAGGTTATCAGGAATAGCAATTCTTTTGTTTCATTTCTTTTTAATAACGGAATATGAATTGTTTTGCTACTCTGAATTTATCCCTTGACATTTTGTGACTGCTTGTTATTAAGAATATTTAACATATGGAATGAGGGAAAAAAGCATTTGGAGGAATCATCTCTTGAAAGTGGTCAAAGAGTGTGAAAATGCTGAGAGGTAAGGTCTGTCTCAATATGGTAGTGGAGATGTGAATTGTAGAGAGAAATATTTTTTTATTGTATATACAATCTCCGTTTGGTTTTCTGTCTAAGGTGCAACTCCTAGTCTTGTGAAGAAATGAAGTTTGGTAGTGGAGATTTACTCATGTGCTCTGTCATATTTGTGCAGCCTTTGAAAAGAGAGTTATACACAATGCATCCTGTAGCTTTCTTTGTCCCCTCCTTCATGAAAGCAATCAATGATAATACAGAGGACAGCCTTAGAAGCATAATATCAGAACCCTCTCCTGGTGTGCTAACATTTGAGATGCTTCAGCCACGCTTTTGTGAATTGCTAGTAGCAGAGGTGAATCTTATGTTCTATTGCCACATGTAATTGCGTGTACACTTGACCCCCCTACAAAAAAACACTTTTACATCTTGATGTTTGTTTTGTTCTTTTGCATTCTCTTTTTTTTAATGTGATTTTCCAGGTTGAAAATTTTGAGGCATGGGTTAATGATACAAAATTTCGAATCATGCGACCAAATACGATGAATAAATATGGAGCTGTTCTGGATGATTTTGGCCTTGAAACAATGCTTGACAAGCTTATGGATGGTTTTATCCGTCCTATATCTAAAGGTGATACATATATGCTTGATATTAGATAAACTGTATCATATGTTCATTAGAAGATTTTTCCCCCTATTTTAGTCCAAAATAACACATTGTATGATCATTTACCTTGCCTCCTCCCCCTCCCATGCAGTTTTTTTTCCTGATGTTGGCGGGGCAACTTTGGATTCTCATCATGGTTTTGTTGTTGAATATGGAAAAGATTGGGATGTTGACTTAGGTGCGTGCTTTAATTTATTCCTCTTACACCTAATATTTGTTAAGAGTTTATACTTCTATTCCTTTTTTTTATACATATACAACTATGCACCCACCAAGCGGTTAATGACTTGTAGGTCTGAAACATTTTATGATATTGTCACTCTAAGCATGTCCTGACTATGGGCTGTACTGTGGCTATGGCAATCTGTATTATACTTTATTGTCTAGTCAAAATCCATGCTTGCATCTGTGTGCATGCACACATATCGACGGGTGTACTGTGTATGCTTGTACTTTTATCTTTTATGAATAACGTGCTGATATTGTCTACATCTAGTCCATCTGTGTGGAATGCTGTCTTCACCTGTACCATTTTCAAAGTTATTTAGTCTATTTTGTAACGATGCTTATATTAGGTCTTAGAAGACGCATTTGCACTAGTATGTTAGAAATTGGTTGGCACTAAAATTGTCATGCCACTCATTATGTTGAATATTTTTGTTAGTGATTTGTTTTCCTCCTACCATCCATGAATTTGTTTACGTCTCTTACCAACCTGTTGAATTTTTGCTGATACTTCCTAGGAGGTGTGAGTTATATGGAGGGGATGGTTACTGGTGGTGGATAATAGAAAATTTAATTCACCTTTTTCTGTTTTCTATATTCATAGCTCCACTCAGATAAATATATCCATGCCAAAATCTCAATTTTAACTTCATTGATGAGTCATTATAGCTATACATGCACACACACAAAGGAAGGAAAATAGAAAAGGCAGCATGGACACACCTTTTATTTGATTGCACAATCTGACAAAATCCGGATTTTAAATATATATAATTTATTTTTGCAGGCTTTCATGTTGATGACTCTGAAGTAACATTGAACGTTTGCTTGGGTAAGCAATTTTCTGGCGGTGAATTGTTTTTCCGGGGCACAAGGTGTGATAAACATGTAAATACAGGAAGTCAAGCAGAGGTATGTTAGTCTTTAGTGTTGAATATTTTTCAAGCAGATTAGCACAAAACAGATCTATGAGTTGAGCTTATCTATATTTAGAAGGAAAACTTCTGTTTGATTATGATTTTATGCAGACAGCCAGTGGATTCTATTTTTAATTCTCCATGTTTGTATGCTGTATGAATGGATCACCATATAAATAATTTTGTTGGTTCACATGTACAAGTTATCAATCATAAAACTATTCTTTGATTAGCAAGGTTGAATGTTTTACTGCTTTTTCCAGATTGTAGCTCTTGTCATCTAGGCCTATTGTTGCTTTCATTTTGAATTCTCAGCATTGAGATATTTGATTTGTAATCAGGATAAGAAAATTCTTTAAGGACCCAGAAACTATTTATTTTAATTTGTCAGGGAGATGGCAAAAGGTTACCTTCCATTTTCCAAAAACATCCAAATCCCTTTGTATGGAAACTGAAAACATAGATTTGTGGGCACTTCTATTTTACTTGACCACTGAGAACCGGTTTCCATGTAGATGGCTAAGCCAATTAAATTTTTAACATTCATTTGAATTTTGAAACTATAATGTGTCAGTTGGTGTTTATATTCTCACGATCCCATAAAACAAGTATTTCTAAATCAATTGTGTACAAGAAGGCTATGTGGTTTCTATATTGTAGATTTTGTGCAGTTCTGTATTGTTGGTAGCTTTTTTTTTTCTTCAAGTTTTATATTTTTCTGTATTTTTTATGGAGTGTTTTCCTTGAAAGCAGGAAATATTTGATTTCTCTCATATTCCTGGACGTGCCGTGCTTCATCTTGGTCGTCATAGGCATGGTGCTAGGGCCACAACATCTGGTCATAGGATCAATTTACTCCTGTGGTGTAGAAGGTATTCTCTTTCACTGCCTGGTAATCTTACATGGCCCGACTTCAGGAAAAATAATAATTTGGTCATTCATTAAGTATGCTTTGCATAGTGAGTTATCGTTAGTTTTCATCAAACCTGTTTTTCCTCTAGCACTTTAACCAGCAATTTGATCGCTACTCGTTTGATGGTATATGTATCTGTTATTTTCTTTTCTGCTGCTCCTTTTATTTCAAAATATTGCAAGAGTTGCTAAGAGTTCTTACTGACTTTCTTTCCAAGTGATATGTAGTAGGTGCATGTAATTTAATGATGTCAAGTACTGCACTAATTGTTATGATTCATCCCACCATGATTTTAAAAGCCATCCTAATAAAGATGGCACCGCAATCAGTAAAAGGATTATTCGTAAAATGATAAAATAGTAAAAAGATTTTGTAAATCAGTGTTAATATCCCTAGCATTACTCTATCTGTATATTTTTTTTCATTTTTTCTGTATTTTTTATGGAGTGTTTTCCTTGAAAGCAGGAAATATTTGATTACTCTCATATTCCTGGAAATATAAGATTCCAAGTGATATGAGATTACTTTTTTTTTCTTTCAAGATTTATATTTTTCTGTATTTTTTATGGAGTGTTTTCCTAGCATTACTCTATCATTAAACCTTGCTAAGTATACTGGGATTATAAAAAAAAGGTTCTTAATCAATGAGTAGTAACATTTAGATTTCCCACTGCGTCATTTATTCCATCCATTGTTTTCTTTTTCCTGGAAAAGGTTTTCTGAAAGATTCAATTGAGACCTATTAGGAAATTTATGTTCATGTACAAAGTTTTTTGGTGCACTGAAGATTTTGTGTTTATATTGTCTACACTTTTCAGGCAAATTTTTGCCTGACCTCTATCTCTATTAGCCTCTGTTTGATCTATTTGTAACTGGGTTTATAGTTTTTCTTACAATTCTTATTGCCTTATGCTAAATGTACTCCCACAATCTCATTATTAGTTCTTCCTTCTGGTCTTTTAACTATTTAAAGAGACACCTAATGTTTACTTTTACTTGCTTAATTGAAATTGTTGTTGATATTAGATATCTAAGAATAATTTGTAAAGTCATAGATGGTATATATTTTCATCTGGAAAGTACACAGATAAATTGAGGCCTTTCAAAAAGGACTAGTCCTTGCAACTATAAGGTAATTTATTTCTTCAAAATATGCTGTGTTGTCTCTATACAGTTCAGTCTTCAGAGAGATGAAGAAATATCAAAAGGATTTCTCGAATTGGTGCGGAGAGTGCTCACGGGAGAAGAAAGAAAGGCAACGGACATCCATTGCTGCTACTAAATCGGTAATTTTAGTCATAAAACTAATTCATTATCTGGGTTGTGGTGATGCATGCATGAACAATATAAGCAACAAATAATTCTGATAGATCGGGCAGGGTTATAAAAAGAAGCAATTCATACACCACATATAAATAAGCATGCCTGATGTTTATTATTATATCCAGGTCACCTCTCCTTGGCCATTAATTACATCAGAGGTAATAACATTACTTTGTCCGACATTTCGAAACCCCTGAACCTCCAAAGAAGTAGGCATTTACCTTTACAAATAATGGTCTACTGGTAATGAAAATCACCATAGCATCTAGAAGAGACTCAAAACTAAAAAAGGTTTTGTTTGCATTTGTCTGGGTGCGTGGGGTGAGAGAGAGAGAGAGAGAGAGAGAGATGCCTGACTAAAGTATTGAATTAATACTTGAACAAATTGATCTTTTGCAGGAGTTGCTAAGGAAGGATGGTGAATCAGTAGCGTAAGTTGTTTCAGTTGTAATTTTTTCTGTTAATTGTAGAACTTGTGCAGCTCTGGATGCAAAGCGCCGCAGCTTACTGTGACATGGTTGTAACTTGTATGTACAAATTATGTCAAGTGCATGAGATAGCAGTTTGCCTCCACATTTTGTAAAAAGATTTAGGATCAGTCTGATCAGTGATCATAACTAAAAGTTCTTAGCACCACCATATTTAGGGTTAGCTTTGCTGTTTGGAACCACAGTTAGCGTTGCCAATTATTCTGTAACTTGATAGCTTACAAAATGTTTAGTGAAACTTTGTGAGCGTAGCTGCTGGATCTCCTGGTCCATTGGTTTGCATCAGCATGGTGTTTGAACCGACCGGGTACCTTTATTTTCAATCATTTGTGGATTGACAATTTTAATTCTGCTAACATCGTGAATCCAAAAAATATAAATTAATCTAATTTTTGGTAGTAGCAGGAAAGCAACCTCTTCACTTATGGCTAGTGCCACATGATAGTAAAACAAATGGTTTAAGAGAGAGATGAAGGTATAAAATAAATATGGGACATAAATGAAGATTTAAAATAAATGTTAAGTCCCTATTTATTGCAAAGAACAATTGAGAAAATTATTTATGGATTTTCGAGGAATCCACAACTCCAAATACTAGATTCAGGAAATTGTTCATTATCCTCCCTTATTGATAATGACAACTTAAATACTAATTAAAAGCAACACTTCCAGTTGAACTGAAATACTTCTAAACTAATCCTTATCTAATTAGCAAACATTTATCTGATGCAATCCTTACTTGGCTTGACACGTGACCGTAATAAATATAAGTAGAGACTAACTAGTTGAGCAGACATATTGTCCTTCGTGATTTGACTGAGGCTGACTTGACAGACGACTGATGAGACGTAGCTGCCGCCTGACACTGCCTTGCCCTACATGGCTGCTGCCTGACTAAGCCATTTCCTGCACTTGACTAGACTAGTCACGTGGGCACGTGACATTGCCTTCCCCTTTAAATGACCTTGCCCACAAGGTCAGGGAACTCTTTTGCCAAATCTGCATATGGTACCCACGAGGCTTCTTCTTCTTCCCAAACCTCTCCATTTCACCAACACCTCAGTCACTGCCTTCCCTTTCTTCTTTGTCATCTTTCTCCTCAAAATAGGTAACCAACTGAACTGGTTGAGCAGACACATTGTCCTTCGTGATAAGACTGAGGCTGACTTGACAGACGACTGATGGGACGTTGCTGCCGCCTGACACTGCCTTGCCTTACATGGCTGCTGCCTGACTAGGCCATCTCCTACACTTGACTAGACTAGTCACGTGGGCACGTGACATTGCCTTCCCCTTTAAATGACCTTGCCCACAAGGTCAGGGAACTCTTTTGCCAAATCTGCACATGCTAACCACGAGGCTTCTTCTTCTTCTTCCCAAACCTCTCCATTTCACCAACACCTCAGTCACTGCCTTCCCTTTCTTCTTTGTCATCTTTCTCCTCAAAATAGGTAACCAACTGAACTGGTTGAGCAGACACATTGTCCTTCGTGATTTTACTGAGGCTGACTTGACAGACAACTGACGGGACGTTGCTGCCGCCTGACACTGCCTTGCCCTACATGGCTGCTGCCTGACTAGGCCATCTCCTGCAATTGACTAGACTAGTCACGTGTGCACGTGACATTGCCTTCCCACTCTTTTGCCAAATCTGCATATGGTACCCACGAGGCTTCTTCTTCTTCCCAAACCTCTCCATTTCACCAACACCTCAGTCATTGCCTTCCCTTTCTTCTTTGTCATCTTTCTCCTCAAAATAGGTAACCAACTGAACTGGTTGAGCAGACACATTGTCCTTCGTGATTTTACTGAGGCTGACTTGACAAACGACTGACGAGACGTTGCTGCCGCCTGACACTGCCTTGCCTTACATGGCTGCTGCCTGACTAGGCCATCTCCTACACTTGACTAGACTAGTCACGTGGGCACGTGACATTGCCTTCCCCTTTAAATGACCTTGCCCACAAGTTCAGGGAACTCTTTGGCAAAAACTGCATATGCTACCCACGAGGCTTCTTCTTCTTCCCAAACCTCTCCATTTCACCAACACCTCAATCACTTCCTTCCCTTTCTTTTTTGTCATCTTTCTCCTCAAAATCTCTTCAGGCTCAGGTCACACAAATCCCTCTTTATCTGTGGGAGGTAGAGTCACCACCAGTTGGTGACATTGTCCTAGTTTCTCCTCTAAACAAGACACGTGGAAGACTGGATGGATTTTTGACTCAGGAGGTAGATATAAACAGTAAGCTACGAGTGCCACTTTCTTCAACACTTGGAAGGTCCATAAAATCTGGGCGAAAACTTCATATTCTTCCTCTGAGCTACTAATTGTTGCTTGTATGGCTGCAAGCGAATGTAAACCCAATCCTATTCCTCAAAATTTCTGTCTGTTCGTTTGCGATCTGCATACTTTCTCATCCATTCATGTGCTTGTAGCAGGTTAGCTTTAAGGATGCTGAGGATCTCATCTCTCGTCTTTCAAGGTGTTTTCCACTTCTTGTAACTGTGTTGTGCCTGGTGTAAATTATATTAATTTTGGGGGTGGGTAGGCATAAATTGATTCAAATGGTGTTAATTTAGTGGATGTATGTGCTGATGTGTTGTACCACCATTCTACTAGTGGTAGATGGTGAGACCACCCCTTGGGTCAGTCCCCTGAAAAGCACCTTAGGTATTGTTCCACCATCTTGTTAACTATCTCGGTCTGACCGTCTGTTTGAGGATGGTAAGCTGACGAGAACTTTAGCTTTGTGCCTTGTGATTTAAATAGCTCTCTCCAGAATGAACTCGTAAAAGTAGGATCCCTGTCCGTAACAATTGAGGTAGGCATCCCATGTAACTTGAAAATGTTGTGTAAGAAAATTATGGCAATTTTAGTTGTTGTGTATTGATGAGAAATGGGAATAAAATGGCCATACTTAGACAGTCGGTCTACCATGACCATAATCACACTGTATCCTTTTGACTTAGGCAATCCTTCTATAAAGTCCATAGAAATATCGGTCCAAACCCTCGTAGGTATGGGTAGTGGTTGTAGCAGCCCTAATGGGAATATATTCTCAGCCTTGTTGCGCTGACATGTCTCACATTCTCTAATAAACTGTCTAATATCTCCCTTCATTCCAGCCCAATGAAACTCCACCCTAGCCCTTTGTAAAGTTTTATAGAACCCTTCATGGCCCCCTTGTGAGCTGTTATGCATCCACTTTAGAATCTGTTCTCTTGGTTTCCTAGGGAATAGTCAACCTTCCCTTGTAGAAAAGTAGCCAATTCCTCTCCTGATAGTGTGTTTTTGGCGGATCATGGCCCCCTTGTGGGTTGCTATGCATCCACTTTAGAATCTGTTCTCTTGGTTCCCTAGGAATAGTCAACCTTTCCTTGTAGAAAAGTAGCCAATTCCTCTCCTGATAGTGTGTTTTTGGCTGATCCCCTTACTTTAGACCTTGAAAGATTTGCTGCAATTTAGGGTCTGTAGCATAGTGATGCTTGAGTTTATCCACCTAATGATTAGCTGGTATTGTGATGACTGCTAATAGTCCTTCCTTCTCCTATGACTCCATGTTTGCAGAGAGGGCGTCAGCCACCTTGTTATCCCTTCCTTGCTTGTATTCCACCGTGAATTCATACCCTAAAAGTTTAGTGATCCACTTCTGTTGGAGTGGAGTCCCAACTTTTTGCTCCAGTAAATACTTGAGGTTGTGGTGATCGGTCTGTATTCTAAATTGGTGACCCAACAGATAGAGTCTCTATTTTTTTACTGCCAGGACTAGAGCCATTAACTCCTCATAAGTGGATAATTGCAGAGCCTTCCCTTGTATGGCCTGCCTCATGTAAGCTAACGATCCACCCTGCTGCTTTAGAACGGCTCCCACACCAACACCAGAAGCATCACATTGAATAATAAAAGGTATAGAAAAATCAGGTAAAACCAAGATAAGAGGGTTAATTACAATATATTTTAGATCTTGAAAGACCTTTCTAGCCGAATCAGTCCATGTGAAGGAATTCTTTTTAAGTAGGGGTGTGAGGGGGGCTGCGATCAAACCATATCCTTTAATGAACTTTCTATAATACCCTGTTAACCCTAGGAATTCTTTAAGGGATTTAAGACTTGTAGGTAACGGCCATTCCAGCATGGCTTCTATTTTGCTAGGGTTTGCCTTTACTCCCTCCTTATATATTAAATGGCCTAGATACTTAATCTCTGCATACCCGAAAAAACACTTGGACTCTTTTTGCAAACAAATGGTGTTGTCTAAAAATCCCTAGCACAATAATTAAGTGTTGAATATGATTAGACAAATTCTTGCTATAAACCAA
The DNA here is from genome assembly GCA_029228465.1 of Salix viminalis. Classification (NCBI taxonomy): domain Eukaryota; kingdom Viridiplantae; phylum Streptophyta; class Magnoliopsida; order Malpighiales; family Salicaceae; genus Salix; species Salix viminalis. The sequence goes on along the minus strand of CM055440.1, from coordinate 7,785,561 downwards.
AATATCATAAAAAAATACCAGTATAAATTTCCTCAGATATAACTTACAAATATCATTCATAAGGCTCTAAAAAGTGGATGGGGCATTGGTTAGGCCAAAGGGTAAAACCAGAAATTCATAATGGCCTATGTGTCCAGAAGGTTGTTTTGGGTACATCCTTAAGGTGAACCCTAATATGATGGTAGCCTGACCTTAGATCTAGTTTACTAAAGATGGTTGCACCATGTAATTCATCCACAATAAGTATAGAAAATTTAACTTTAATGGTCTCTTTGTTAAGGGCCCTATAATCCATACAAAGTCTTCAACTGCCATCTTGCTTCCTAATGGGGACGAAAAAGGACTCTAGTTGGGTCTCAACATTCCTGATTGTAACATTTCTTTAACTATTTTTTCAATCTTTGTTTTCTGGAAATATGGGTACCTATAAGGACCTACACAAATTGGCTTTGATTCTGTTTGTAACACTATATGGTGATCATGGGTCTGGGTTGGGGGTAATTGTTTAGGCTCATCAAACACTTTAGAATACTGTTGTAATAGGTCTGTAATTACTAGTTCGGTAGGATGTTTTATGGACCACAACTTATGTGTTTCAACATCAATCAGCTGAATAACTAAACTCTTTTTAAATTGCCTATAAACTTTACCAATTTTTTCTCCCTTTATCATAGATTTGCCAGTAGATGACATACCTTGTAACTTACATTGTGTCCTCTCGATGAAGAACTCCATGCAAAACTAGGAAAAATCCCACAAAATGGGCTCTAGGCCCCTTAACCATTGTACTCCTAAAACAACATCACATCCACCTAATGTTAATATGAAAAAATCAATGGAGTACACATTAACCTGTATTTGTAGTGGAACTATTGTAATTTTCCCTTCGCATTCTACTGCTTGCCCGTTTGCCACCTTAACCTAACCGCTCTCGGTTGTCATAGAATAGATGAGCACCCTGTATGATCGACAGGTCAATGAAATTATGGGTGCTCCCGGTATTTATTAGAATGACCACTGTCCTTCTTTTGATAAGCCTTACAATTCTCATGGTTTTTGGGTTGGGTGACCCCATAAGGCATGAATAAAGATCTTAGGGGTCAGCCTCTTCTCTGAATCTGCCTTCGTTGTGGTCGCCTTCTGGATCGCTAGAACTGCCTGCATTGGGCACCTCATCACCCTCTCAGTCATCACTGTCCATTAAGAATAATTGGGTCGTTTTACACTTATGGCATGGGTCCTATTTGTCATCACAATTGTAACAAAGCCTTTATCCTATCATTCTCTCATTTGCCCCGGGGTCAGCTTTTGGATGGGCATCATTGCTCTCCTTTTCAAGTGGGTGTATAGGCCCATTAGTGATACATGGGAAAACGTTTCCCATTCTAGTCGTCCTCTTGAGGGCCGCTATGTTTTCCTCTTGTATTTTGGCTAACCCGAAGGCTATGTGTAGATTAGCAGGGTTGAATATCCATACCATGAAACAGATGTCTTCTCTCAGCCAGCTTAGGAAGCAACTGAGTTTATAGGACTCATCCAGCCCTCTGAGTTGGTTTGAAACCATCTCAAATTGGCTCTTATATTCTACCATTGTGGTAGTTTATTTCAGGTGAATCAGAGCTTCCATGGGGTCATCATAAGGTGACATCCCAAATCGAGTCTGAAAAGCCCGAACAAACCCCTCCCAACTGTTATGACCCCCAACGGCTTCAATGTCCTGGAACCACACTAAGGCCTTTCCCTCCATGTGAAAAGACGCCATTAGAACTCTATGATGCAGATTGGTCTGATGGTAGTTAAAAAATTGATTGGCTCGATAAACCCATCCACTCGGGTTCTTCCCATTGAGCCGCAGAAAGTCCAACCTTACAACTTTGGTCTAAATTCCTGCATTGCCCTCGTATAGAGGATTGGTAATTGGTTGTGCAGACCCTCCTGGGTCACCTGTATTTTGGCCCGCTTTTAAACGCATTAGTGCCTCCACATATGAGGGAACTACCTCCAATTTCTATGCCAGCCCTTACACCATTTGTTGCAGGGCTCGATGATTTTGTTGAGATTGATCTTGGTTTTGTTTTACATTTGCCAATGACTCGGCGAGTTGGGAGTATCTGGTTCCTGCACCCTCAGCCATGGATCGCCCGCTCTAATACCAATGTTAAGTCCCTACTTATTGCGAAGAACAATTGAGAAAATTATTTATGGATTTTCAAGGAATCCACAACCTCCAAATACTAAATTTAGAAAACTGTTCAGTATCCTCCCTTATTGATAATGACAACTTAAATACTAATTAAAAGCAACACTTCCAGTTGAACTGAAATACTTCTAAACTAATCCTTATCTAATTGGCAAACACTTATCTGATGCAATCCTTACCTGGCCTAACACGTGGCCGTAATAAATATAAGTAGAGACTAACTAAAAGACTAAGATCATAGTTATTGTAACCAGATTGGGTAACCAAATAGGTAACCAACCGAACTGGCTAAGCTAACACATTGTCCTTTGTGATTTGACTGGGGTTAACTTGACAAATTGACTGACGGCTGATGGGATGTTGCCACCGGCTAACATTGCCTTGCCCTGCGTGGCTGCTTCCTGACTAGGCCATCTCCTGCACTTGACTAGACCAGTCACGTGGGCGCATGACAATAAATCTGTTTTTAGGGCAATTTTATAGAGTAGATTTTATGCTTTCAAATAGAAGTCTTTGGTATTGAAATAATAATCAAATGCTATTTATATATTCTTAAGATTATTTTGTTTTGCTTAATGATAATAGTTGTATTGAAATTTTTAGATTTTAATTTAATAATATTTGCTCCTTTTTTTAAGTAATTATAAAATATAATGAAAAGTTTACATTATAATTTTTTTTACATTTGTTCCCATGTTTTCTTTTTCCTTCTTTTTTAATTATAGCTTTGTACTAGATTTGTGGTTTACGTTTCATTAGGGGTTAGTCAAAAACAATTTCAATGTAAAAATAAATGCCAAGTACAAATATTTGAGATCTGAGTCACCAGACCAATTGGCAATTTAAATAATATATCTAAAAAATTATAAGGTTGAAAAGCAAAACCAAAAAATAAAATTAAAAAAAGATAGGAAAAAACATAGTTAATCTAGGTTAACTTATAAATTTTATGGCAATGGATATAAGATTGAGATAATTTTATATAAAATAAACAGGAAAACAACTATAAATTAAAATTCAACTATATATGTTAACTTATTGACTAATCTTGTAAAAGTATAACAAAAAAAAACTCCAAAGAGATATGTAATAACAAAACATCAATTTCAAAAAAATATTAAGCAAATCCGAGCAAAACTCAGTCAAAATATATAAAATTCAAAACCTGTAGAATCTTGAATTTAAGCCGAATTAAAAGGTTTAATTCTCAACTATTTTATTTTTGAATGATGAAATCATAAATAAATTATCAATTCTTAACACTCACAAAAGAAGAAAAAAAAGAGAGCCCATGTTATGTTAAAATAACAAAAATATCACATAGACCCATGCTTCTCCTCTACCCAAAATTTTAATTTACATTGTCCATGATCCAAATATCAACACTTCACAATATTAAAATTAAAAATAATAATGAGAAAAAAACATCATTTTTTAATGAAAATTCATAAGCTTTGAGTAGCAAAATCCAAACTAATCTCCCTTTACTCAAACTTATTTTCCTTTTTCTTAATATTAAGAACTTTAACCATATTCATCTATTATCTTGTTTACTATAATGCATAGAAGATTTCTTAGAATTACCATCAATTTCATTCTTAATAAAAAACTTATTTAATGGCTTCTTTTGAATAACTCATTACTAAATTTAAAGCAACTAATGCCCATGCCTTGCTAATAATTACTGTTAGGTATATAAAATATTCACATCTACTTCACACTCAAGAATTGTTTTTTAACAAATTTCAAGAAACTTAATACAAAAACAAACAAATTTGTTTTCTTTTTTTGCTTTCAATGACTTAAATATTAGCAAATGTTAGTTAAAACCTTTTACCTTCCAAAATCACTATCTTGATTTAAGATCTATTTATTGTTGTTAATGATAGTTAATATATGGAGAACTAGATTCAACATAAACATTAACATCACTCTTTCTTGTTTGTCACTACTCTTCAAAAACAATTTGAAAAATAAATTGATTTTTTTTACTTAAAACTAAATATTTTGGTGTTTTTAGATCATTTTCATGTGCTGATGTCAAAAATAATTTTTTTAAAATAAAAAAAAATTATTTTAATACATTTCTAAACGAAAAAAAACTTTAAAAAACAACCTCAACCAAACACAAATCTAATACATACAACCATGGTAAAACATAATTCACACGATGAATCAATTTTAATAATAATTTTGCTGTTTGATTTGGGAGAAATCACAAGTCCTTCACTATTTGTTGGTCATAGAAAATTAGTATATCTAATTATTATAACATATATAGGTGCTATGATGAATCTGACCTATGTTAATGACTTTAAGCTTTGTCAATTCATTTCAAAAGTGTTTTTAATTTTTTTTATTTTAAATTAATATTTTTTTGGTGATTTTAGATTATTTTCATGTGATGATGTCAAAAATAATTTTTAAAAATAAAAAAGAATCATTTGATGTATTTTTTAATAAAAAATACTTTCAAAAGCAACCTCAACTATAATCTCAAATAAATACTTAGTGTTTTTAAAACTTGATAGGCATATGCAGTTTCAACTAGAATTGTTTGACATTGTATTTGGATTTTTTTTAATTTAATTTTTTTTTCTTATTTTTATAGATTATTTTCATGTACTGATGTTAAAAATATTTTTTTAAATAAAAAATATAATTTTTAATACAATTATAAGCGAAAAATGAAGAAAATATAATAATTCAACATGGCACTAGTGTAAGACCTTTGAAGTTAATTAGGTAATTTTAAAGTTTAATTAAAATATAATAAATCTTAAGGATAATTTAAAAATTATAGAGTATCAAATATTTGTCAAAAAATAGTGGGTAAAACACCCACTACCTTTTTCATTGATATATCCACCGCCAGTAGTGTACACACACAAAATACACAGGGCCTCTCCCTCTCCCTCTCCCTCTCCTAAAAATAAAACAGAGAAAAACAAAATCCAAAAACTTTCTGCTAAATAATCACGATAACGATAATTATCTACGTCCTTCCCCGTGTAATCTCCCTTTTTCTCGCCAACACATTCCCTCTCCAGAATTTATCAATGATTCTAAACTTCTAATTGTTATATTTTCTCCTCGATAATCGTGCCAGGGTCGAAAATTGGAGCGGTTGAGGTTCAACCGATCGAAGATTTTGATTAGCAAGGGACGTAATCGCGGAGGTGTACTTGGATGTTACCGTGTTTATTTTCCTTAATTCAAAATTAGGGTTAGGGTTTTGATTTTGTCCTGATTATTTTGTTGTGGTGATGTACTGGAGTCGATTTTATATTTCGATTGAAATCTAGGGTTTTGGTGTTAAAGTTTTGGACTTTAGGGTTGCTTGTTATATTCTTGCCCTTTATTAATTGATTGTAGCTCTAATCAGTCAAGAAGAAGTACTGTACAATCAGCGATCATTGCTGCTTCATTGTTATTTTTTTTCTTCTGTTTTATTGTTTTTTCCTGTTAATGTTTGAGGTATATTCATTAGATTATCTTCAATAAAAGAAAAAAAAAATCGTGCCTAACTATCCCCATATTCAAAAAAGAAAAGAAAAAAAAGAGCATAAAAAAATAGAAAAAAAAATTGAGGTAATAAGAAAAGAAGAAAAAAAGCAATGGGGAGCCCAGGTTTAATCAATCGAAATAACGGGCATCATCAGCAGCAGAGATTAGGCATTACAGAACCAATTTCATTGGGTGGACCAACAGACTACGATGTGACAAAGACCCGTGAACTTGAAAAGGTTTGGTCTTTGCTGAGTTTTGTTTATGTGAATTGCGAAATTATAAATTCTTGTCCTGTAAGTTCTGAGTATGTGAGTGCTGCTTTAGTTTTTGCAAGATGCGGGATTGTATGAAAGTCAGGAGGAAGCTGTGAGTAGAGAGGAAGTACTTGGGAGACTTGACCAGGTCTGAAGTTTTTTCTTTGATACTCTCATGTTTTACCAGAAAAGTTTGCATCTTGTTTTTTGATTGTTTCGGCTCCTTGCATAAGAACTGCATGCTCCAGCTTTTATTGTAAGTAATTTTAGTATAGTGCATCTTAATGTTTCATGTTGACTGCCAAATGGAACAGATTGTGAAGAATTGGGTTAAAGTAATTAGCCGTGCTAAAGGGTTGAATGAGCAACTGGTGCAAGAAGCAAATGCAAAGATTTTCACATTTGGCTCTTATCGCCTAGGGGTAGGTCATTAATATTTTCGCTTTATTCTTTTTAGTTGCATTATAAGTTTCCTCTTCTAAGTGGTTTTCTTAATTTGTATAATGCTGAAACTGAACTAAATAAGTGCACTGCTTGTGTTGCTTAAAATTGTAAATACTCATCTATCTAAGAGCAATAGAAAGAAGAGAACTTTTTGAATAGAATGATCTGTCTTTGTAACAAAAATAAGTTGATAAATAAATAAAAGACTGTGATGGCCTCCAATTTTTTTTTTTGTATTCTCTGTTCATTAAAATGGAAAGGAAACAAAATGCTGTAACGTTTCATTGATGGTTGGTGTATGTGCAGATTAATGATCTAAAGACTCACCACATTATTTTCTTGTAACTCGTTTGTGTAACAGTTTGTGACATTGTTATCTATATATTTTTTCTAGGTGCATGGCCCTGGTGCAGATGTAGATACACTTTGTGTGGGACCTAGACATGCAACAAGAGAAGTGAGATTAGCTCTGCCTGTTTATGGTGCAACAAATTTTATTCTAGTATGATTTATTCGGTGATGCTCAAATAATTTGACTACGTTACAAACTTTGCCTGCAGGAAGATTTTTTTGGTGAGTTATATAGAATGTTGTCAGAGATGCCTGAAGTAACAGAGTTGCGCCCTGTGCCTGATGCTCATGTTCCAGTGATGAACTTCAAATTTAAGGGGGTTTCTATTGATCTTCTTTATGCTAAACTATCACTTTGGGTTATTCCTGAAGTAAGTGGCAGTTTAACTTGACATTGTTTTTTGCAATGTACTTGGTATTTATGAACATGCTTTACTTTCTTTCTCTGTGAACCTCTGTTGTCTCTGTGGTCAAAATCAGTGACATGCTTGACCCACTATGATGTTTCTTTGTGGACCTGGTGGTATATTCTGTGGAACCCAAATGACATGATATATTATTTCGCTTTACTTAGCATGTAGAAATTATATTGAATGTGCAAATTGAGTGAAGTAGTTTTATCATGGGGGTTCAGGTTATTTTTATTCCGATGTTTTAAGTCATTTTTCTTGTCTTACTCAAATCCTCAATTTTTAATCCTCTATCCCATAAATAGTGTCTAGATTTCCATTTTTTTAGAGTTTAACGAAATAATCACTAGAAGGAGAAGGGTTAGTTTGAGAACAAAGTGTGCAAAATACTTGACATGACATTCCATTCACAAATTTCACCTATATGGAACTCATTGTTGTTTATGTGGAAAGTTTTTGATTATTTGGATAAAATTATTTTAATTTAATGATTTGTCACAGGATTTAGATGTTTCACAAGACTCGATACTGCAAAATACAGATGAACAGACTGTTCGAAGTCTCAATGGTTGCCGAGTTACTGACCAGATTTTACGTTTGGTGCCAAATATTCAGGCGAGTGGCATTTCTTTGTAATTTATACTCCTTTTGGTTCAGATTTGATGCTTTCTGACTCTTCTACTGTCTCTGAATTTCCCCCCCATTAAGTGCAGAATTTCCGCACAACATTGCGATGCATGAGGTTTTGGGCAAAGCGTCGTGGTGTATATTCAAATGTATGAGATGGTCATTGAATCTTATGCTATGTTTTTCACCATCTTTCTTCTTCGTTTGTCAAAGTATCTGACCCGTCTCTCATCTGCAGGTTTCAGGGTTTCTTGGTGGTATAAACTGGGCATTGCTTGTTGCTCGCATATGCCAGCTATTTCCAAATGCACTCCCAAATATGCTAGTGTCTCGGTTCTTCAGGGTGTACACTCAGTGGCGTTGGCCAAACCCAGTTATGCTATCTACTATCGAAGAAGGATCCCTTGGTCTTCCTGTTTGGGATCCTAGAAGAAATCCAAAGGACAGATATCATTTGATGCCCATAATTACTCCTGCTTATCCTTCAATGAATTCCAGCTACAATGTATCCTCTAGCACACTGCATATAATGACAGAAGAGTTTCAGAGAGGAAATGAAATTTGTGAGGTATGATTCTATGTTTCATGTTATCTTTTTCGCCTTCCTAGTATATGTGGATCAGGATTTAACCATTGCTGATATGCCTTGTTTCTTTGCATTAGCTCTTATCTCAGAGTTGTCCCTACTATCTGCATTAATTTGATGGTATCTGGTGGTTGCAGGCTATGGAGGCGAGCAAGGCAGAATGGGACACCCTTTTTGAGCCATTTTCCTTCTTTGAAGCATATAAGAATTATCTACAGATAGACATCAGTGCTGATAATGAAGACGATTTAAGGCAGTGGAAAGGATGGGTTGAATCCCGTCTCCGTCAACTTACCCTGAAGGTGAAGCACCACTTTTTTTTTGCTATGTTCATCTCTCTTTCTGGTTTGATCCTTTATTTATCGTGAATGGAATTTTGCCAATGTAGATTGAGAGGCACACTTACAATATGCTCCAATGTCACCCCCACCCTGGTGATTTTTCAGACAAATCAAGACCTTTGCATTGCTCTTACTTTATGGGCTTACAACGTAAACAAGGAGTTCCTGTAAATGAAGGTGAACAGTTTGATATAAGGATAACTGTAGAGGAATTCAAAAACTCTGTCAACCTGTACACGTTATGGAAGCCTGGAATGGAGATCCGTGTAACTCATGTAAAAAAGAGGAACATACCAATTTTTGTTTTTCCAAGTGGGGTTCGTCCTTGTCGTCCATTGAAGGCAACTTGGGATAGTAAGCGGAATTCAGAAGCCAAGGTAGCTAATAATTCGTCTGCAGATAAATTATCTGAAGGCAAAGGAGTTCCTGATGGATCAGATGAGGGAAAGAAGAGAAAGCAAATTGATGACGATACAGAAAATAACTTGAGAAATCCCAAGTGCTTTGCTGCCATGCCTCCCTCTGGCGGGGATGTTCATGAGGGCAGTCCTCCTGCTGGTAATGTCAGTTCTTGCTCTACACAAAGTGACCTTGTAATTACAAACAGTTTAGGGGAATTGAAGGGGGAGAAAGCTGACAACAATGAAACAGAAAGCGTAAATGATTCGCAAAATTTAGCAGGGACTTATGCTCAAAATGGTAAGCTTGATGGAATATTGAGATGCAACCTTCCGGGCAAAGGTTTACTATCTAACAATGATACTTCAGGCTCTAAAGAGGCTGAGAAGCTGGCAATTGATAAAATAATGTCTGGTCCTTATGTTGCCCACCAAGCTTTACCACAAGAACTTGATGAGCTCGAAGATGACTTTGTATATACAAATCAGGGAAAGGGTTCAGAGTGGGCTGAAAAGGGCAGCCCAGTGGAATCTTCATTGTCGAATACAGCAGCAGAAGAAACAAATGATATAGCAGCAGTAGCATGTGGCAATGGACCTGGTCCATCAGCTTATTTGTACCCTAATGGTGGCTTGGAGGAGCTTGAGGTCTGTTCTGTTTTTCCCTTAATGTGTATTGTCGGTCTACAAATGAGTAGAACATCATGTTTTATTATTGTTGTGGTTGATTGCAATCACTTGTGTGCAATATATCTCTAGCATTTTTCTTCCCTTCCTCTTCATTCACATGAAGAAAAAGCTAAAACTTGTGATCCACCATTACCATTCTGGGAAATGGTAGCAAAGATATATCTGTTTTTTTGTCTGTTTAGCATACATGAAAGGCTCAACATCTATTCTCAATTCAACAAACATCACCATTTACCATGGCTGTCATGCAAAATGGAAATAAAAATAATTTTAGCATGCTGAAAGATTTCTTAAATTAAATTTTAGGGAAATAAAATTTTTGGAACAAGAATACTTCTTTGACTTAAGAGCTGCATGACACTTTTTATATGGATCCTATCTTTTGATGGAAGTTCCCTGACCTTTTGTATCTTATTTTCTTTGCCATACTGCTTTGGATTTAATACCAAATTGTTTTGAAATCTGACACTGTTCTTGCATTTTTTGTCTGTTTTATTTTTGAAGCCTGCTGAACTTATGGCACCATTGTTTGGATTCTCTTCAGCTCCCCCGGTGGCCCAACCAAAACCACTTATCAGGTTGGTATTTCAATGTTAGGAAAAAGCAAAATTTAATTTAAATTGTGAGAGATCAAAATTTTAATTGTAAGGCAACTGCTGTAGTTTAGACTGTTGGCTTTGATATTGACCACCTTTTTGCTGGGAACCTGCAAGGCCAATTGAAAATATATTTCTGCCTTCCCTGTGCTGGCAGGTTGAACTTTACTTCATTGGGCAAAGCTGCTGGCAAAAGCACATGAAGTGTTGCAAAATAGTCAGTGGGAGCAAAGTTGCCAGAGGGTGGTTCAGTTTTTCTATGTATGAGGAGAAAAAAAAATCCTTTTTTCATCTCCGTTTACATTTATCTTTTTGCAACAACAACAGTTAAAGTGGATAAAATCTTGAGTTATCAAAACTCCAATCTCTCGTCCTGCCTCGGGATAAAATTCAAGTGTAGAACCTGTATGAGAGGCCAGCAATATAAGAAAAGTCTTACCCAGCAAATCCATCTAGAGGGCCACTGTAAATGAACCTCTATATTTTATATTTTATATTAGGGGAAGCACATTTATCTGTCCCCAATCGGAGCTTATGTTGATCGTCTCAATTCAAACAATTTGGGGCTCTTATTGATGATGTTTGCTTTAAATTAAAAAAGAAGAAGATGTCGGCGGTCCTGCCAGGACGTTTGTGTTTGGCCTTGGTAATGCATGTATTGATCTGTGTAAGAATATATTCAATGATTTACTAAGTATTTGTAACAATGTAAATTGTAAGGAGGCTATATTTTTAATAAGTTATGATAGATATTGGTTAATTTAATCTATAACAACAGAGGTGTCTGATCCATTTATATTATGAGCTAATTAATTTTAATAGTTAGATGTTTAGTTTTTATAATGCATGATTTAACTAATAAATATAATTTTTAATTCAACCATTAGACTGAGCTTAAATTTCACTAGTAGTTTCAAGAGTTGTTCTTTTATATTGATTTAAAATTTTAGAACAATTGGTCATCATGAAGACCTTGTGATAAGGTCCATAAACTATTGTGCTAAAATTATATTAATTTCCTACTTGATTTATGATTCATTTTTATTAAAAAAAAATTTCCCCAATATTAATTAGAATATTTTTACATAATTTTTAACAGACTTTGACTTATCAATTATTATTGTGTGTGTGAGGTTTTGCTTTTACTTGTTGCTTCTTCATTGAACTATTTTGACTTATTGAAGAATTGACCAAGTATTATGATGACTTTTATATTTCTCTTTTGCATCTTTTTATGTGCTGAGAGGAGGTTTAATTACCTATAGTCTTAGTGTATAAATACATGTTATCATTGTGTCAGGTTCAATTACAAGTCTAAATTTAGTTTTATTGGAAATGACTGGTTTGACTATAGATTTTTAGATTTTTATATCCATGAGGTTAACATCAATTAGGCTTCCATTTGGGAGCTAGAGAAAGCATTGTGTTGCTCGATGGAAAGTAGTGGTGAACATTTTTTATTCGGTTGGTTTTCACTTAAAAAATAATTAAAACAACTTTTTTTAATTTGAAACCAAAACAGAAAAATAGTTAAATTTGACTAGTTTCGATTTGTTTATGCTGTTAAAAAACTGGAAAGCCTATTTAATTTTTATTGGGATTTTTATGACTTCATAAGGGCTTTTCAAAGCCTGTAATCGATCCAACCTTCAACCTTAAGACAAGAAAAAATAATCAAAACTTTAATAAGAAAGCAAAAAAAGGTTTGCCTCAAGGATACAAAAAGAGGTCATTATTATATGAAGTAGTGATGAATTTAAGTCAACCAATAACTAATTTTTTTTAAACTATCTTGCAATAGATTGACTTCAAAACCTTTTTGTTCTTTTATTCCTTTTAGTTGTTCTATACGTATTTTTTCTATTTCTGATGTTCTCATCACTGTCATTGTTGAACTAATGGATACTTCTTTTTCTGATTAAGCCATGGTGATTTTTATTGTTTTATAATTTTTTCTTGTTTTCTCACCCTATCATCATCTCTTAATTGTGTGGATCAATTTTGTTAAGCGAGGCTTTAATCAGAGATTTAGAGATTAAAAAAGACAAATAACATATAGCTTAGATTGAGAGACAAAGATACAAAAAGATTGAAAGAATATAAGAGGGGAAGGGAAGCTATGTTTTATTAGGGTTAAAAGAAAGGTAATATTTCTACCCTTGTTTTTTCTCAATTGGGTTCAATTCAATTTGACCCAGTTTGGTTTGGTTTAATTGATTTCATCCTTTTCAAACCAAAACTGGACCAAACTGATTATTTATTTATTTTTCTAATTTGTTTACACGGGTTTATCTTTCACTGTTTAAGTTTTTTGGCCACTTTTGTTGTTTTTTCATTCTCTTGGTTTCAATTGATTTTTCAGTTTTTTTGCTCATCCCTAATTACAAATTACAAAATGTTATTCAATACCCCATGCTTGCTTCTCTCTCTCTCTCTATTATCTACAAGATTATATTTTTTGGATGATTTAAGGACATATCTCTCATATTAAATGCATATATCGTGATGAAAGAATTTCTTATAAATACTACTTACCTCTAAAATTCAACTTCAAAAAATAAAAAAAGGAAAATCATGAATGTTTTGGGTTATTCCCTCTAAATTAATCATTTTTCCTTCCTAAGAATAAAAATAAATCTTTACTTGAAAATCACAAAAAAAGTTTTGTTTTTGTGTTTACAATCAAATCCTAAAAGTTTTTCAAGCATGCTTTTATAAAAAGATAAAAAAGGCATCTTTATCATGTTTTAAAATGGAAAATAAATATTATAACTAATTTATAATTATCCGTTAGGGTTTGACAAAAATAAAAAAAATCCCATAATAGTCATTTGTTATTCCGAACATCAAGAGTTAACTATATCTAGAAAATAAATGCTATGGTAAAATTTAGGCATTAAAACGATTATGATTTAATCTAATAGGTACAAACTCCCTCACAAAGGGAGATCTAGCTTGAATATTTGATGAGATTAATGACTAGAAAGTTGACTTAGAAAGACAATCAAACACCAATGAAACTTATCTTAGTTAGGATGCATTGAGACGTCTTTCCTTTGCATAACTAGTCTCGTTATTGAAACTCTTGTAGATTATTAGTATTTCTAGTAACCATAATACTAGGTGGTGTCTCTTGAACTCTATAATCATAATTTTATGATTATATCTAAACCCCCCTAAAACATAAAAAAAGAAAACCCACCATTTGCCTGCTGTGCACTCCATGATAGGATTATGACTCCACCGTGGACTTGTCTTGTTGGACTAAACTTTTGCTTTTGATTATTTGTCTACTTATTTTTATTGGTCTATTTAATTTAATTTTAGCATGCATTTATACCATTTTAATAAGTATTTTTTACATATTGCTCAACCATAAGTATATCTAGTATGTATTAATGCCTGTATGCAATTAAATTTTGTGAATAAACCCAATTCTAGGTTATATGGGGAATAATGGTATGCCTTATGACTTTTAAATAATTTTTAGATTTGTGAACATCCAACTATAAGTTGAGTGTTTACTCAGATATGACGATCACACTATGTCCTAACCATTCATTATAAACCCCTATACTCTCTTCATAAAAGGTGATGACTAGGTAGTTCATATATTCTTTTGAGACCAAAGTAGAAAATTGACTCCTCATGTAATGATCTAAAACCTTCTTTTAGGGTACAAACTCCTTAAGAATTTTTCTTTTTATATTAGGACAAATCTAATTAAAATCTTGAACTATGCAGGGTTTTAAGCTAAGACCATGATTTCCATGATCTTTTCAAAGTATGAGGAAAGATCCAAGATGATGTAATTAGTTGAAGAGGATTGCCCAATGATTAAAGTAAATGAATTATTACATATAACCAAAGTACACTTCTCCGTGTATAATATAAAGAAGCTCGTACCAATCTTAAGTAATATAGATGAGACTATATTAAAGAAAAAGTATGAGAGAATTGCTCACCTAATAAGGATCCTAGTTCAGATTTCAATGGTCAAAGCCTTGATACACTTATGAAATCTAGACTATAAATGTTTTACCTTCAAAAAAGACATTGACATGGTCCCATTATTGAAGGGCATGCTTAGATCTTGAACTTCCCTCATGATCATCACAAAGTCTATTTCAGATAAAGAATCAATAACACAATCGCTGAGGTTGCAAAACTATTACACCTATATAAAAAAATAATCCTAAGCCATCACAATGAAATTAGATTTGTAGATAGAATAGAAAAGAAGAGGGGAGAGGAAAAACAAACACACGGAACCAGATAAAAATTAAAGATGATATATATAAATTAAAATTTTAAAGTATTCTTTGCTTAGATACATACCATCTTTATATCTTAATTCGATACATTTATAATAAAATATTTTCTTGTAATCTCAATCTATGATATTATGTACAAGTTAAAATGATCAAACTCGCGTGTTCAATTAAAATTCGGCTTGACTTTTAAATTCTTTAAACAACATTTCTTTTAAAATATTATTTTTTTGGATTGACTATCGTCAGCCATCAACTTGTGATCTGTCCGGTTAAATAGCTTTGCCAAGAAGAAGAGATCCTTGGTTCTCGTAAGATTGTCTGGGAATGGCATAGAAGTTGAGAGCGAGGATACGATCAAAGAAACAAGACTGTGAGAGTGAGGAGAGCAAGGAGTCAGAAACAAAAAGTGGGTGATCGTATATTATTCATTTCACATCGGAGAATCAATGGAAGAGAATAGGTTAGACTGTGTGCTGGTACCCTCCGGTCTGTCTGTGATGGGAATATACCACATTTGGCTTCTTTACACCATTTTCCGGTATCCAACGAGAACAGTCGTTGGCATCAATTCTGAGACCCGCCTTCAATGGGTCCATGCCATTATGACTGTTAGTATCCTTTTCTCCTTACTTCGTGCTTTTTTTTCCCCCCTTTTTTTTTGAATCGTGAAGCCAAAACACTCAGTTTTTCTACTTTTCTGGGCTAAAACTATAAATATTGTTAGGGGGAGCCGGATTTTTATTTTCCCGGCCGGGGTCCCAGCCAGCCTTCCCGGAATCCGCCACTGTCTACAGCAATAGCCATTATTTCTTACTTTTACTCTTAGAGTTTCTCTGGTTTTCCTTTTTAGTATCAGTGATACCCTTTGGAGGGTTATGACTTAAACTTCAGTTAGATGTGTGTTTGTAGCAGTAATTGAGGATATCATTTGCAAGTTTTCTTCTTTTTTGCTGTCAATTAATTCTGGTGCTTTCCCAGATCTTTTTTTTTGGAACATTCTTTCCCAGATCTTGATGACCTTGAATTGCTTTATTCTTTCTCTTTCGTTTAAGAGAGATGCTAATTCCCTTATGCGTGCTTCAATTTCAAAGCTTTCGAATTGCTTTAATTAGCTGTGGCTGTTGTTGCAGTCGGCATGATTTGAAGATATTAGCATCATTCTTAAGCATCCATTTCTGACAATTGGACAATTACTTAACGATCTTAGCGTTCTCCATTATTAGTAAGACTTGAGAAGGAATCAATTTTGCATCTAATTTTTAATGTAGTTTCATGATCAAACTATGGCAATAATAGTTTATGCGTTCTTAATGCCATGTGGGAAGGAGGGGGGTGGTGTTGCTGGTGGGTGCTTTGCTTCATTGATCAGTCTAGACTAACCAAAACTGGAAACCTGCAAAGACATACTATGTGTGTATGGTTCAGTAATTCTGCAGGCCAAATGAGTGATATCGATGATAATTGTCTTTGTTTCATTGAAATACGTTGTCATTTAAGAATGTTTTCTTCAGGATCCCATGAAGAATGGTGTTTTAGCGGTTCAAACAATACGTAACAACATAATGGCATCCACTCTTTTGGCAACAACAGCAATCACTTTGAGCTCACTGATCGGTGTTTTTGTGAGCAGCACATCAAATTCTGACAGTTCAGCTTCGCAGATAGTTTATGGAAACAAGAGTTCCATTATGCAATCAATCAAGTACTTCTCCATTTTACTGTGTTTTCTTGTTGCCTTTCTTTGCTTTGTGCAGTCTATTAGATATTACGCCCATTGTAGTTTCTTGGTCACGGTGCCTATATCAAAAGACAAAAAGGATTCTATCGAGTATGCTTCAAGAAACTTGAATCGAGGGAGTTTCTTTTGGTCCCTTGGACTGCGAGCTTTCTACCTGTCATTTCCCCTTTTTTTGTGGATCTTTGGGCCCATACCCATGTTTGCGTGCTGCTGCATAATGTCCTTTCTGCTCTATTTCTTGGACACAACCACTACTTTCACTCGGCATCTTCACCATTACTCTTTCAAAGAGGATGTGGAGACTGGTGATCTGGAGTCTGCTGGTCAGTCCTGCTAAGCTCCATTGAAAAGAGAATGCACTGATCGTTCATCATGGGATTTGTTTCACTATCAAATTATAGTATTGGATATGATTAATATTGAGTAGAAAGCAGATACAAAGTGAAAGGATTATTGCAAACACATCTGTCTTCAATTGCTAATTAGAAGGAGCTGTGTGTGCATGCATGTGAGTTCTTATGCATTTGCAATCAGTATATTACTCTGAATTATCAGTTTATGATCTTGAGTCTGCTGGTCAATCCTGTTAAGCTCCATTGAAAAGAGAATGCACTGATCGTTCATCATGAGATTTGTTTCACTATCAAATTATAGTATTGGATTTCCGTCTTCAATTGCTAATTAGAAGGAGCTGTGCATGCATGCATGTGAGCTCTTATGCATTTGCAATCACTATATTGCTCTGAATTATCAGTTTAAATGCTGGAATATTTAGAGATGTGGTTCTCTTGCTTTTGAATGGATCGTACTAGTTTTTAATTGAGATGAAGGAACCGAATTCAGAATGCCATTGTGACAATTTGCCGAATTTTACAAGGACATGCTAATCAAATTTCCATGACAGCTGCCTAGTCTTCCATGCCACGCGAAGAGTCTTCTTAATCACGTCATCGTTTTCCTCTATCTATGGGCAGCAACGAAGGTTTTTCAATATCTTAATTTCTAATCATCTAGGAGCAGCTCCCGATCTTTTTTTTTCTTTTTCTTGTTCCAACCAAAGATTCTAGTAGATTGTGCAATGATAGGTTTGCGCACAGCAACAACTCCAGAAGCCATAAACGACAGCAACTCTAACACCCACCAGCATTGTTACGATGTTGCGGTTACACAAATTAATTACTCTATCTTAAAACATAATATATAAAATAGTATAGAGCAAGGAAGGGGTTGATCCCATGATGAAGACTCAAGTAAGATTTTAATGTTATATGATATGTAATTTAGGGGAGGTTTGGAAGTTGTCTAAGTTAAAGCAAAAGATAAAACAAAAACAGAAACTATCAAGCGGAAAATTAAATAAAATCAAAATTTATCAAGAAAACAAACCTTGATAGAAAGTAAACATACACCTATAGAAATCAAAACTGATCATGGAAATAAAATATCAATTTATATTTTGAATATTTATCTCTTCTTAGCATTGGTTAGTTAATAGATCCACCATATAACTTATCCTAACCATTAAACGACCATAATATTTGCACTAGTAATTTAATTTAATGACAACCTTAAGTACTAGATAAGTTGATTAATAAAAAAACATAATTATCTGTAGCTTATGTTTGATTTGATTGAATGTTCTCCTTAAGATTAATAATGTAGATCCACCACAATTATTAAACTAAGTTGGTTCACAAGTTCATATATCACAACTCCGATTTTGATATTAAACTTAGAAATAGATTGTCTACAATAATAACTTAGAGTTTGCTCTAGCAATTAAAATAAACAATTATACGAAAAAAATAAGCATAGGAGAACAAACATATTCATCAGATAAACTTAAAAGAAAAAGAAAAATAGATTTCATAGTTCTTTGAAAGTCAAAGATTTTTGTGTCCTTGAAACTAAGAAAAAGATTTTAGCTTTGCATGTTTATCGAACAACAAATAAAAAAAACATGATTTTAGTTTTTTGGAGGAGAAATGGGCATTTTCTTATCTCTTTTGGCCACATCACTCCCTCTTATTCTTTTCCGTTCTCTATTTCTTTTTATAGTATAGGAAATCTATAATCCCTAATTTTGCAAAATAGTCTCTCTTAAATAGATAATGTTACATTTAATATTTCAATAACTATTTTCCTAAAAAGAAGAAATAGCCTTGCATGAAATCTTCAATCTTTATCTTAGAGGAACTAAATTGCAAAAATAAAGACTTGGATGTCGGCTTAGATGCTTCGGAACATAATTTGAACTCGTTTATTCATGAAAGTTGTTTGCTGATCAAATCAAGTTATCATTGTTTTGGGCTAAAACTTGGATCGTTGATAGGTCTTTGAGTTAGGAATCCTACAAAATTGAGTTTGCATCAATTGGACTTCTATAGCTCTAGCTATTCAAGTTAAAATGAGCAAATATCAACACTGCATATTGTGAGATTTGACTTTAAGGGCTACGATCTCCATGTTCTTTTTTATTTTATTTTCTTGCCTTAGATTTCCAAAAAGATATGGTTGTTAGCTTTTAATGCCACTAAAATCATTTCATTTTGACTTCTAGAGCTCACGATCTGCACAAAACATTGACTAACAATCAAATATGTCAATTTCCTCTAATTTACTATTTTTTGCATCTTTCACCCAAAAATGCCTTCAAAACATGACACAAATAATATCAAGACATTTAATATATAAAACATAGATAAAATACTAGTTAAATATGAGTGAAACTATCAAATAATATGGTTGAAATTAAGAATCTCTATCGTGGGCTTTCCATTTTTCATAATAGACTAGCAACAACAACAAATGTCTTTCCAAGCCAAGTAAGCTTTCTTCTCCCATCTTTATTTTAATTACTCTTCTCATGCTTACTACAAGTTGTTGAAAACCTGGTCGCTAGCCTAGATTAGTGACTAGTTGTGTGTTCGAGCTTAGCCTGTAATAATAAGTGGGTCCAACCCCTCTAAATACAAATATAAATAAATTTTTTTATTGGTCTAACAAGCCCTAGTCTTTAGGTTCTAAAGATGTATTTTTTGAATACATCTTAGTGTTTTCCCTTGGTTTTAATTTATTCTTATACAAACTCAAAATAGTTTCAAGAAAATTTTGAAAAACAATTCATAGATTATACAAATTTGAATTATTTATAGGTGATTCATAAATTTTTCAACCATTTTATTTAATATTTAAGTTGTAGATTTATAATATAAGACGCTAATTTGATATCAAATATACCAATTTTTCTTTGAAAACTTTTAAAAACCAAAAAATATAAAAACTTCTCTTATAAAAAAAACCCTAAAAAATATGTCTTTATTTGTGTGCTTATGGACAAGTCTCTCATAAATAATTTATATTTTCATATTTTATAATATTATTTTTTGTTTTTTGAAAAATAGCCGTTTTGTTCTTACATGCATTTTTAATATAATAATCAAATTTATTGAAGCCATGAAAACTTGACTTGCATTTTAAAAAAAACATCAAAAAATATTATTTTATTTGTCTCATTATCAAAGATTATGAATTTATACGCAAGACTTATTTTTGATATTAAAAGAAAAAAAATACAAAAATATTTTTTCTCACTTTAAAATGATTAGATTTAAATCTAATAAAATAAGATCTTTTCATAAACCTAAACAAATCTTTGGGGAAATTATAATTTTATCCTTATCTTTTTCATGTTGTAGCAACCTTGTTTCTACAACTGTTATTGCCGACAATAGGAACACTTCCTACCACTAAACCACCTAAATAGAAGAAGTATTTACTACTGTTGGGTTTGCTATAGCACAAGGGATTGCCCTTACATTGGGTGACCTAGTGTATGAAGCACCAGGTCACAACCATTAAAACCCCTATTATTAGTGAGAAATCTCATAAATCCCTATTTAGGAGAGAAGTATTGTTATGCCTATTGTGCTAGCTCTATGTTATATGACTTACATAGTTTTTTTGTCCAATAAAAAAAACACCTAAAAAATTAGAGGGACACCTTATTATTTATAGGAAAATATAAGAAATCTTATAAATTGGCAAAATATTTATTTTTTCCTTGAATAATATCCATATTAATTAAAGATCATTTTTGAAATTAACTCAATCAAGTATGTACCTAAATTTTCTATGTCTAGAAATATAATCTGATGTAACATATATTAATGTTCTGATTTACATCAAAGTATGAAGTATGTCTATCATGTTAAATCATGTTTATTCTATTTATAATAATCATTAATCATTTGAATAAGATTTGAAACCTTTTAAAATCTCATTTCAACCTTGGATAAAGATTTATCAGTCAATATTATTTGAGAATGAATAAAATATTTCTTCTAATTCTACTAAGATGATGGATCCTTTGAATATCACTTAAATACCTTTATATTGTTTATAATATACCCACATGTTTGTTTCTTGATTATCTCAATGAAGATAATATGTAACACGATCAAAACATAACATTCATAATATAAAATAACTTAGTGATCTCAAGTTTAAAAATCAACTACACAACCATCACATGATTCTTTTCTATAAACATATGATGATCTCTTCATATGGAATCCTCAAGGGTTAGTTTAGTGTACATGTCTTATAATAAATACCTAAATATTAACTCTATATATCCCTCATACCTTAGCTTAGCTTATAAGAACAATAACTTTATGATTCTAATAAATGTCTAATAATTAAGAGAGTAACAATTATAAATATTTTAGGAACAATGCTTTGATATAATATGAATATCATAATTATAACTTTATAATTAAATTTGTAAAATATCTTTTGTCCCGTAAACTTTATATTTACTCTAAATTTATAAATCAAATATTAGATTCATTAATTTGAAATTATATGAATATTAAAGATAAATTAAGCCTTATTAATAATAAATATATATTTATATAATAATAATAATAATGTTATATGTAAACAAACGATTGGATACAATGCATATTAAATCAACACAATATTACAACTGAAAAATGAGCTTGTCACCATTAGGAAAAAAAATATTTTAGTATTGCAACTATGTAATTAATTTATTGAATAATATGATACAATTTCCATACAATGAGTTTTTCCATAATATGGAAATTGTAGTGCATTAACCAAATATTAAAAATAAAAAATATTAAAAAGAGATTCGTCATAGCCCACTTTTTCCAAGATCTTTAATTTTTGGTTCAATGCTTATAATTTTCAAAGTGAGAACTAAACATTGTGGCTAGGCCTAATCCCATATCATTATTCTAGAATTCATGACATCTTTTCTTGAAGATAGTGCCCAAGCAAGACTTTTACAAACAAAACAAAAAAAAATCATAATATGTATCTTTATTATTTAAAACAAGCATAATGTAGCTTATCTTATATTGAATTGAAAATGTGATAATTATCTTTTTATTATATAACAAGCTCTTGATTAGAATTCTGGAAACCAATTAGGATTTCTAATTACCGTAAAACTATATGAAAACTCTATATTTCCAATCTTTATTCTTAGTTCATTGAGTTGTCCTATGCAATGTCTTAAAATTATGGTTAAGTCCTATTATAACTTTTGGTAATTAGATCCCTGCATAATTATTTTTAATTATATAATAGTTTATTATATAGATTTTATTTAATATTTACAATGTAAGGACTCATCACAATTAAAATAGTCTGTTACATTATACTTTTAAAAATTACAAAACCAAATATAAAAATAACAAGCGTATCACACGATCTAGTACATTCATCTAAACATTCATAAAATGATAAAAGATGTGGGGGTGTCAGACTAATGACTCCAAATTTTATGGTGTTGGCGAGATTTAGGTTCCATAAAATTAACCATATTGTAAATAATAAAAATATAATAAAACAATGTAGAAAAAAATATAAAATGGAAAAAATAATTACAACCAAATGTGTTAGAAACAATTAGAAAAACAAATTCTATTAGAAAATATTATATATAATATTTATATACTTTGAAAAACAATTAGAAAAACCAAATGTGCTTATCTACTTTGAGTACTTTGAGTAGTGTTGAGGAATTTATATATAATATTTATATTCTGATTATATTGGAGATTTGAGATTTGATATCATAAATGGAACGAGAAATATGACGGATGGGATCCAAAATAGTCAGATTTTTGTATATTTTTTTAAGAAATAATCTCTGAGATTCAACAATTTCACTAAAAGAAGAATGTACTGAAGAAGTAAATAGTAAAATATAGTTTTCAATCAACTTACTTTTCTTTATTATTAGGATATGCTAATCAAATTTTCCATGCCTCTTTTTTTTTCACAACCCGAATACATTTCGTTCAATAATTATACAAAGTACTACTCATCATTGGGTAAATGAAGAGGCACAATGAAGATTTATGAAGCTTCCAACGAGCATAAAAAGATGATCATGAGTGAGAATTTATATATATATAAGATTGAAATGACAGATGGTGATAATCGAGAGGACAGAATTGATGATTATTAATTGTCAGGGGGAGGTGGGCCACACCTCGCATGATGAGGGCCACAGAGTTATGCTAACCACTAGCCAAAAGGTGCTATTCCCCTGCATCAAATCTTTTTTCATCAAGTCAATTTCTTGCCCATTGAAAAAAAAACTGTACAACTTGTCCTTCGGTTTAGACTTTTTTATTCACGCAGTACAGTTTCTTGTACATGAAAGATGAGCGTGAATTGTGATTATTATAAATACATGCCGCAACTCTTCAATTGTAGATACATAAATTATTATTATTATTATTATTATTATTATTGATATATAAAGCATTATTACCGCTTCTTTTAGTTTTTCTTTAATTGTAGTTTTATTTGTCTAAATTAAAAGATATTTCTTTATTAAGAGAAGTACGTAGGTGATTTTTAAAAAATCATAGGCTACTAGCTCTTCAACTTTTCAAATTATAAACTTTTAGTCCCTTAAGAATTTATGAAATTTAACTTTGGTCTTAAACTTCACTTTTTTATTTTATAGTCCATGATTTAATAGATGAACGAGAAAAATAACTAAATTTTAGTGGTAGAAAGAGAAAGTATGATTGATACTTGATGTGTGGATGTAGGCTTGTCAAAAAGCGTTAAAAATCAATTTTGAAATCTTTGTTATTTTATCTCTGTACTTTAAACGCGTTAAATATGTAGTTGGTTATTGTGTGATGTGTGTTTTATTTGTAGTATTTGATATAATTATTGGAAACGTAATTCACTATCTTTAGGTGTTGTTGTTGCCTTAATCTTAGAACAACATAAAACGATCATCCACTCATTAGGAAAATTAAAAAAAAAATAATCAATCTTGGATGCATGGGTTGCTCCAGCACCCCTATGCCTAGGCCTTTTTCTATTGGCCAAGGAACTCTAAACTATCTATCCTAAAATCCTAGGCCTTTTTTTCATTTTTTTTCAGTTATAATTGTTTTTTTTTAAATCTATGACGTAATTGTTTTTCAATTTCATCACATAATATTTGGTTAATTATCAATTAGAAATTATAATTTGTTTTGGTTTGACTTTTTCCAATCGCCTCAATATTTAGTCGGTCCTTAATTATTTTTACAATTAATAATGAGGATATTAAAAAAATGATAAGAAAACAAGTTACAAAGAGGCAAGTTGAAATAATTAGGACAATATTTTTTTTTAAAATAATGAGGATCAAAATTAAACATAAGAAATATATGTATGACAAATTTGATTGAAAGGGTCAAATTGAGTGAAATATTGATTTAACAAAGAGGCAAAAAAATAAACAAAAAATGAGGATCAAGTTGAAAAAATGAAATATGACAAATTAAGACTGAAAGGATGAATTTGAAAACCAATAATTTTTTTAACAAAAGGACCACAAGAAAAGATTAGAAATAAAAAAAAAGAACTAAAGTTGAAATATCAATAATAAAAAAGACTAAACTATATTTTTAGGGAAGGAAAGAGAAAAAAAAGAAGAAAAAAGGCCCCACTAGCAACAAATTGCCCCCACCAAACTACTTGTTGGAAAGATATTTTTGGCTATTGCAAGTGGTTATAAGCACCGCTCAAAGTGCATGAGCACCTTTCACATGCATTTGCTTGCTCCATCAATTTTATTTGTGGGTTAATTGAGTTATTTAAATACCTAATTAGTTTTTGTTAATGATTGTTAAAAAGTATTTTAGATTGTCTAAATTATTTCAATGTAAAAATGACCTTTTGTTAATGATTGAGAAAAGAGTTTAGCTTCTTTAATTGTTAATCCTTGAGTGAGTACTTTACCATTGAAAATTGAATCCTAAATTAAAAAAAAAGATAGTAAATCCTTTGATATTTCATGATGGGCAGATGCTACTTCTTTATTTCCTATCCATGTAATGATACCATGGACCCAATAGTACAGAGTGATACGGTGCTGGTGGGCACATCTTCTCATCATCTTTCTCTTCCCTGCACAGCAGAAAAAAGATTTGAGATACTCTCTCTCGATCTCCCCTCCTCTCTCTCATTTTCTTGACTTTGCCTGGCTTAGGATAGCATCTTCTGAATCTTTCCCCTTTGGTATTATTTCCTCACCAGGTAGAATTTGATAGTTAACACACTAGTTCATCGTTCATTTTGAATATTTTACTATAATTTTATACACTAGAGTGGATTAATTATAACTTGTAAACTTCAGCATGATTTTATGAGTTTAACACTCACTAATGCAAAGAAGTAATGTGACCATTACACTACAAGAGAGATGAGGGATAAGTAACAGAGGAGTTCTCCGAAAATCTTCTGAGACTCAGTCCCACTTTTCATAAATTATATTTTCCTACAAAATCGAATCGTGATAATGTAAGATGCATGTCCACTTATCAGCCATTTTGATAAATTCCCAACCTTGAAACAAGAAAAAAACTCTTGACAGGAGAAAAAAATAATCAATGTCTTCTCTTTTACTCAAAAAAATCGAACAATACACAGCATTTTCAACCATCTAGTAGGTAGAAGTATGCTTTCTCAGGTTGGAACCCTGTAGTTGCTAATAAAATGGTTAGTAGAAACTTACATGACCAGCACCCGTGGAATTCATTGAGCTGCGCGTAAACCAGTCTGGATACACATACATAAGACACAAGATTAAAAAAATATAACAGCAGTATTACGAGTGCAATAGAGACCTGTTATTAGTAAATATACCATGTTCATGTTGCACTGATCAGTACAGATTTCGAATATTTCACATTAAAATTAATTAAATAGGGTTTTATTTAAAACTTGAAAGATATCATGCAATGCAAAGGACCAATAAAATGTAATTTAATGACAAAATAATCTTAGAATTTAGTAATATTTTATTTTTATGCTCTTGTATTATGATTCCATACTAGCTATATGTGCTCTAATTATTATCATTTTTATTTTTATGCTCTAGAACTAATATAAGATATACATTTGGACAGAATTACAGCATTCTTATTACACACACACCCTTTTAACCATATTTTTGATTCTTAAAAAGTATACAGACACACAGATATAACAACACTTTTTCTTCTTCCTATGAAGATTGTGATTTGTTTTTTTTCTTCAAATTTGGCTTTGCAACCAGTTTATAATCAATAATCTTAAAAAAAATAACAATTATTGTCAGGATGAAACAAGCAACACATGAGACATCCAACTGCTGGTGTCTTAGACTTATGTGATGAGTGAATCAGTACTAGTCTCTCTGATCTCTCCCATTGATTTCATCTTCTTCAAACATCTTACGGGGTTCTAAAGAGCATAAACATGAAAACCTTTCGTTTATTGACATCTTTGCATCAGTAAATCTTGATCCACACAGAACTGGATGAATTGGATTATTCAATTGATGTAGATAAATTAGGAAATGATGTCTAGAACTAAACAAATATATGAAATTAAGTCGAAAATGATCTTTTATAAAAAAGAAAAAGGAAAAAATGCAATTCCAAAAGAGCCACACATAAAATGTTCTTATTATTGAAGATAAGAACCTCTGATAGATAGAATTTAACAGATCTGAGCGTAATTATATATGTAAATCAATAACATTTGGGAAGGGATCAGAAAAATAGCTATATAATTAATAACTCCATGGTCAGATTCGTTCAGGCTCAACCTCTAGTGAAAGACTGATTGATTAAGCTAGCAGGAGAAAGAAATCTGAGGAGCTTTTGCTGATGTTCTCAACGATCAAAACCATCATATCAAACTCACCTCAAAAACTTGAGCCCAATTCGTCCTGTTTTGTGGCTGGAACTGATATCCCTTTCTTCAGCTTTACACACTCCTTCACGAACAAAAACACCCACCATTAATACATCAAAAAACAAAACACCATTGCCCTTCTCTCACAAAGCATGTGCTTGGTACCTAACGAGCATAGTATATATATATATATATATATATATAGATATGTATATATGTCTGTAATTCAGGATAGGAATCAGTTTAGTTCTATTCTAAGAAAACATGTAATTCATCAGGCTGGGTGCACTGGCTAATCCCTTTTAGTGTCATCGTTTAAGATCCTTGAAATCAATTAAACTTTGGGAATTAAAATCAAAACATTAGTCTATTGTTTTTTTGAAGAGCTAATTTAATACATGAAAAGAGACAACAACATATACCTCTTATATGGTCTATCAATTACTGGTACAGGCTGAGAAATCACCTGGAAGATCGAGACGCCCCCCTTCCATCATCTGAAAACATCAACGACATCCAGATTGAAACAAAGCAAAATCATAAACATGTAAGAAGCTGTAATGGTTAAAAGACTGATGGAAGACTAAGAAAAGAGATGGAGGAGGAGGGGGGGTCGGGGCTGAAAGTGATGACAGAAGCTTAGAGAGCACAAAGGAGTGGGATGCAGAGCCCATTGCATACCATCATCTGTGCTCTCTATCTTCTGTCAACAACATCATCAGTGCCTCCTCCCCCCCAACTCCCGATTCCACTGTTTTTTTTTGAATTTATGAAAAGAATCTGGTCTTTTCCTTCTTTCCTAGCCGAGCAGATGAGAAAAATATTGATTAGAAGATAGAATGATAATGATAATAATAATAAAGGAAGTTTCTTTAAAAGGAAAGGTGTATAATGGGTTAGAGCAGACGAGGAGAGGGAGAGGGAGAGAGAGAGTGAGGGATGACCAATAATAGACCACCAGAAGGCTCTATTTATAGAAAGAAATGGCCAGTCCAATGAAAGAATTACAGACCGTGGATAGAGTCTTAGAGTGCCTGTACCCTGTACTCTTTCTACTCATGTAACCGTCTCTCACGAGCTAAATATTTGATTCGACAGCCATTGTCACCTCCTAACAACCCTAATCGTACTTATGTAATAGTAAAATCAAAACCCTAATCGTACTTCGTTTTACACCTATATATGTACTTCCATAACGGCAATTTCTTACACCTCTAGCTCTCGGTAAAAACCCTAAATACACTTCATTTAAAAAAACAAATTGCTGCTAAAGTAATATCTTCTCTTGTGATTTCATGGTTTTTATAAGTTTATATTCAAATAATATTTATTTTAATATGTTTTTAAATAAAAAAATAATTTTGAAAAGCACAATTCATATCACAACCCCCATCCATTTTAATTCCAATATGCTATTAAGAACAAAGATATTCCATATTATGAACTAGCAAAACATATAAATTTAAATAAGCTATCTACCGCAACACAATTAAGACATGGAAAATACAACATGTACATGTTTTTTTTTTCCATGGAACATACCTTCATAATTTATTTCAATAATAACACAATAAATTAACTTACATAATCACTACTAACCTTGTGTATTTTATAGTCACCTCATCAAGGTCATTCCAAGCTTTATTTTCCTCATTTGGGAACCCATCTTGGTAGATTTATCCGTCATCCCAAGGTTTTATTGATGGTGAAGGCCTATTCCATACATTATTCTTTGCACTTTTTACTCCATATGTTGTGTTGAGGAATCTGACCCTTTACAAATATTATCCTCCAATTCCAAATAGGTATAATCAATAATTTATCAATTTTTATCTTCCCTAATAATATTTACCATTGATTTAACTCTAATTAGTTTAAGCCAACACATCATTAGTCATTCATCTTACAACAAACTTTTGTGTACATCATATGCATCAACACACTTATTCATCATATCACTTGAAATATGCAAACATAGATGCATATATTCTTATCCTATTAGGCCACTAATTAGTTTTTAACTACCATTTTTTTTTCATGAGTACATTATTAAAACTGCCTCCATTCGACCATGATCTAATACTACTAGTCTTCCTTCTCGCCATAGCATCCAAGATAAATTGGAGATTAATGATATCTTAAATCCCATTACTAATCAAATGAAGCTTAATCTATAAAAATCAATGGTTTCTTTTATCCACACTTTTAAGGTTGACTCGTTAGCCTTTTTCATTCTTGCAGATAGTTGTACAAATTTCATCCAATTCGTTCCATATTCTATATTTTTCTCTTCTTATTTTCTTATTTTCCTTGATTCTCAATCCAACTTGCATCCATTGCATTTCTAACAATTCTATTCTAAATACCATAAATCTTACTGTTTCATATATGCTTTTCAATTATCCAGTCATCATTGATGTTAAATTAATCTCAAACCATCCACTATGAAGGCTAATTCTTTCTAGCTATCTCTTATAGATACAATTAACTTTAACTAATCATTAAGGTTGTCAATAAATTCAACTACCTGTAATGATTGTCAACAACTTTGATTATCCCTCACGGATGCCAATAAATCTAGCTAACCTTTACTGTTGCCAACAACTTCAGTTGTCCTTCGAAGATGCTAATTTAATTTTTTTTTATCCAATCTTATCATTCCTACTTGAATTCAAATTTTATAATATGCTTACACATTTAATGAAAATTGTAGTTAAACTATAATACAAGACTTTTAAGGTGTCATGCAACTATTTGTCAGCTGAGACAATGCATCTCCTCTTACTTGTGGCCTTCCTACCGCAATATCTCATATAATATAAGGATCAATATCGTCATCATATTCATGAACATAACTACAAACCAGATCTTGGTTTACTTTACACAATAACTCATACACATCCCTTTAAACTCACCTTGATGTATTAAAACTTGTGTCTTATTCCATTAACACATCAATCATGTTTTCTTTACTTTGCTGATCCTTGAAAGAGATATGTATTACTTTTCAATTTTTTCTTCTAATGTCATATTAACTCATTTTTATACACATAAAGACCAAAACTTTTTTTTTCAAGACCCATATTTTCTCTTAGCTAATTTCATCTTTGGTTGGATGGCCATTATGGTTATTTATTGTTTATTTTCCATTTTCTTTTCTCTAAATCAACTTTGACTCATCATAAATGGGTTCCTTTTATTTTTTGGTTTAAAAAAAAAACTTATTCACATCTCCTAAAACATCATGACTACCCCTTAAAAATCAATAATTTAATGACAACTCAATCCTCAATTATTCTTCAATCGTGGCTAAACCACCTCTTTAAAGGAACCAAAAGTCGTTTTTATTCTTAGTTCTTTTTTGTAACTCTTTTAAACTCAATCTTTTAACATCTCACATAACACAATTAAATTAAAATTAAATATTTTATTATGATTTGGTCAACCAATTCAAATTATCATACACCCTTAAACATAATCAAGACTAATATCAAAAAGGGTCATGAAAACCTTTTATGATTTTATTTCCTTAATTACCCATCATCCATCATTTAATCAAGCTCAATAGCATAAAAATCACTCTTTTCAAGAAGAATTTAACTACAAATATACTCCCTCCCTTTTAATTATTAGAATTTATTTAATTTGATTTTTGTTTTTATGTTGTTCTTCATTCTTTTGATTTCTTTTTTCAATTATGTTTTATCCTTTTCTTGATTAATTTATTTTTCAATTTTATCCCTCATTATTTAATTATAATTGTTTATTTATTCAATTTTTATCCTCATTTGTTTGATTCCAATCGAAACTTGTAAAAGTTGGTTGAGTCATGTTAAGATAAATCTCACATGATTTTATTTAAAATTAGATAAGAGTTAGAGATTTTTAGATTTTGCTTGTACTGGATATAACTATAATATCAATGAAATCCTTCACCACTAAGAATTTTTTTATGTTTTTTTATGTTTAGCATAGCATGACTAGTCTACCTTTTTGTGTGTGTTAAGTAATTATCGTGAAGTGGGGTATTGACGAGCCTTTGACTGGTATCTCTGTCTCCCACTCCACATGACCTGTCTGGCTAGCGCACATTTATATATTTGGAAGATTAATTCGATAGACTTGAGGGTAAAATTCGAATACAAGACTTGCCCGTTAACATGCACACTTACTATCTTTGATGGTTATCAAGTTTTTTTTTCCATGTAGATTAAGAGAAGTTGAGTATTTTGTCTATAAAAGATGGAAAAATTATAATAAATGTGAATTCAATTGATTAGTTTCAAAGTTCAAGGACAAACTTGGAGAATATATCTTATCGAGCTAAGCATTTCACTATGACTAGCGTGACGTGATGACTATGAGCTTGCATCTACATATGTCTAATCGTTGGCGCGCATCTCTAGAAAGTCGAGCATCGGGCTTTACTTGCTCAACTGGGCCCCACAGAGTGCAGATTTCATTGCATCTCAAAAAAAAATGTTTTCGAACAAGTACTTGTGTGCCTATTTTTTTTTTTATTTGAAGTTCTTAATATGATGAGGGTATGATCTCAGTACAAATCATGTTCCTCACGAAGCTAAAGACCATAATTTTAAGTCCAAAGCAATTGGAGAAGAGAAACAAAGGACAAGATGCATATAAAAGAGCAGCCTAAAAATAACAGGAAAAAAAAAGAAAAGTAAAGAAAATTGCATCTATCACTTTAGTTTCTGATTTGTCTGATCATGTGTTGTTGGAGAGTGGATTTTTAATTAAGCTGAATTGACACTGGTTTTGTTGCACTTAAGCACCACCCAACGAGGACGCATAGGGGCAAAAAAATCAGATTTTGGACCACAGAGTGGTCCAGTGACTAACAGGCTAGGGCATGTGACGCAGGGGAACATGTTCTTGATGTTTGTAATGTAGCAGAAATCACCAACTTATTTATCTGGAATCAAAAGTTTTTAATACATGTATATTAAATTTAATGCCTGTGATAACCCGGGATGAAATTCTGAGAATGACCCTTCATGAAATTGATTTTTATCCATTCCCTCTTCCAAGTTGCGAAAATCAAACTTTGTAAATTGAATCTGCCTTGTAATATTCCAATTCAAACGACCTACTTGTATCATCAATCCTTTTTTTCTTCTTTTTTCATAGGAAATTATGATCATCAGTTTATTTTATTCCAAAAAGCAAACCCCATTAAAATTAAACATCAGAAAAGAAAAGGGTTTTACTATTAGTAGCAATAATTATTGTCCTAGCTAGAATGTTCCCTTGCCACAAGCTTCTGTAGAGGGATAAAGACAGAATAGTTTGACTTTTAACATTTGCAACTTGCCAAGAAACTTGGAGAAGGAAAGCAAAGCGAAGACTTAAAGCAGCCCTCAACACACATCTCTTATCCTTATTGTTACTGTTATTAATTATTAAAATTTCGCCCTATCCATAGCCTGTCGACATACAACTATTATGATGGGGTGGTGGGTTGCTATGCTTTCAAAATAATTAAAAAAAAATATCAAGACCCTAGTACGTGTCACCACCCCAGATAATCCTTTCCTTGTCTGTCATTTGAGATTAGGTTAATTGAAGAAAAACAAATCTTACACTTCTGGTCCATCTACATATTCATATCTGTTTCCTATGCTAGCTATTTCAATCGTGTTTTTTTTTTGGTATTTGAGGTGGCTTTTGCTGTATTCCACTGAGGATGAAAACGGGAAAAAACTGGGGAGGAAAACAAAAAAAAGAAGGATTGGATGGAATATATATTAAATCATATCCCAGACATGCCATTTTGGGGGAGTGGGAATTTTTGAGGTTTGTGCTTTCCCCTTTTGGATGAATGCAAGACATTGTGTTGTTGCCATGGCAGGAGTCATCTCTCCTTCTCTATCAGTCAAACAAAAATTCCCATATCAGATGTAGAGGTTTTATTTATTATATTATCCCATATCATACAGAGCATCTTTCTATAAAGCAAAACCACTTTGAAGACTTGGTGAGAGCTCATGCTACGCGAGCTTGGACAGGCGTTTGAACCACGCTAGCTGCGACAACGTGAAAACATATTCCATCCCTTTTAGTGGAGGAGGTTCTGTGACCTAGTCTCTTGAATAGTTCTATGTTTTGAATGTGCTTATCTACTTTGAGTAGTGTTGAGGAATTTATATATGATATTTATATTCTGATTATATTTGGTGATTTGAGATTTGATATCATAAATGGAACGAGAAATATGACGGGATGGGATCCAAAATAGTCAGATTGAGTATACATGATTAATGATAATTTTATTAGTTTGAAATATCATTGGTTGTTGTGTGAGTTGATATGTCAATAACTCAGGGGAGACTCTGCCAAAATTTGACTTGAAAAATCCATGCATGTGGTTTTTGAGAAAACTCAAATTGATAAGATTGAAGAGATTCTTGATGACATAAATGAAAATATTTGACATTTAACTCTCGATGATAGGACACCTATAGAGGACAATAATGAAGAGATGAATAAGGATCAACATCGTCTAGAGTTTGTTATTGATAATCAATATGAAGAAACTAAAACTTGAGCATCTATGAGGAACATCAATTAGCATTGTACATTTATTTCACATGTAAAGCCCAAACCCTTCATAGAGGTTGGAAAGGATGCAAATTGGATCTTAGCCATACAATATGAGCTAAACAATTTTGAAAGAATTAATTATTTGAAACAAAATGTGTTTTCATAACAAAATAGATGAGCACAAGACCATAGTAAAAAACAAAGCTCTTCCAGTCCCCAAAGATTATGAGCAAGAAAAAGGTATTGATTATAAGGAAATCTTTGCACCCATGGATAGACTAGGACTCATTAGAATGTTTTTAGTGTTTGCATGTCATGCTAACTTTAAACTTTTTCAAATGGATACCAAAAGCTTCTTTTTAAATGGCTTTATTATGGAAAAGGTATATGTTGAATAACCTCAAGGTTTTCAAATTTTTTATTTTCTCAATCATATTTTTAAAATAAAAAAAAGATTTATATGGTTTAAAACAAACTCTTAGATGATATATTGAAGTCTTTTCTCATTGAAAATGATTTTATTATTGGAAAACTTGAGACCACCCTCCTCACAAAAAGAATTATATTCGGTGCTATTAAAGAATCTTCTTATAAGGATTTTGATAAAAAAAAAAAAAAAAAGCAAAACAAACTTGAATTGAGAATGATAGGGAAATTGAACTTCTTTCTTGGATTACAAATCAAGCAAACAAGAGGGTATCTTCATCAAGTACATCCAAGATCTACAAAAAAACTAAAAAGATTTTGGATGGAACAAGTCATGAAATTGACACACTCGTAGGGAGATCAACAAATCTTGATATGGATGAAAACGATAAGAATCTAGACATCACAACATATCAACGTATGATTGGTTTACTTTTATATTTAAACGCAAATATGCCCAATATTATATTGAGTGTTTGTCTTTATGCATGTTTTCAAACATGTCCAAAAAAATCCCATGTTAGTGTCATAAAACATATATTTTTTATATTTGTATGGTACAATCGACTTAGGGTTATGGCATCCAAAAATCTATGAGTTGAATTTAATTATATATTCAAATGTGGATTTTATAGGATGTAAGGTTGATAGAAAGTTTACTAATGGAACATGTCACTTCTTAGGACAATCACTAGAATCTAAAGATAGCAAAAAGCTTAATAGCTCTACCAACAACTAAAGCATAATATATTATGATAGGTAGTTATTGTGCTCTAAATTTTATGGTTGATACAATTTTATGAAGGCTTTAGGCTTAATTTTGATCATATCCCTTATTATGTATGATTATATATTTGCTATAAATATATCTTAGAATCCTATACAACACTAATATTCAAAGCATATTGAGGTGAGAAAACAATTTCTAAAAGATGAAATGTTGAAAGGTGACTTTATACATGAGTTTGTTAGGGAAAGATTGTTTTTACACAGCTATGGGGTAAAAGATTGTTTTTGCGAAATAAAAAGGAATTTAGGATTTATTCATGCTAAATATATTTGAGGAAATTTATTTTAGGCAATTTATTTTTATAAGTATAAATAATTAGAGATAAGTTAGATGTTTAGGTGATGAAATGTATACTTTCTCTGAATGAAAAATATTTTATGCAGCAAAATTATTTGAGAATACAAATATGAGATGAATTGATCAACCCGGTTTGCCATACAAATCCAATTACTAGTTGGCTAAAACAGAGAAACACAGAGTTGGCTACTAGGTGAAAAATAACTTTATAAGGTTTCTGATCGGGTTTAGTTTTTGAAACTACAACTCATAATAAATGGCTTTTTTTAGTCTCAAAAGACATTTATTCTGATTAAAATATGAAATATGTCTTTCGTGTGAATCAATCAATTGATTAACACATCTAAGAAAATTGGATGATTGGTTCAAAAAAAAGGACAGAAAACCTTTGTTATTAATTTTAAAATTTTGACCCCTTTGTTTCTTTATGTTTTGGATAAAAAATTTACTTCTAAAGAATCCTTTTTTAGTATAAGAATGATCCAAAAAAAATATTTGCAAAATTTCAAGGTATTGGTTAAACTAGTCAATTAGTTTTATAAATTAAACCAATCAGCCGATCGGTTGCTTGTTTAGTTTAATAAATATTGTTGTGACTTTCCAACAACTCCTAAAATCCAAAATATGAATAACCCTTACCCCTAAATCAAAACCTTTTTTTTTCAAGTCACTCAAATCCTACCATATTAATCTCATTGAAGTACTTTCTTGGAAATTAAAGCTACATGACGCCTAAAAAATGTACTAGAGTTGTGGAATCAAAGAGAAAAAATCATAAATAATCCTAATCTCTCTAAGAGATAATATAGAAAATCTTAGAGGTTAAAAGAAGTATGATGAGTGATTTTAAGATAGATACAATATTTGATTATATGGGTTGGAGAAATCTCATATATTCTAAGTTCATTATAACTTTTTTTTAGATATACAGATCAATATTCAGCCTAGAATAGTAAGTCATTTACATAACATGTTGAAAATATTTTATTAAGTAAATTTGGGTTAGGAGAATTGGAAGTTGAATTCAGTCCTCGTGGGAATGACCTCATATTTCCCATAGTTTATTACAGTTGACCTTGTGCATTTGCGAGTATAATCTGTGTTTAGACTAATCATTATAATATCTATTTTGCAAGTACTCTAAACTAAACAACAGTTACTACCTAGTATTATGGTCACTAGAAAAACCTAACTAGTTCTTTAGAGATTCTAAGGTAAGAGACTAATTATGTAAATAGAAGGTTTTAGTACTCCCTCGTTCGCCTTACCTAAGGTAAGTTGCTCAGTGTTTTAGTTTGCCTTATGATTGTTATGGTGTTGGTGTTATCTAATAAATCTTCATAGGATATGTTTGCTACGATGAATAACCTTGAGTTCAAGATCTAAAAGAAAGTACCCTTGATAAAATGGATCATATCTTTAGATATGTTTATACAGTGATCAAGAAGAATTGATGTTGATATCTTGAAATCTGTGTTTGATTTAAAATAAATATACTACCTATGGATTAAGATATAGATAGGATAGAGATATAATGAGATCCAATGTGCTTAAAAGCTCATTTTTTTTCCCTTTAGTATTTTCAAGTGTTCGTGACTCATAAATCACAAGGAAGAGAATTTTTTTTATAAATTAAAGGAAATTCATAGTGCTTTAAAAGCTTATTTTTGCCTTAGTGTTACATACTTTCATGACTTTGTAAATGATGGAGTCAAAAATTTAAAATGTCCCCAATTATAATCAAGGTTTCTTTCAAAGATGTGTGATTAAATAAATAATACTAACTTATTATTCCTAGAAAAGTATTTTGGATATTTATCACTTATGATTTTTTTATCTAAATATTAATAGTGGATAATAACGAAGTATCCTCAATAATATTTTGGATATTAACCCCCTTTGAATTTTTTTTAAGTCCAAATATTAACAGTGAATAATATGTGAATTACCCAAAAATCTACAAACATGTTGTAAAATCCATTATGCAAGAAAATAATTTGTATGTTTATGAAATCCATGTTAAAACATATTTTCTTTTAAACTTTGAATATTTTATATATATATATATATAAAAAAGGAATGTTCAAGATATGTTAGGGTATTGGTTGTATGCATGAAAACATTTTTTTGGTATATATATATTTTCCGTATTACGCAAAAAACTAAGTATTTTAAATACGAGATTGGTATTTTTTTTTCAATATAAAACAAATACAGACCTTGAAATAAATATGCTAGAATATCATAAATATCTCTCTTATTTATATATTTTTAGAACATAGAAAAAAAATGAGAGTCGGGTCACTTGCCTAAACCAGTGACCCGACTAGGGCAAACAAGAGGCATGTGTGAGCTTCCTCATGCATGCCTCCTTAGTTAGTGTTTAAATGAATTATAATTCACTTGCACAGTAAACACAAAGGCAACATAGTGACTATATAATTAAAATACAAAGTGAAGAGAAATGCATGTGGACTTACTTGACAACTGATAGGCGGAGACGATGATGCTACAACTTCTGCGCATGAAACCAAGTCAGATTCAAAGTCTTAGTTGGAAGAAAAATTTTGGTGTTAGAATAGGATTGAGACAACAACAAAATCATTGCAAATTTTGAGGGATTTATCTAACCTTAAAGACTAGATAAAAAAAAAGAATGACTTTAGCATTATGAAGATTCCTACTTAATCTAATAATCATGATGATTTCGACAACAAAGGAGGAGGATAAGAAAATCAGAAGGCAGCAAAGACAAGTTTAGAGAAAAAAATATTTTAATTTCTCTATTTTTATCAATTATCCAGTAAACATGAGTTAAACTCCTTCATTTAATTCAAAAGGAATATACACCATCTCCAGCACGTTGGGCCTAAAAAGGAGTAGCAACAAAGCCAAAGTTGATTCTTGCATGTTTGAGAGCACATATATGCCTCTCCATCTCTTCCATCCCAATGAAATCATAGTCATAGCGTAAAGTCACGCTTAATCCATCATCACAATCAAAATAAAAAACTTTTTGAACAAACTTATCAACTTGGTCAAAGCATGTGATAGAATAACTATTATTCTAAATATATTTCATTTGCATCATGAAAATTAAATTAATTTTTTTCATCTCCTACCTCCATAGACAAAGTATCCTTATCACAATTAATTTTCATATTGGCAATATAGCAATGTTGTTTGATGAACTACAAGAAATCACGTTCCCATATCAAGAATAGTCACATGGAATAATCAAAATATCAATATTAATTAGGATATCTTATATCACATTAAGTGAATAAACAAAACTATGATCAACACGTTGTATTATGATGCTAGTTTTGATCAACGACTCAAGACTAAAAGAATCATAAACATCTTTAGGTATAAAACTAATAGATGCACCTAAATCGCATAAAGCCTTTTAACAACTAGTAGTACCAATAACAGGGATAGTAAAATGTACATGGTCTTTTTTCTTTAAAGGTAGATTCTTTTGAACAACAGCATATACAACCTCGCTCATACTTATCATTTCATAACCTTTTAGCTTGAAATCTCTCTTGGTAGTATACAACTCGTTTAAGAATTTGGCATACTTGGAAATTTGTTTGATTGCATCAATCAATGATATGTTGAGTTTCACTTTCTTGAAAACCTCTAAAAAACATTTTTGTCCTCTTTCTTTGACCTATAAGAACTAAAAAGAAAGGAGGGAGTATTTTTAAAATTGGAACTTATTGAGTTAGGAATTACCTTTGGTGTAATGGTCATTGTTTCAGCTTGTAGAGGAAGAGGATGTTTCTTTTTATGCTGACTTCAGTTTCTATCTCCTCTTCTTCCTCCATCTCAATTTGTTTTTACCTTTGCTCTACAAGTTTTTTCCCACTTTGCAACATAATCGCACTAACATTCTCTTTTGAACTTTATGCTTGAGAGGGAATTTTCCATTCATTTGTGCTTTTAAATTTTCTACACTCAAAGCTACTTGCTTTATTTGTTTCTCGAAGTTTTGACCACTTGACATTGTTTCTTATTGAAAATACATGACATTTTGTTGCAAAGTCACTGTGTTCAAAGCCAAAGTTTTCATCATCTCATAAGATCCTCACTCAATGATCCCATACATTGGAATTTGTGAGTGTAAGGAGGTTGTTTGCTTAATAGTTCTATTGGGACTGAAATCCATGAGAATTAAGTTGTCAACCTTGATTGCCTTATTGAGGCCGATTCCCATAACATAAGTTTGAATGACCTCTCTATTTGGGATTGTATGTGTTGGAAAAAGGGATCATACTTATGCTAATGTTGTCTATTAAATGCTCTATCAACTGCATTAGCTTGTTTAATGTAATCTTCTTGCATTGTTGGACACATATCCGAAGCATGTCCTTGTAGAGAGCATATATTACAAACTTTCACTTGTTGTATATTTTCACAAGACAAATAATGCATAATAGAAGTAAAATCATTAACTTTATTCAAAAGGTTAGTAATACTTTCCTCCTTTACAATTTTGCTTGAGAAGTCTCCATGAGTTTACTGTCATATTTGAGATCAATAGCATCCAACCTCGAGTGTCTTATTTGAGAAGTCTCTATTGTTGTACATTGAAATGCATAGTTGCTCAAATCTTTCTATGGGATTGTTGAATCCCGCTTATTTCTTTCCTTATATTGGCAACTCGAGAGGCTGAGAAATAATTTTCAATAAAGATCTTTTTTATGTCATTCAAATTTCTAATGGAACCTGGGAGAATAAAAAAAAGCATGTCTTTGTTGCCTTTTTTAAAAAAGAAAAGGAAAGTTTCACTTAACAATTCTTCATCAACTATACTTGGTTTCATGCCAACAAATATTATATGGAACTCATTGAGATGAGTATGAGGATCTTTTCCAGTAAGTTCATTAAATGTTGGCAGCAAATGTATAAAATCAAACTTGAGTTCAAAGTTGATATTATTGTTGATGTTTATGCATAATAATTGATTCTCCACATTAAGAGCAACAATCTCCTTAAGTGTCTACTCTCATGCAACTGTCATGGTATTGACACAAACTTTCTTTCATAACCTGTGTAAAGTGTTTTTTATTTTGAAATCCATCTACACTTAACTCTGATTAGTAGATCAGGTTACATGCATACATAGTCAAGAAAACTCAAAAGAAATTGACTATATAAAAGATTGAAAGCAATGCAAATTGAACAAAAATCCTATGCCAGAAAACAAAAACTACCTTGGAACCTTAGAGAATAATGGATTTTGGCCTCAATAGGGTGAGGCTAGAGGTATGTGACCACTACTCTTGTTTAGAACATTGTTGCCTTTCAGGAAACAAAAGGTTAAGACCTAATTCAATAATTTTTTTTATTTAAATAGTACTATTGCTGCAACAAAAAAACAAAATGTCTATTTTTTCAACGAAGTAAATAACAATCACAACAAACAAAAATCACAACACAAAAATCAACTAAAATAACTTTCTAATAGCGATGCCAAAATTTGTTTCGATGTCGTAGCCACACAAATTAATTACCCTATATTAAAGCACACAAGATACTATACAACAAACAAAGGGGTCAAACTCACGAGGAAGGTTTAGGTCAGATTTTCATGCAATTACAGGGGGTTTGGTTGGTGATTATCTAGAATAGGGCAGAATTAAACAATCAAGTAAAATTAAATAAAACTTAAATTAATCAAAAAAAACAAACATTGGTCGCAAGTAAATATCCACCTACGGAAATTAGAACTGTTCCTTAAAACAAAAATATTTATTATGAATTTTTTTTTATCTTTTTTTAATGTTAGTTAGTTAATAGATGTGTTGTATAACTAACCATAACCAACAAATAATCATAGTGTCCACACTAAAAATTTAGTTCGACGAGAGTCTTAAGAATTATAAAAATTGATTAATCTATACAGCAGAATTATCGACAATTCATGTTGATTTGTTCAAATGTTATCCGCCACAATTATTAAGCTCAATTGCTTTATAATTAAAAATAACAGAACTCCAGTTTTGATAGCAAACTTAGCAATAGATTGGTCACAATATAACTTAGAGACTACTCTAGCAATTAAGATAAGCAATCATATGAAATATGCATAGGAAAATAAACATATTCATTCATTATATAAACTAAAAATAGATGGAAGAATAAATCTCCCAAGTCTTGAAATCTGAAGGTTTCTATGGCATTGCAACCAAGCAAAATAGTTTAGCTTTGCATATCTATTGAACAATTACTACAAATGTTGAAAGAATGCTTAAATTCGAGTATTTGGGACAGAGTATTTGTGTTTCTCTATTCTTGGTGCCCCCTCTCTCTTATTCTTTCCTTTCTCTTTTTTCTTTTTATAGACTAAGAAACTCTAGTTCCTACTTTACCAAATAGTCCTTTTCTTTACTAAATAGTTTTACATTTAAATACTTCAATGACTATTTTCCTAAAAGGAATAAATAGTTTTGCATGAAATCTTTAATCCTTGACTTACAGAAGCTAAATTTCCAAAATAAATACTTGGATGCCAATTTGAATGCTTTGGGATGTAATTTGGACTTGTTTCTTCACAAAACCTATCCATTGACAGAATTCATATGTCATCTTAGAAAAATCATATTGCTCTCATATAAGATCGATTTTGTTGATATTTAGTATGCTTATAGGTCTTTGAATTAGAAATTCAACGAAATTGAGTTTGCATCAAATTGACTTATGTAGCTCAAGATATTCAAGTCGTAATGGTTGAAGGTCAACACTCGTAGAATGCCAGATTTGACTTTGAAGGCTATGATTTCCATGTTATTTATTTATTTTTATTGCCATAAATTTCCATAAAGGTATGAATGTTAGCTTAGATTCACTTCATTTCGACCTCTATAGCGTAATTTCTACACAAAACATCGAGTGAAGATTTAAAAAAATGTCAAATGTTACTTCTATAAATGCATCTCTTTATTTAAAAAAAAAACACAATAAGACAAAAAAAAAAGTATATTTCATTAAGAAACTAACACCAATTAGCTTTCAATTAGAATGAAATCACACATATATTTTGAGAAGATGCAGTGTTAGGCTCCACAATAAAATATATATATTCTTTAAAAATAAATAAATTCTTGAAAAATACATGGTGCCATCTACAGTAAATTGTGATAATATGCACTGTGGAGGTAATGTGTATAAAAAAAATATTTTCCTTAAATGGACTAATTGAAAGTGGTTGGGCCGTCATATAATTCAAAAGTAGTCGCATAGAATTGGGTAAACGATGTATGAGGTTGGGCCGTGTTTTCTGTAAAATTAATTAGTAGGCCTTTGTATTTAAAACCCATAAAGCCCACCCACGAACTATAAACTAAAATATTGTTGGGATTAAATATTTCCTGAAAATCATTAATTATAATAATGAAGAATTTTGAATTGCTCACGCAAAATGATATCAATTTTATACATATGATGGCGCCAGCTAATAAAGTTGAAGGAGTAGCTGTTTGGAGAAGGAGACTGACGTGTTAAATCTGTTGCATTTCTGTTAGTTTGTTTACAGCATAAGTTCCTTGCAGTGGTTTGTTACGAGTTTGTTACAGTGAAGTGGCTATATAAGCCAGTGTACATAATCAATAAAAACAGCTTCAAGGACCCGTCTTCTTATCTCTGCAATCATCTCTTCTTTCTCTTCTATTCTGCAGATTGCATTCTTTTCAAAAGCATTCCAAGAAAAAATTTCAAACCTCCAATTGTTACAGTAGATGACTCCAGTGTTATGCCATGCGCGATTTGATAACAAAAAGGTGTGCTCGCGAGTGAGTGCAGCTGCCTGCATGCATGAGGCGTAGAGTAGACGGCGCAGCCATGGCTTGGCGACGGTGGCCACCAACATGCTCACAGGCCGCTATGCAGAAGGCTCAGATGATGTGAATTCATGCTCTTTCATTTTTTAGCAAAAGCGTGAGTCAGTTTTGTAGGGTCAAGCAATTACAATTGTCTGTAATATTTACCTGAGGATTTTCATTTCTGGTTAATTGTTATGTAAGAGGTTTTTTTATTTAAAAAAGAGTTTTTTTTTATTTTATTTTTCATATTATTTTAATATGTTAATGTTAAAATAAATCTCTTAAAAATAAAAATATTATATTTGAATATATTTCAAAATAAAAAACACAACTTTATATTTGTAGTTGAACCAATACAGTGCAATGCTCGTATTGTTGTGCATACCTTTGCAAATTTTAATATAGAAATGTATTTTTTTTTGGGTAAAAATGGTTCTCTCATTCTTTTTTTATAGTAATATGTGCTTTTTAATTAACAATATGATTATTATATAAAAACTAATGACAATTTCAAAAACATTTATAAAACTTATGTTGACTTTAATTAAAGAGAAAAAATATATTTTCTTAAATTAAACTTTTTATTTTTTTATTCATGTATTTGTTTTTAAAAAAAAATGTACTTTTTTAATTAGATGCATTGTTTTTTAAATAAAATATTATCAAAGCAAATTTAAAATATATATATATATATATATATATATATATATATATATATATACATATATAAAATCATCATTCAATCATATATATGTATTTATATAAAATATAAATAATAGTAATAACTCAAATAAAATTAAATAAAAGGTTTTATAATTAAAAATAAAAAATAAATATTCTATTCTTATTGAATATTTAATGAGAAATTGTTTTAAGACATTTTTGCACATTAGGTTATTATACAATCAATCCTAAAGCAATTGTTAATAATTCCATTAAAAAAAATATTATGAATAAATAATGTTAAATTATTATTTTTTAAAAAATAATAATTTCATTTTAAAACAGAAAAACTTAGGGTTGTATAACAAACAAGCCAGGCATACTTCGGTTTGGAAAAATGAGCTCACGTGTCAGGTTTTATTGAAATTGGTGCATGACACATTATTAACTCTAAATAGTTTTTAAAATTGCACAATGCGTTGATGACTTGTAATTGTCTAGCTTAATTTTTGAGTAATTTTTTTTAATTGAAAAATCAAAGTTTTTAGTTATTTTTTAATCCAAAAACGTATTAGAGGAATTTCAATAAACTCATTTTTTACCTAAAACTATTTTCCAATAGGTCTAAACTTCCAAAATCAATCAAATAAAAATACCTTTACCAAGTCTCCATATATCTTGTTGGCAAGATGAATTATCCAAACCACCTTTATGGAACTCTTTTATGGAAGAAAAACTTATTGACATCATACTTATTTATTTTAAAACCCTCAAATCATAACTTAGTTTTTCACATTCTTGAACTTGAATCCTCATATGTTCCTTCATCATTATTGAATACATGACTCAAATAAAAATAAATAAAGACACAAGAATAGAGTTTAGAGTGGGAAGAACATTGATTTTGACTCAAAATTGTAAATTTGGCTTTTATGAGGACCATAACTGCTTGAAAACAAAAGAATATGAAAAGTGATTAAAAATCACTCAAACAATACCAAATATCTCAAATATGATAATAATATATTGGCAAAAAAACAAAATCAATTTCAACAAAACAAGTTTTGTAAACTAACGCAAAATATATCTATTATGCAAAACAAAACCCGATTTCTAGAACCTAAAAATAACGATATCCATATGATATTAAATTTAATATATGTTTTTATTGGGACCCCAATAATCAAATTATAAATTTTAAGTGAATTTTGAGTTGATTTGATAAATGGATACAAAATTGACTCAAAACAACCCCTTTAAGACCCGATTTTGAAACCTATACCAAACAATATCAAACTAAAGTGGAACTTTATATTCAATGTGATTTCACACTAAATAACAAGAATATCAACTTTGAGTTAATTATGATAAGTTTTGATACTCTAACGCAAAACAAATGTGTTACAAACTTGTCTTCACCCAAAATAATATTTTCTGATTTCTACCCTTCTTTTTTATAACTCTAAATACAACACAATAAGCATAAAAAAGAAATAAATACTAACCCAAAAAAAGATTGACGAAGAGAAACTGACAAGAAACAAATAAGATAACAAAAACAAGAAGGATATAACTTAATTTCGGAGTCTAACTCTTATACCAACTAATGCAAACCTATTGAACATGTGGTCAAACAACCCCCAGCGGA
This sequence comes from Salix viminalis, assembly GCA_029228465.1. Classification (NCBI taxonomy): domain Eukaryota; kingdom Viridiplantae; phylum Streptophyta; class Magnoliopsida; order Malpighiales; family Salicaceae; genus Salix; species Salix viminalis. The sequence goes on along the minus strand of CM055440.1, from coordinate 7,740,698 downwards.
GATGATAGTTCCCCAAGAAAGCTGAATATCAAGTTTGAGAAGGGCGATACGATGGAATCTTGTCCCAAGACACCAAAACTATTGGAATTGAATCAAATTGAATGACACCAAAAAGTGAGTTATAAGTTGATAAGTCATAATTGATCTTTGTCCTAGCAAAAAAAAAGGTGTTGCATCACGCAAAACACAAGTTTGTTTTATTAATCCATGGCTCTAGAATTGTATGGTAAATTTTTAGCACAATCCAGCAATTAGATATGAAGATATGCTCAATAGAGTATTACAGGATAATATAAAATTTTACAAGTCCAAAATTGACCATGTTTGGATCATACCACATTACATCCCCAACTCCAACCATGAACAACAACTCCTCATTTCATAATTTTGTCCACACATGAGAAAGCTTTGAAATCAATCTATTAGCCACCCATTTATAACCTTTTTGTCAACCCATCAATGGTAAAAACATCGATCACCCCTAACTTTTCCACTACCTCCACCATATTCCTCTACATTATAGATTGTTGAAAAACCCAACAAAAAAGAGACAAATTTTCGAGCATAGAGTAAAAGAGAGCAGGACTAAAGCTTTGGACCACCAAATCTCCTCCCTTGAGTAGTGGTTAATGCCACTCGCCAGTGTGGGAGCAAAAAGAAGATCAAGGCATTCTAGATCCACCAATTTCGCCTCTAATTTGTGATAATGTATGGATCCATGCACCGTGAGTATCCTGACAACACTTTTATCCCAACTTCAGTTAATTCTTGAACACGCTAAAATGTGTTTGAAGGTTAATTATGAAAATCAAACCAGTTTTTTAATAATACATTGAATTTTTTTAACCAAATACTTATTGTTTTTATGATATATAAATTGTTAATATGGTTTGATGTGTGTTTTTGCTTTTGAAATGACTTGATAATTTGTTTTGGAATATGGGTTTTTATTTTTTCAAAGTTGTTATTACTATTTGTACATTAAATGTTTGATGTTAAAGATTAGCTTGGATTTATATTGATTTGGGTTTAGATTTTTAATATATAGATTATGTTTAGGTTTGGTGTTCGCTTGCTTTGAGTTGAGTTTGATTAGGATGTCGCAATGATGTTTTTTTTCGTTCACGCTTCGTGCCCTACCATCCCTAGAAAGAAGACGACGCATGGTGAAAAGGGGTTGTTTTATAGCTATAAAATCATGACTATAATTATCAGGAGTTGTCACCTAGTATTAAAATCACTAGGAAACCCAATGGTCTGTGAGATTTTGGGTAAAGGGGATTTGTTGTGCAAGGGAAAGAAGCATCACCCCCATTGCACCCTACCAAAGGTAATTTGTATTATTGTTTAATTGTTTTTCCTAAGTCATTTTTTATTCGGTGGTATTTTCTAAGGCTTGAAGTAGATCTCTTTCATGAGGGAGTCTCTACTTCATTGGAAAGTTGAAAACCAAACCATTCTAAAGTTTGAAATTTTTTTACACTACATAAAAAAAACTTCTTTTGTTTTACTATTCGCGGGTGTACATTACAATGTAATTTTACACCCTAATAGCTAAAACAAAATAATTGTTAGTTTTTTTTTATATTTTGGCTATATTCCAATGCCTAATCATAAGCTGGTTATGATATTCAATTTTCATATCAAAACATGAAAAATATGCTATATTTGTTTTTTTACTAAAAATATGCTTGGAAAAACTTTAAAATTTGACTATATGCACAAAAATAACATATTTTTGTTTATATTTTTTTAAAATGTGATTTTTTTTATTAAAAAATTCTGATTGGGCCTAGCCCTAACTAAATGGGTCGACCCAGCTGTTGGACTGGGGCTGGACCCGCCCTAGCCAACTAGGTTGGGTCGAGAACATTCCGGCCCCAAACACAATTAGGAAAGAAAAAAATTAAAGAAGTTACACTGTTCACATGTTATGTGAACAATAACAAGAAGGTTGACCAACGGTGACGAGAAGCTCACCTGCCACTCCCGCCGGGTAAAAGAGGTTGAGGTGGTTCTCCTTGTGGTTGTGGCGTCGAAAATGGTGGCCTATAGTGGTCGGGAGGAGTGCCGGAAGGTTTTTGCTGCTGAAGTTGTCCTGTTTGTGCTGCTTGTGCTGTGTTGTCGAAGCTGAAAAAGAAAAGTTGGGTTGTTGCAGGTGATGCCAGCACTGAGGAAGGGATGATGGTGGTGGTTTATGACCTGCTGGCGTCAGGAAAGAGGTTGCTGAACACTGCCGAGGGAGACCCTGAACTAGGCTATTGAAATAGAGAGAGAGAGAGAGATGTCGATGATGGTGGAGGTACTAGTCGGCATCGAGGAAGAGAAAGAGTGGTTATCGATGGTTATACTCGTATGCAAGTTTTGGTCACAACATCTTTGTAATTTTCCCCACTGTGTTCGCCGTCCCCGATCATCCATGTGCTCTTTTTCTACAAAGTCTATGTGTGTGTTTTGTGTTCTCTCCTCGTATTTCTAGTATTATTTCATGCATCTCTCCCTCTTTTTTTTTGTAAATTTGCTCTCTTTTTATATACTCAATATGAAGGTTACAGGTATGAGAGTGATGTCCAGGGATGGTGTGTTGTGTGTTTCAGGAGTGGGAGAAGATTGCAGGGCATGGATGTTGGCAAGATCTGAGGGAGTTTTTTTTAAACACAATGAAAATAACATTAAAAATGTGTTGTGACAAAAAAAAGAGTTTTTTAACAGGAAAATTGGGAAGAACGATGTTTTTTCTCCAATTTTGGCTTCTAATTTCACCCAAAAAAGTTTCGTCTCCGAAAATTCTAATTTTAACCCAAATTAGGACTCCAAACTTAATTTTTCACCAATTAAGCCCTTAATAAAATTAATTTAACTTATTTTAAGTATAATTAAGTCTTTGCACTTAATTAAATCTTTCAGTTGGGCTCTAAATGAATTCCTAAACATAATTACACTTTAAATTGGCCGACGATTAAATCAAATTGACCCATAAAAATATAATTATGTCTTTCAACTTAATGTTTACTCAAATTTAACCAACAATAAATTATTTTAGCCTTAAATCTGCATTTTCCTTCCTTTTTGGGCATAAAAGATGTGCGATTGAGCTCTCGAAAACGTTCAAAATTTCCACCTTGATTTTTCTTCCAACGCTAGCTCCTTTTATTTTATTTTTGTTTTATTTTGGATAGATTTTAGGGAATAACCCAAAATTGGGTTATGACATAGTACATAAATTTACTAGTTAGATTGCTCGCACTACGTTGCGGGTTGTTGGATTTGAAGCAATTTATAGATTTTACTAATTTAAAAATAAAATATAATATCTACAGATGCAAAGTTTGATACGATACAACACATCAATACACACTACCGTAACAACAACATTGAAGCTTTAACATGCCTCAAATGATTTTCAACACAAAAATGTGGGAAAACATAGTTTTTTTCCATCATTTACATCAACCTTCATGATGTAGTCAGTTTGCACTACGTTGCGAGTTCAACAACCAATTTTTATAACTGTTGAGATTAAAATAGAATATTTATATATGTAAAGTTTGATATAATGAAACAGACCAACACACCTTATTATAACAAGAATAACATCGAAGTCTTAACATCTAAAATTATTGTCATTATCACTACCAAAATAATAAAAATTATTAAAGTACCCCGAGAAAAAAAAACAAAAAAAAACAAAAAAGCAAATAAGAATAGAAACTAAAATTATTATTATTATTATTATTATTATTATTATTATTATTATTAAAAATAATATTATTATTGCATTAATAATGAAAAAAGCAAAATTAAAATCAAAGACTAAAAAAAGTATAAGAACTATAATAAAAGAACAAAAAAAAAAATAATAGATGATAAAACAAAAATAAAAATTATTAGCTGAAAAAAATCATTTAATATAAAAATTAAAAAAATTATCCGTCCTACGTTGCAAACAATTTTTATAGGATTTGTTGGATCAAAATTAAAATATAATATTTATAAATGCAAAATTTAATATAATAAAATAAATCAACACACCATATTAGAACAATAGCAACATCGAAGTCTTAACATCTAAAATTATCATTGTTATTACTATTAAAGCAATAAAAATTATCAAATTATCCTGAGAAAAGAAAAACTAAAAAACATTAACAAAAGAGTAAGCAGGAAAAACAATTAAATAATAATAATAATAATAATAATAATAATAATAATAATTATTATTATTATTATTATTATTATTATTATTAACTAAAAACCATTAACATAAGAGTAAGCACGAAAAACAATTAAATTATTATTATTATTATTGTATTAATAATGAAAGAAACAAAACCAAATGAAAAACTAATAAAATTCTAAAAACTTTATCAAAAGATCAAACAAAAAAATAAAATAAAAATAAAAATTATCATTGCTATTACTTTCAAAAAAATAAAAATTATCAAATTATCCCGAGAAAAAAAAACTAAAAAACATTAACAAAAGAGTAGGCAAGAAAAAAATATATTATTATTATTATTAATATTATTATAATGAAAGAAACAAAATAAATGAAAGACTAAAAAAATCCTAAAAACTTTAACAAAAGATAAAAAATAAAAAAAATTATCATTTCTATTACTGTCAAAACAATAAAAATTATCAAATTAACCCAAGAAAAAAAACTAAAAAACATTAACAAAAGAGTAAGCAAGGAAAACAATGTAATTATTATTATTATTATTATTATTATTATTATTATTATTATTATTATTATTATTATTATTATTATTATTATTATTATTATTATTATTATTATTATTATTATTATTATTATTATTATTTTGTTAATAATGAAAGAATTAAAAATAAATGAAAAACTAAAAAAATCCTAAAAACTTTAGCAAAAGATCAAACAAAAAATAAAATAAAATAAAAAACTTATTAGGTGAAAAAAAATCAACAGAAAAATGAGAGAAAAATATCAATTTTCAAATGATTATAGACACAAAATAAAATTTAAGAGCTAATATTTTTTTTAAAAAAAAATACCACCTCAACAAATAAGAAGATAATAAAAATTAAAAACCAAAGCTAAGGGCACACTTATATATACTTGGACAAAAATAGAGACTATTCTAGAAATATAAAAAAAATATAGGGATTAAAATAAAAAATTAAAAGTATAAGTGCTGAAATGAAAATCAAATATATTATCAATTTTTCAAAGGACAAAATTGAAAAAATCACAACTTCCGTACATAATATATTAAGGTATTTAAACCCAATCCGGAAAATTAAAAAGGAGGACCAAAGTGAAACCTAAATATATAATTAATTTCAATTGAAAGACCCAATTGAACTAAATCAAAACTTATATAACAGAAATCAGGACTATATACAAAATTAAAAATAAAGGGATTGAAGTGAAAAATGCATAAACCCAGGGGCCTCTCTTGCAGTTTAGCGTGCAGGAGAGAAAAAACAGAAATCAAACCTTTAACCGGGCCACCGTCGCTCCTACGAACACGATATGTCAGCACACGCCACACCGGGAGGAAGACCACACGGCGGCGCATCGTCTAAGACGCCGGGAGAGCATTTACACCGCCATAACATGCGGCACGCGCCTCCTGAAGAGGGCATGAGGCGAAAAAACATCGTGCGCAAGCGTGCCCAACTTCAACAGTAAATAATAAAAAAAAATGTTACCGAAAAACCCCTATATACAATTCTTCAGTTTTGTCTTATTAGGGGGTATAATAGTATTTAGCAATTTTTGAAAAATAGAAATTCCCGAGGTATCCTTCCCCTACCAGGTATTTTTTTGTCCTATATGGGGGCAGAATAGTATTTAGTCATTTTTAAAAATTGTGAAATATCAGTGAATCCCCTCCCGAAAACAACGATAATTTTTCTATTTCAAGGGCTAAAAATGTTAATTTATTGTGCAAATAATGATAAAAAAAATCAATGAACCTGTAAACCAACCGAACCCAGAAATACACTATTACAATCCATAGTTTTTTACTCACACTCCATAGTGTTTTTCTGATCTCTTTTAGTTTATTTTATAATATCTTGTTGATATTTTTGTGTTTTGCCAAAGGTGGCTTCAATAAATTTTTTGAATGTTCGGTTGATAATTTTTCAATTAAATTTGAGCCTGTATTTGTTGTTATCCTCCTTTATTTAATATTTGGAGTTGTGATTTACATCCAAAATCCTTTTTTGGTATTAAGTAAATCAGTTTCCTTCTAAAACAACAACAAAAATGTTTCTTTTAAAATATAATTTCTATTTTAATTTGTATATAGCCAAGTATCTTAATACTAGATTATATTTGCATGTTTTTTTTTATAAAAAAAATCATAAAAACATGTTTTTTCTTTTACCATGCATGCATTTTGTGGATTTAATAGCTAATTTATTAAAATCATGAGAAATTGGCTTATATTTCAAAAACCCAAAAAGTATTATTTTGTTTCTTTCAATATCTGAGATTACAAATTTATATGTAAGTATATTCCTAATTTTAAATTATTTTATTATTATTATTATTATTATAGTATTTGTAGTGCTATAACCAAATGTTTGATATGTTTCATGATCTTTTTCTTTTCTTTTCTCTCTTTTCTTTTCACTTTTCAGTCTATTTAATATATTTTTTTATTGAGTGCTGATATTTTAAATAACAAAAAACTTTAAAAAATATTTTATTCAAAATCAATACGTAAAAATTATACTATTATATCAATTTATTTTAATTGTGTTTTGTCTTTACCCAAAAAAAAAGTGATAAAGACAAAAAAAGTAGCCCCGGCGGCATTGAAAACCAGTGGCATTGGATTAATGATTGAAAACCAGCTGTCTGTCCCCTTAATAGTTCTCCCCGTGTTTCACACTTTCATCTGGCATGAGCTGCTGTCTGTCACTTATCTGGAAAAGGGATGGGATGGGTTTGAATTGTTTTGCCATTTCATTTCAAAAAATCAAAAATGTTTTTAAAGAAACAATTTTTTTTATTTTTTTTTAAATTAAAATTTACTTGCTATTTTTGAGATTATTTTGATGTGTTTATATCAAAAAAATATTTTGATATTTTTTAAAACAAAAAAATATTTTAAAAAACAACTAAAATTATAATCTCTTTACTTTTAACGCAATGAAGTTCAAGTGGCGGTTACTAATGTTCAAAACATGTTACTTAGTTAATGTTTATATTGTGTTTCATAAATATTTTTGAAAAAAAATATTTATTTTTTATTTTAAATTATAAAGTTCTTTAATATTTTTAAATATTTTCATACACTGATATCAAAAATATTTTTTTTTAAAATAATAAAAATATATCATTTTAATATATTTATAAACAAAAAAACATTTTAAAAAATATATTTAACCCCATTTCCAAATATAAATTTTGTTTAAGTTTTGATTAGACTAATGTCTCTCCCTTGAATAAGTTTTGATTGGAATAAATAGTGAATGGATCTGACTGAATATAGTACCAAACTACCCCCTATATATATATATATCTATATAATATCAGAATAATTTATATTTAAAAAATATAGTACCAAGCAAACACATATCCAGGGAGTCAGCCACCGACACAACTAAGCTCACTGCCAGAAAAGAAAGCACCCAACGGATTGCACATGGAATCGGATTAAAATCCCAATGAACCTGATTTGCAAGTGAGGGAGACAATGTTATTATAGTTTTATGATAAACTGAAAAAAAACCATTTTAATATCAAATTCAAATGAATTTTCCTTGATCTATTCTTTTACCTTCGTTACTCTTTTTACTCTTTTCTTATTTTCCTTGAAATTTTAGTGAATTTGGCTTGAATTAACATTTTTTAAAAATATATATTAAGTGATTTTTGTTTTCTATTTTTCTTGATTTTATATCAAATAATTTTTTTGCCTAAATTTAAATTACATTTTGTTTTAAAATGAATTGTATAAATATAAAAAAGATAAACCGTGTGTTCATTTCATATATATATATATATATATCATGACACTTTCATTATAGCATTTTCACTGTGTACATAGACACTGATTACTATGGATTGCAACAATAAACTTACTGTTTTACCCAGGATCAAAAAATATAACCCTTAGAACCTGAGGTATTTTGGATATTTCCGAACTCTTTGAACAATAAAACTACCATTTTACCTCATGGAGCTAACAAAAACAGGGCAAAACAATGGGGGAATTTTCGGTTTTTCACCAATTCATGCACAGTCAAACTATGAAAATAGCCGTTTCAGGCGGCGCGTGTGACGTCGTTGTGCCGTTTAAACCGTCATTATCATTATTATCATAGTAAAATTATTATCAACATTATTATCCAAACAATTAAAATTATTAAATTGCCGCAAAGAATAAAGAAACAAAATATTCTTACAAAAAAACACAATAAAATAATAATCACTAAAATTATCATTATTATTGCGCAAACAATGAAACCATAAAATTATATGATCCGAAAAACAGATAAAAATAATAGAAAACACACACACACAAAAAAAAAAGAACAAGGGGAAAAATGAAGAAATATTAAATTTTAAAATGATCACCAACTTAAATTAAAATTTCAAGACTAAACCGAATAAAAATAAAACAACAAAAATTAAAAACAAAAACAAAAAGCATATATGAATAAATACAGGTAAAAAAAAATTGTCCAAGAAGAACCGAAATGAAAAATAAAGTATATAATTTAATTCCAATTGAAGTACAAAATTGAAACAAATAAAAAAACTTGGGACCGAAACAAATAAATGCATTTAAAAAATATTGTGTAATTTTGTTAAAAAATTAAAAGAATAAAGACCGAAATGAAAAGTAGTATATATGACCAATTTCAATTTGAGGACCAAACTAAAACAAACTAAAACCTATATACCAAATAAATTAAAGGAACCAAAAACAAACAAAAATCAAAAGAATAAGAGTTGAAATGAAAACCAACAATATAATCAAGTTTCAAATTGAATGGCGCAATTGACAAATCAAAATTTTCATTGAAGAAATTATAAATAAAATCGAAATAAAAAGAAGAGGGACTAAAATAAAACAATCACAAACATGGACTGACATGTATTTTCCAGCGGCGGGAGAGAGAAAAGGGGAGAAAAAATTAAAAATTGTCCACCGATGATTCACTAATCACCTTCACATGACACCCAATCATACCGGGAGGTAGAGGACATGGTGACGCACCCGTTGACACGGTGAGCAGACAATTTTCAAGGAAAAACCACGTCGCACATGTCGCCTGAAAGGCACATTCATATGATGTGCTTGTAGTGTTCCCGAAAGAAATGATAAAAAATATCAAATTACCTATACACCCCTGGACCGAGTGATAACCATGAAAAAAACAAGGATAAAAGTATCATAATACCCAAGCTCCAGGCCTTCGCTTTTGTCTTATTTGAGTAGTTTCACCATGCACAAGTACATAAAAAAATAAAAAACACCCCCACTGTTCCGCGACTTTTTGTTAGCTCCTAGGGATGGAATGATAGTTTTACTGTGCAATTTAAAATGTAAAATATCATAAAATCCTAAATAATTTAAAAATATCAGACATGTTTCCTGAAAATATTCAAAATACTCCAGAAAATATTTAAAACACGGTGACAAACATTACTTAAGTAATCATGTGTTTAACATTAGTCACCGTCACGTGAACTTCATTGCGTGGAAAGTAAAGTGACTATTAGAGAGTGTAGTTTCAATTATTTTTTAAAGTTATTTTCATTCAAAAATATATCAAAACCTTGCGTGAAAAGTAAAGTGACTATTAGAGAGTGTAGTTCCAATTATTTTTTAAAGTTATTTTCATTCAAAAATATATGAAAATAATTTTTATTTATTTTAAAAAAATTATTTTTGATAGCAGTATAAAAAATAATTTAAAAATACTAAAAAAATTAATTTAAAATAAGAAATAATTTTAAAAAAAAACTTTTTGAAATTCAATCCAAACACTGTGAAACCCATCCCATCCTTTTTCAAATAAGTGACAGATAGCAGCTCATGTCACATGAAAATGTGAAACACAAGGAGAACTATTAAGGGACAACAAACAGCCATCGGTACAATAACCATTATTCTAATGCCGCCTTCAGCTTTCATTTCTCTACTTTCCTCACATTATTATTATTATTATTATTATTATTATGGGCTACCTTTTTGTTTTTATCACCTTTTTTTTATTAATGACCTTACACCATTAAAATAAATTCATATAATAGTACAATTTTTACGTAATAAAATATCTACACTCAATAAAATAATATTAAATAGACCAGAAATAGAAAAGACAACGAAAGAAAAAGAAAATGAATACATATCAAACATTTGCTATAAATGTTTTTTTTAATTGTCATTAGTTTTTATATAATAAACCGTATTGTTAATTAAAAAGCACATATTACTATAAAAAAAAGAGCCATTTTTACTAGAAAAAAAAATACATTTTTTCTATATTAAAATTTGTAAGGTATGCACAACAGCATTGAACTGTATTTTCAACTACAAAGTATGAAAGTTGTTTTTTTTTAAAAAAAAATGTATTCAAAAAATTATTTTTATTTTTACAAGATTTATTTTTAACATTAACATATTAAAATAGTATAAAAAATAAAAAAAAAACACTTTTTAAAAAAAAATGTATTCAAAAAATTATTTTTATTTTTACAAGATTTATTTTTAACATTAACATATTAAAATAGTATAATTAATAAAAAAACACTTTTTAAAAAAAAATCCCTCTCACATAGCAATTAACCAGAAATGAAAATCCTCTAGTAATATTCCAGACAATTGTAATTGCTTTGAGTATTTAGGAGTTTAGTTGATATTGTTTTTTAAAGTCTTTTTTATTTTAAAATATTTTTTTTTATTTTTTAAAAATTATTTTTACCAATAACATATAGAAATTATCAAAACATTAATGTTTTTAATTGAAAATAAAAAATATATTTTTTTTAAAAAATACTCTTAAAACATGTGCTGACTCAGCACCCAACTATTGAACAGAAATCATGTATAAAGACTGGTACGAAAGATATTCAGCACTCATCAGTACAATTATTGTCAGCCCACCTGTGAGCTGCCTCTCTCCTTCACCATTCACCATGCCATCTTCTGCAGCAGCTATCCCTGCCATCAATGGCAATCCATTTCTCCCTCATCTTCGAAGATCAAAACCTAACCGCCCATTATTGTTTCACAGGCCCAGGATAGTAGCAGTCACAGCAGCCTCCAATGCTGCTGCCACCTCCAGCACTTCCTACTTGACCTCTGTAAATGATGAGATCGATGCTCATCTGAAGCAGGCCATTCCTATTCGGCCACCACTCTCGGTGTTTGAGCCCATGCACCACTTGACCTTCGCTGCTCCCCGGACCACCGCTCCGGCCTTGTGCATAGCGGCCTGTGAGCTCGTCGGTGGCCACCGTCGTCAAGCCATGGCTGCGGCAGCTGCTCTTCGCCTCATGCATGCAGCCGCGCTCACTCGCGATCACATCCTTTCAGGAAGAAACAGGGACAGGATCGGCCACTCTTTCGGGTCCAACATTGAGCTTCTGACAGGAGATGGGATGGTGCCGTTTGGGCTCGAGTTGCTGGCCAGGTCCGATGACCTCACGCAGAGCAACTCGGAGCGGATTTTGAGAGCGATCATTGAGATCACGCGGGCCATGGGTTCACAGGGGATGGCACAAGGAGAACGTACCCACTCTCACCATGGTCGATCAGACCACAGTGAGCTTGTTTGCAGGGAAAAAAGGAGGCCGGAATCCATGGCTGTGCTGGCGCAGTCGGAGCAATATTAGGAGGGGGAACGGAGGAGGAGATAGAGAAGCTGAGGAGGTACGGCCTTTATGTGGGCTCGATGCAAGGAGTGCTGTCTAATTGGGATGATCAAAGAAAAGAGAAGGTGTCAATGGAAAAGGTATTGAAGGAGCTAGAAAATCTGGCACACAAAGAACTCGAAGGTTTCGAGAGAGGAAATGTTCAGGCAATATCTAGCCTTCTTGGGACCAATTTCGGCGATGCTTGAGCGCAGGGATACAAGTCTTGGGATGCCGGGGTAAAAAATAAGATGGTGATGTTCTTACTATATTTTATTTATTATATGTTTGATAAAATAATTAGATTTTTATACCATATCAGTATTTAGTTTTTACATAAATACTATTTGTTATGTAATAGAAAACAAAAAATAATGTTAAATAAGATGAAATTGTCATATCTAATAGAAAATGACTGATGACTAAATACTTTAGGATTAGGTTGTGTCAATTAATGCATCTATTGGATTGTATATCTAATGTTTTTTTTTTCCTATTTTTAATAATCTTTTTGATGTGTTGGACTTGGTCAAAAAAAGTTTGTGGTCACTTGACTTGTGGGACTGTTGCCGAACAATTGACTCCTCGCCACCTGACCAAAGCAACTGTCCTGTCATCGTCACGTTTTAAAATAGATGGCTACACGTTTAAAAAGTGATTCTTAAAGTTCATTTGAATTAAAACAAGTAAATAAATTATTTCTCCATCTACCATATAAAACATAAATAAAATGAAATAAGATAATAATATAAGATCTTAGCATACACAAATAAATAAATAAATACTGAGCATCGCATTATTGTGGTCGAGTCCCCCTCACCTGCAGGTTCTCACGTATGAAACGGATGCCGATGTTTCTTATAGGCAGCAAACGGATAAAATAGCAACATGGAGTGTTTCAGATGACATTAAAACAACCGACAAGCAGAGAAGCTCTTTTGGCTTTATAATACGTAAACAAACACGACCTTCGAAAATAGCTTTCTTTTGAATCAAAATCCCATTCCCATCCTAGAAAAGATCTTCGAAATGCTGCATGTTCACGAAAAGGTACAAGCATTAGATCAGCTGAAGCCATATAAGAAGGAAGTAAACAACTTACTTGATGAAAAGCTATATCATTCACTCCCTTCAATACCTTCATTTTGTTTTTCAACTTCAGCGAACTTGGCTATCTTCTTCATATGAATTGAAAAAATTGGCCAGTTTTTGTGACACAGATTGCTGACTTTCATCCAAGGATTCTTCATTTCCACCATAATCATCGTCATTTTCATAAACCAAATGAATTCCCCATTTCTTCAGCTCAACCCCTTCAAACACAGGTGGATTTCGCTTTCTTACCTGTATCTCAATGCCATCTTTCAACTTTAAAACCAACGGATATGAACGTGAATATCGACATAAGTGGATTTGATCTTCATGAGTGTTCGGTATTCCCTGTAAGAACAACGTGGTGCTGAAAATAGCTTTATTCTGATCAAGTAGATTGACCTGAATGTCCGGTACAACTGGGAGATATCTCAACTGCTCTGGTATCTGACGGCCGAGAGAGACAACGACACCTACAATCACAGCTTTGATTTCACGGTTTCTTCGCTCTGAAAATTGTACATCATCTTGAGAAAACCAATCTGGGATTTTGCTCCCAGGCATGCTTAGGTTGCGTATATTCCTCAAGCAAACCTATCATAAAATAAACAAAGAAAGAAAGGAGAAGAAAAGGTAAGAGGCAAACGTTGTTACTCTAAAACTGGCACATATAGATGCAAGATAGAGAACCTTGGATAGCCTTCTCTTCACTGTCAAGGAGCATGCCTTGCAATTGCTCATATATAACCATTTCAGGAATTCCAAGCATTCGATGCCAGGAATATCCACCACTTTCTCGCAATTATTCATGTTCATCGACATTAAACTTCACAAGTTTGAAACATCCGATACAGCTTCCAATGCGACGCAGTTGGAAACATCCACTTCTTCTAAGCTTGAGGGAAGCGGTGGGAGAGACTCAAGCTCTTCGCAATGGGGCAAGTGAAGCTTCCTTAGAAGAGAGAGGCCACATAAACTAGATGGAAGACTGCTGAAATTGTTATGGCCAAGATCCAAGATCTCTAGTGATGACAGTTTCTTAAAATCTTCAGGAATTTTACCTGAAATTCTCCAAGCACGAGCATTTAATTCTACTAGCAAGGAGAGTTCGAAGAAGGAGCCTGGGAGAACAACCATGTGCTCCTGTGTGCCGAGAGATTCAAGTGGGTCTTTTTGCATTTCCAATATCATTAAGTTAGAGAGCTTTCCAAAACTTTCAGGTAGTACTGTAACAGCTGTCTTCTCCATTAACAAGTGGCATAAAGACTTCAAGTTCCCAATAGAATCTGGAAGCTTTTGGAGCTTTCTACACTGGTGTAATCTCAACATCACAAGGTTTTCCAGCATCCCAATGGATTCAGGCAACTCAATAATATTACAACCAAACAAGTTTAAGGTAGTAAGTGTCCACATGTTCCCACTTGATTCTGGCAAAGATCTAAGAGATGTACACTTCCTCAAGTAAAGCTTCTCGATCATTTTCAAACCACCAATCTGCTCTGGAAGATTTGAGATTGATGTCTCATCCAGCTCAAGCTCGCTAATAGAAGCTAGTCCTCCAATGGAGTCAGGTAATTTGGTCAGGGAACGACACCCTCCAGCTGATAATGTTTTTAAGTAAGGTAATGAACCGATTGCAGGAGGTAATTCCTTGATTGCACTTCTATTGATTGAAAGTTCGGTCAATAACTGGAGATTGCCAACAGATTCAGGAATCGCAGTAAGTGATTCACACCACATCAAACTTAGTTTCTCAAGGTTTGTCAAAGACCCGACAGAATCAGGCAGATCTTCTACTGCAGATTCATTGAGAGAGAGTTCCTTCAGAGAAATCAGATTTCCCAAGCGTTCTGGAAGACTTTTTATGAATCGGCATCCATTCAAACTAAGCTTCTCCAGCTTTGTAAGGCGGAAAATGGATTCGGGCAGCACTGATATAGCAGTTTTATCAACAAGAAGTAGTTTTAAGGAATTCATGCTGCCTATTTCCAGTGGCAATTCTTTTAAATTTGGACAGTTAACGAGATTGAGGTTCTGAAGAAGTTTTAGCCCAGATACATCACTTGGAAATTCAACAAGGTTTGAGCAATCATTCAAGTTCAACTGAATTAATGTCGTTGCATTCCCCACTGATTTGTGAACCTTAGTTAGCCGAACACAACCCTGAAGATCAAGTTTTGCCAAGGTTTTGCATCCAGATAAATCAGGACAAGCCACAAGATTATAGCAACCACGAAGATTCATAACCATCAAGTTCTTGGTCAACTACAACAATGAATTTCAAGTAGCAAACATGAGTTACTAGGAGGAAACAAGATCATTTTCAATAAGGGACAGATTGCAAATACTTGAAATTAATTCAAATGAGTTGTAACAGTAGAAAAAGAGCATAAATGTTGAATAGGATTCCTAAACAAATCTCCCTTAGGCACGATTGAACAGGGAGACCTGAGTAGTTATTCAACATTTTTTCTTAAGCCATTATATGGACTAGATAAGCAAATCATACCTTGTTACTGCTCCAACCCCAAACTCGTTCAATTCCACTCTCCGAAAGATCAAGCACAGCTAGCTCAGGAGGAGCATAATCAGAAGGAAGGTTTTTCATTGGACAATTTTTCCACTGAAGCCACTTCAGGCCAGCAGGAAAATTTTTGAACTTCCCTTGCAGTTTTGCATGATTGATTTGCAGCAGTCTCAGATTAACCATTGATTTGAAGCCTTCAGTGTCAAGTATCATCTCTCCCTCCTCTTGTCCTTTTCGAAGAAAATCCATAAACTTTTCAATCAAGGAGGCAAGTGTTGGACATGGATTCAGCGCTCTAACCCAAGAAATCCGTTGATTTCTCGTAAATTTCTTCTTTTCAAAGTCAATAGTTATACCTTGTACATGTTCTGTTCCCTGTTTATAGTCATTAAAGGAAGACAATCCAGAATAAGATTGGAAACAATAATGCATACTCATCTCTCAGATTTCAGAAGATTATTTTGGCATGCACGTGAATGATAATTTAATAGCAATATATATACCAGCTAGTATTTTCTTGAAAAGTATATCTTTTATGGAAAATACTTTCGAAACTTTCTAGTGTTTGGAGGAACTCCAAAAACTTGGCTAGCAAATTCATTTTCCTATGAAAGAAATGAAAGCATTTTTCAGTTTGAAATAGGGCAGAACAATTTCAAGTCTGAGACTCAATGAAGAACTAATTCATTTTTTGTTACTCTTTGATAATACACACACACACACACTTCCATGATATATTTATGTATTAATATTACTTATCAAAATATTATATTAATATTTAGAATGCTCTATCAAATGTGGTTAAGGTCAAAAAAATTATTTAAAAAATATAATATATTGATAAGAAAATACATAGTTGATACTATATATTAACATACACCCACACCAATATTTACATAGAATAATACAATGAGTCGATGAAACTATTCATAGAGAAATAATATTATAAATTTCACTCATGAAATCTTAACATGGGCCATGGTTAAGCACCCCCACCCTCCAATAATATTATTTACTTATTTAGAGTTGTTTGAGAGTGTAGTAATGGTTGTTTTTTTAAAGTGTTTTTTTGTTTGTATTGGGTTAAAATAATTTAAAAAAATTATTTATGAAACCAGCACATCAAAACAATTTGATAATACAAAAACAATTAATTTGAAGCAAAAAACTAAATACAAAATTTATTTATTTTTCAAAAAATAAACAAGTAAATCACTTATGTGGAGTTCTCGAAGCTCACCTTAGGTAAAAACCTTTGGGTCAAAGATACCTTCAAGCTTTTTGACTGGATGGATCCATGGTATAATTAATCTTAGAAAGCCAAAACCAGGAGTCAAACTCCAAAGACCTATCAGTCTTAACAGCTTATCTATTTACTAGGGGGTAAATTTCAATCTTTAGTTATATATGGATCTTTTAAAAACTATGATAAATATATGATAAAAAGAAAGGAAGAAAAAAAGAGAGGATAAATATGTATCTTTGTATATATAAAGTTATGAGTTGCACCTTCTTGTGCATCAGCATCGTCATGATTTCACCACGATCCCATAGCCTGCTACGACTTCCGGGATCCACAAGGTTTTCATCCTGAACAATCTGTCTTCCCATGTCTCTAAGTTGATCATGCATCCATAATTCATGATCTGAAAGAATCTTGATGAGACATTTTGATGTCAGAACTGTGATGACCATCTCAGCCCTAAAGCCACAACCCTTCAAAATATCAATTGCTTCCTCTCTTTTCATTCCCATTTTAATAAACAAACAAGCAATATCAAGGAATACACACTTTTCTTCTTCATCCAACTCATTAAAACTTATTCGTAACACATCCTGAAGATTATGTGGTCTTATGTTTCTGCAGTTTTTTCAGGACATCTTCCCATTTATGCAACCCTCTCTCATTAAGCAAAGTAGAGCCAAACACTTCCAAAGCCAGAGGCAGTCCTCCTGTGAATGGACACAATCTCCTTGGATATATTCATGTATTCTTCCGTGGGTTTATCTTTTCTTAGTGCATGATAGCTAAAAAGTTGTAAGGCTTCCGGGAAACCTAACTCTCTAACCTCATAAAACTCATTGACAAGATGTTCAACCAGAACAGCCTTGTTTCTTGTTGTAACAATAACTCGACTTCCTTCACCGAACCAGTTTCTATTTCCCGCTAATGCATTCAGCTGGCTTACATCATCCACATCATCTAAGACAATTAGTGCCCTGCTTCTCAGGAACCAGCCTTTTGACTGCGGCGATACCTTCATCAACATTATTTACAAGAGGCCAGTTTGGGGAAAGATCACCAAGAAGTTTGTTCTGCAGTTTTACTAGACCACCATCTTCCTTAGAAAGTTCTTTAACGTTCAAGATGAAACTACGACTTTCAAAATGACCAACAAGTTTATTGAAGAGAGCTGTGGCAAGTGTTGTTTTACCAATCCCGCCCATCCCATAAAGTCCCAGAACCTGAACGCGATTTGATCTATCATCTATAAACCTCCTCTTGAAGTTTTCTACACGGGAATCCAATCCAACGGTATAGGTAGCTATATCCACCGGGGTTTTCCTCAATTCTTCAAGAACCCTATTCCTCAAAAGCGGAATCAACTGTTTTTCTGATCTGTAATAAAATAATAAAGCATCGGTAAAGTGAACAATTAGCAGAGTTGGTTTATGTTTTTCTTTAAAACTTCATTAGAGTGATAGCTTCACATAAATGCAACAATAGGATTCCTAGCCATGATAGCACATCCCATGAGTTGCTTAAAACTAGAATTTTGTTTAATGCTATTGGAAATCCCAGGTTCCACCCAAAACTTGTAAGTTGTAACAGGCTTTTGCCTTCTTTGTATTCTCTCGTTACTAGGCTTCGACATTTTTGCTTGCTTTTAATAATAAATAATCAATTCATTATAAAAAAAAACAGAAAAAATCCTTACATAATTGACTAATTTGCAAATTTTAAGCCTCTAGCAAGACTGACAGAAATGAAGTATTTTGTCACGAGTAACATGTAAGAATTTAATATTTATCCTCACATTATGGAATTTAGATTGAGGTGTTTGTCTTGCATGATTGGTGAATGAGATTCTAATATCTGTAAGATTAAATTATCACTTCTCTAGTATACTTTCTCAAATAAAATACTATTTGAACTTAAAATTTACTTAAACTTACATTATTGTATACTAATAATTAAATTTTAATTTCAGATAAGCAGAGATGGAGTGATGTGAATTAATGAATACTTGATTAAAAAAGTTTTGATAATGTATCAAAAATTATTTAAATTCAAAAACTTTAAATTTGAATATAAGCTAAGCAACTTAAAAGTTTGGATCGAAAGTCAACTTAAGCTTCTTGACCAATTAACTAGCTAAGATGAATCTATTATTAAAGCTCAAACTTAACTAACCTTGACTCATTAAAGCTCATGTGCTAGTTTAATTAGCCATGTTTATAAACAAACTCATTTGTTTGTTTTTGAAATTTAAGAAGCAAACCCTAACTGATAATATCATAAAGAAACTTATTTTATATGTAATTAAAACATTGTTTTTATTAAATAAAATTCACTTAGAATTTAACATGAAAATCTAAGTCACGTGGGTTTTTAACTGCTTTTTCAATGCACTATTCATCATCTCACACATTATTATGGATGGATTATGCAAACATCAAACATAGGTAGCGCACCATGAGTTTAAAAAGAATACATTTTGCTCTTTAAACTTTAGAAATCACGTAAATTATACAATTTTGACACCCCAACATTTTCAAACTCACTTTTCTTATAAAAGTGTATTTTTAGTCCATTTTCAAAATTAATTTTATTATTTTTCATCTGTAATTATTTTTTTATATTTTGTATACATGAGCTATATTTTTAAAAATAAAAATATTTTATTTTCCGATGATGTTCTTCATATGTGTAGCCATGCATCATATTTTTTTATTTATTTTATTCAATCAATTGCATGTGTTTGTCTTTATTTATTATCGTTTGATTGAGTAGGAAAAATAAACAATGAATAACAAATTGTCTATAATATAAATGACGTGACTCTTTTATTGTAAACTATCCTACTCTTCCCCATTTCACAATTAATTGTAGGTTATAATAGTGTTTTTTTTATACGTAGTTTTTCTTTTTGGTCCTCAAAGATTTTTGTTTTGCATAATTAAGCCCTTTTAAAAACCTAAATCTCATATTTTTTTCGGAGGAAGGGTTGAATTGAAAGATATAGAGCTGAAAGTGAAAAACTCGAGTAGCATAAGTAGTTTTTCAGAATTTATTTTTAAAAAATATTTTATACTTAAAATTAAAATATATAGGGAAAACATTGTTTCCTTGCGCCCATTATCATTGTGCGTTACAATAGTAATTCTTTTTTTACACCATTCTTTTGCTTTGCTTTTTTTTTAAAACAAATTGGCCCTTATAATGTTTGTTTATTTTTATTTCAAGTTGATAATATTTTTTTATTTTTTTTTATATATTAGTTGAGAAATAAGCTGCATGATTTTATTCTTCAATCCTTATTTTAATTTATTTTGGTTTGCCTTTTAATTTGCTTTTTATATGGGTTTTTTAAATGGTTTGATAATTAGTTTTTGTTATCGTATAGTTAAATACATAATAGTTTAGAAAAAACCAAGTTATTAATCTCAATCGAGTCTATTTCTTAGTTTATAAGTTTGAGAGATTTTGACTTAAGTTATCTGATTCATTGGTTTGATTGGTTTACTCTTCAAACCTAATATATTTTTCTAAAAAAAATTGTACTATCCCAAGTCGTCTTTCGATCCATTAAATTAATTGATTCACTTTTGGGAAGCTCTCGCATGATTTAGTTAGAAGGTCAAGCTAGGCTTGAAGTGAGGTTATCAAGTTTAAAGATGGAACCGCTTGATTGAATTAAATGATACTAGTAACATTTTTCTTTAAAAAAAATTATAGCGAAGCTTAGGGAATTTGCAAGTGAATAGCTTAAAAATTTTAATATTTACATTTTTTTTTACAAAAATCAATGAGATACACTAAGTTTATGAAAACTTTCATGATGGAATACAAGTTTTCCATTAAACAATAAAATGATGGAAAAGAAACTAGTTTCATATTAAGTTTTTATGTCTTTCACTATATGTTATTTTATGATTCAATGATTAATATATAATATAGCAAGTTATGTTCTGATTAGTATTTTATTTTTTTAATTGAAAGACTATATTTTGATTTTGGGGCGTTTTAACATATTGTTTCATAGTTGTACTATTCATATAATATTTAATATATTTAATTAAATAACTATAATTTTAATTCAAATTTAAAGATAAATTAACTACAAAATATGCAATTTAGATATCAAACACAAGTAAAAAATAAAAGTTAAACCGACATTATTCAATCAACTTGATGGATCCAAAAACAACTTGAATGATTGATAATAATATAGTTTAACTCGAGAAAACCCAAGAAGAAATATTTAAAAAAAAATTAAAACAGCAATATATTAGATTGACTCATGCCAACCTGAATTAACTTTCAAAATTCTTGTTTAGATCATAAGGCCATGATAACTCCATATAAAACATTGAAGCTTAATTTTCAATAAACACATTGTTAAATAATAAAATTGAAAAAAAAATCAATATAAAAAAATGACATAATAAAACGATTTATTTTTCAAAATAAAATTACACAAATTATCATTAGCAAGACTTTTCTAAACTCTGATTGTCTTAAACTTTTAATCTTAAATATAAAAATATGTCAATAAACAGAGCGAGAGAGAGAGGGTCCAATTATGTCATTTAATCCATCACGGCAATGCTTTTAATTGTTATCTTTATTAGCAGCTTCTAAGATTATGTCTTTAAAATGTAAAATATAATCGATTAAAAGTCTTTAATTCCTGACAATTGATCAGATGACAACTTGCGTAATTAACAAGCAAGATATTTAAAAATACTAATTAAATTAAAAATAAAACATAGTGAAAGAAAT
Organism: Salix viminalis; assembly: GCA_029228465.1. Lineage (NCBI taxonomy): Eukaryota > Viridiplantae > Streptophyta > Magnoliopsida > Malpighiales > Salicaceae > Salix > Salix viminalis. Next base: position 7,719,209 of record CM055440.1, on the reverse strand, counting down.
ACATCACCTGTCGTCAGAAACGAAAAAACCAGAGATACCACCAACTTTTTTCATGGCTTCTCTCCACTTGCCCACCTTCTCCTCCCCGAACCTCTCCATATGATCCATAAAAATCTTGCTCGAGAGGGCCCTTCTGTCTCCTAATATCGGGATGGCTCAACTTGGTAGAACACAGGCAGGATCAGCCTCCTCAGCTCGCATATTCTAGCTAGCTCCCCAAGACACCAATGAGAGTTGGCATACCTCGGTGAAAGAATAATGATCGATAAGGCTGAATCTTCAATGGCCTCCATTAGAGTTGGATCAATCTCGTCTCCCGGTGCCATTCCAGAGTTATCCAAGAAGACCCTGATGTCTTCTTTGCTTAATGACTCGTAGAGGTTTTCGGTGAAGCCGTGGCGGGTGTCTTCTCCACGAAAACTTAAGAACACATCCCATTTCAGCCTGAGAGCTGCCGGAGAGGATGAAACAATCAGGCTATTGGGCATGCCTTTTTCTTTTCTTTTCTTTTTTTTATCGTCGTTGTGTGGTGATGCTGTTGGTTGCTTTATAATTCGGCCCGTGCTTGGAGGCTTTGCAGAGGCAAAAGTAAGATTGCTTCGTACAGTCAAGATTCCCAAGTGACTTGAGGAAAACGAAAAGGATAAGTGGCAAAAGTAAAATGACGAAAATAACACTTGGCCTTTGTTTTTCTATAAAACAAATAATAAATAAAAAGTATTTTAATTTCAATAAACAGTAATTTATTTACAGTATTATTAGAAATATTTTAACTAGAATTTTCATCACATCAACCCTACCATTTTTTTTCCTGTCATTTTTTTATCTCTCACCGCCATCTCCATCTCCTTATCATTATCTATTTTTTAAAACCTAATCTTTTTATTAATAGTTGAATTAGAGTGTCCGGACAAAGACTTATAGAAAAAAAATAAAGAAATGTTTTTATTTTTTTTATTTTTTTATAGAGCTTGATTTAGAGTAGGTTTGTTTAATATTTGTTTTTAAAATATTTTTTATTTTAAAAGATATTTAAATTAATATTTTTTATTTTTAAATTATATTTTTTATATCGTTTCAACAAATCAAAAAAAATAAAACATGGAGAAAAAATATATTAATCTGCAATGAAAGGAAAAAAAATAAAAAATATATTTTTTAAAAATATTTGTAAATACAAAATCTAACTCTAAATCTATTTAATTAGTAATTACAAAGGAAAATAATAGGTGAAGGAGGAGATGACACCAGCCTAATTTGAAAAGACATGCCCTCCCAAGGGCATGAAAGAAGGTTTAATTGCGTTACCAAGCTACTCTCGGGCAGGATTTTAAATGAATGATTGCTAAGTTAGTACCCGTTTTGAAATTAGGTTATTTTTTAAAGTTTTTTATTTAAAAATATATTATTTTTACTTTTTAAAGTTTTTTTTTGATATTAGTATATTCAAATAATTTAAAAATAATAAAAATAATAATTTAATATATATATATAAATACTTTATTTAAAAATGTTTTTGAAAAGGAAACAGTTTCTTTGTTCCCACCGACGAAAGAAGAGCAAAGAGCGTTGTAAGAACATTATTTATTATTGAATGTAGAAATTGTTGAGTGAACCTAATTCGTAAGTATTGAATAAAATTATTACAGTTATTAAATTTATTTACATTATTGTAAGAAATTTCACGTGCATTTGTTTTGCATTTATTATTTTATAAAAAACATATTGCATATATATAAAATACATTATTTTTTTTATATTATCTAAAATGTTTATCATAATGATTATGATAACACAAATTACTGTTGTCAAATAAAGATATGACAACTTGTTTGACTATAATGGGATGACAATGATGGTTGTAGTGAAATATTTTGGCTCTTGGTGATGAGATGATGAAGGTTGTGAAGAAATAATTGGATAATATTTATGAATTACTTATTTTTTTTATAAAAAATATTTTGTTTAAATGACTAAAAACATGTGGTAAATGGGTCACAAATTTATTTATTATATTTTACATCCTTATTTTTATTTATTATATTTTACATCCACAATATCTGGGTTATTAAGGTTAAATATGTTAGAATCTTGATTTTAATGATAGATGTTTTTAATATATTTAATAAAAAAATTAAATGGTTAATATAAATATAATTAGAATTTAATTATTTTAGTGGGTTAATGTCTATAATTAAATTAATTTACTAAAAAAAGTTTGTTTTAAATATATTTAATAACTCGTATGTTTGTTGAATGTGTGTGTGTTTGGGATGGTAAGTGGCAATTCTTATCATTATAAATTCTTAAAACATTTTTTTTTTTTTAATATTTTGTTTAATATTCCTCTTAAATCTCATTACACTTTTTTTAATACTTTATTAACTCAATTGAAAAAAAAACTTGCATAGCCAACTTGGCAGCAATTTGTATTTGCAAATCTTAACATTGTAGAACAATTTAAGTCGATTAATGAACAATTTTCTCATTTAAACATTAAGTATAAATCTAAAAGGGAGTGAGGAAAATATTATCCCTCACACCTATTAGTATTGTACATTACAATAGTAATTCATACTTTTATTTTATTTTTGACATTTTGATCCCTTTTCTTCCTTTGATTACTCAACTTTTTTAAAACAAATTAGTCATTGTATGATGTGTTTATAGTAATTTAAAATTAATAATTTCTCTTAATTTTCTTTTTATATGGTTAGCAGTATATAAGAGAATCTGACCATTGGATTATTATCTGAAAACATATTATCGTATCGCAATATGATCTATTTTAAAAAAAAAATAGTTAAATAAACAATAACTTAAAAATAACTAGATTATTAACTTTATGGAGTCAATGATATGGTTTGTGAGTTTGGTGAGATAACCTTGGTTCTTCTGGTTTACAGGTTTAATGAAGAATCATTTTTTTTATTTTTTTTTAATTGAACTTGATTATATGATTGTCTATTTTTATTTTTATCATGAAGTTAAAAAAAAATCATTGTTTTCCTATACTTGTTAGCATTGTGGATTACAATAGTAATCCAAGATATGTTATATGTTTTGCATTCTAACCTTTGTTTTCCTTTGGTTATTGATATTTTTTAATTTAATCATTATATGATGTTTTTATGAGAATTCAGAGTTGACAATTCATTTTAATTTATCTTTTATATGGTTATCATAATATAAAACAATATTCACATATTAGCTTGGTATTAGAAAAATATATCCGCATCTTGGTATAGTTTATTTTTTAAAAAAAATAGTTAAATAAAAACATAGTTTTGAAAAAAATTAGGTTATTAATTTTATGAAGTTAATGACACAATTTACGAGTTTGGCGAGGTAACCATGTTTTGCCTTGGCTCACGGGTTTAGCGGGGTATTTGTTTTCCTAATTGAACTCAATTATATGATCATGTATTTTTATTCTTATTATATATTTAAAAAATAGTTCAAAAAAAATTATTAAATTTTAGAAAATTAATGGGCTTGATGGAGAGTGTGACGAGCTTAACTTTTATTTTTTTTTAAAAAAAAAAATTATCATTTGAGATTGGTCTAATTGAGAATTAAATTTTTTAATTTGTTTCATTTTGTTTTCAATAAAGTTATCATAGTCTTTAAACAAAAAGTGTTAGTATTGACTTTACGCTCGATTTTATAATCATCTATTTTTGTTATCATATAGTTAAATAAAACAATCATTTAGGGGGGAAAACAAGTTATTAATCCCCATAGAGTCTATTTCCTAATTTATGAGTTTAACATGTTGACCTGAATTACCTGATTCACAGGTTTAGTAGGTTAACTCATTATACCTAATATTTATTTATTTATTTATATATTTTAGTTTTTGTTACTTTTATTTTCTTTTTTTTTTTACTCTTTTTAGTTGGTAGATTGGTTTGGAAATGAAATTCATATTTGTTTTTTTTTCTTTCAAATAAACATTTTTGTAAGTGTTGTTTGATTTTGAAAGCATTTATTTTTATCATATAAAAATAAAGATAATTTATAAAAATAACAAGTCTCATTGAAGTCCATGACCCAAGTTGATTTAATCTGACATTATGTCACTACTAAAAAAACAAGTATATCTTTAAAAGCTTTTTTATAAAAGCTATGTCATGTTTTTACTAGTCATCCAAGTTATTTTTGAAGCCATTAAATTGAATGATTCACTTTGAATCAACTTTCATGTGGTTAATTTGAGATTCAATCTAGGTAAGCAGTCAGGTTAACAAATTTCAAGATCAAAAAATAACTTGATTGAATTTAATGATACTATCAAAAAAATCTCAAAACTCTTCATATTTGTTTTAATTTTTTTTTAAAAAAAAAGTGACCTGGAATGGAGCGTGAGCTAATACACTAATCTAAATCCATATCTGGTAATAATTAAACGATGCTTCACCGTATAGAACAAATTTGATTGGAAATGAAAAGGGAAAACGTAGAAAACAAAAGACTTTCTTTAATAGAAGATGATTAATAATTAAATCTAAGAATTTGATTTATTTTTTTCAATAGAAGATGATTAACAATTAAATATAAATGTTAGATTAAACAACAAATTACAAACTACAAAAAATAGAATAGGCTTACATATAAACCAATATAAAAAATTTATAATAACAACTAACATAACTTTGATACCCAACTAATAAAATCGAGAAAAAAGGATAACAAGGTTTTTTTTTAAAGTTAAAACCATCAAAGACCAAGATAACCATAAATATAATGATACATTTAAAATATTTAATTTCTATTCATTCAAATCTCACTTTTCAAAATGTTATTACAATGTTTTATAAAGAAAAAACTAGAGAATCCTAGTAATATTGAATAGAAAAATAAATAAATAAAAAATTATTTTCCTCAAATATGATGAAATAGAAAAACATTTATACTCAACAGAAAAGAAAATATAAAAACTCTTAAATTCAAAAGGAAGAAATAAAAAGAGCTAAAAAAACAACCTAGTAAAAAACTTTGTTGTTTTAATCTCTTCATGGTGGAAAGAACTCATCCTCAAGTTTCAAAATTAAGTAAAAAAAACCATCATTTACCAAGAACATGAACATATTTTTATGTTGGCTACGACATCATCTCTCTAATATCTTTTTATGAGTTGTCTTATCATGAGTCCCTTAGCATCTTTGTGCGAGTTTCCCTATAACAAGTCTTTATAAACCTCTGTGCAAACCTCTTCTTCATCATGAATCCGTAACAACTTTGTATGTCATGTCTTATCATGTGCTCCTAACACTTTTTTATGAGTCATTTTATCTATATCCCACAAGTAGGATTTTCAATAATAGTATATGAAAACTAATCATTAGGACTTGTTAGGTTATAGTATCAACTAACACAATTCTGATACCAACTAACATAATAAAGAGCGAAAGGATAACATGGTTTATTATAAGTTAAAACCCTTAAAGACCAAAATGATCATAACTATATAAAGACATCCAAAATATTTGCTTTATATCCGTTCAAATCTTACTTGTCAAAATATTATTACAATCATTTATATAGAAGAAAAAAAAACCCTAGTAATATGGAATAAAAAAATAAATATAAATACTTTTCCCCTTAAATAGGAAAAGCTAGAAAAATATTAATGAGATCAGAACAATACCAAACCATTAGATATCATAGAAAATTTTATTTTTTCATGTGACATCTACAATTCTCAAAGTCCATCATGTTAAATTTATATTTTATTAACGGATTTGATCATATATTCATTGTTGATTGACTTGAAAAACTTATAAACATAATTATTTTTAATAACAAACCCTTTAGATTGTTCTGACGTAAACATCTTGATAAGGTCACCATTTAATAAATAAATTTTGTAGATTTATTTCATGTATTTCTAGCTCGAAATAACACAGACTCTTTTGTCTAAATATATTTAAAATGATGGATAGGGTCATTTTTTTAAAAAAAAATGTATTAAAGAGTTTTTTTTTTAAAAGAAAAAAAATAATCATTTTACTATTTCAATCTATAATGAAATACATCTTAAAGCTAGTGTTTCTTGGGTTTTTTTTTAAAAATAAATTAATACTTGGTTCTAATTTTTAAAATACTAAGTTTAGGTTTATAAATTGGTTAATCAACACTCCTTGTATTATCATTTAAGTTTTGAATCCTATAAGAAATTGTAAAACAAAAAAAATATTCTCTATAGCTACATCATTCTTCAAATAACTAATCTTAAAACTTAATCGAGAATGAACTTTATTTTTATTTATTTAATGTGCAAAAATCAGCTCTATGAATGCAATTATATAAAAAAAGAAAATAAAAAAACAAAAAAAATCCACGTATTATTGTAGAAATAATATTTATACAAACCACAAAATTCTCATAAAAGTACGGTTTATTTAAGCCAATAAATACATTAATTATACAAAACATAATAAAAGTTTTAATGCAACAAATGTAGCATATCATAGGGACTAAAATTTTCTATTGATGATTTTTTCTTAAGAGAAAAAAACATTTGTCATAAACATTAAATGAAGAAAAGTTTCCATAATCAATAACCACCGTGTCTCTGAATGTAAATGTGGGGTTATGTTTTAAAAATTTTTTTTAAAAAAAAATTAAAATTTTTATTTAAAATTTATTTTTAATATTTTAAAATTATTTTAATATTTTAATATCAAAAATAATTTTTAAAAATTAAAAAAATTATTTTAATATTCTAAATAAAAATTACTTGAAAAACAACTTCAATAACCACCGTGCATTATTGATGCAGAACACAGAACCTCTAAAACATTTTATCATACAATATAATGGCAATGGCTGTGTTGCAATTGGGTCTCCGACTAGCCCCCAGAAATGCCGGTGTTGCAGCCTCCTTTCACCTCAACAACTCTGCTGTACCCGAATCTAGCCCGAGATCTTACGGGTCGGGTCATCATAGGAATATGAAACAGACCGGGGAGCGGTTTGTCTGTGAAGAGAAATGCAAAGAAGAACATCAAGAAGCCTGGTATATGTACAGCGGATGAGCTCCATTATGTCGCAGTTTCTAATTCTGAATGGAAACTCGCTCTCTGGCGTTACTGCCTGCCCTCTCCAAAGGTATAGCCATTGGCTGCACTTTTTTATTTTTCAAGAAAAGAAACGATTGTGCTTTTTTTCTTTTTTTTTAATTGATTATGTGTTTTGATTCATAGGCAAAGACAAGGAACCATGTTATATTGGGTTGGAACCAATGCTATCGTTTTGTTCTAATTTTTGTTACGTTAATGTTAATGGGTTCTCTCCTTTTCATTTTAAGAGATGTTAATGTGGTATATATATTAATGCAAAGATTGTACGAGGATCAAAGTCAAGTGGGTTTCTTTCGAAAATTGCTAAGTAGGTGTTTTCTTGTCTTTTCTTTTTTTTGTTCCTCTCAAAATTGCAAATTATGTGGTAACTTGAGTCAGTGGAGAATACTTTCTAGTGTGTTTTGCTTTAAATATAAAAGGGAAGGGTTTGTGCTTGCATTTGTCATTGATTTTCAGCTGAACGTTTCTATTGTCATTCATCCTTCCATGTTTGTGAGTTTCTTGATGATAGTGTGTAGTAGTTCCTTTCAGTCATCAGTTGCTCGCTTCATGTCTGATCAAGGATTTGATGCATGGACTCTTGAACTTTGAGGAGCTGGTTTGAGTTCATTGGCAGGTGACCATGGGGAAGGTAAGTAAACAGCCTCTTAATGCAATCGATTTTCATTTAGATTGTGATTAACAATCAAGACTGGTTCTTGATCTGATTCTGAGATCTCTTCCGTTGAAGGGGAAAGAACTGAGATGGTCTCTACATCCAAAAAATCACGATCAAGTTGTCAGAAACTCTTACGCACTTATCTGAAAGATTCTCGGGATATTTTGATGAAGGTTATTCGAAGAATGTTTTCTTCAATGGAAACTTCCTATCCTGTGCAATTTAGTTTGGTGTCTTCTCTTGATTTAATATGCTGTGGAAACTTCTCATCGTGACTACTAACTAAAAAATCAGCAGTACAGCAGGTTGCTATAATTTTTCTGAAGTTTCTAGCTCCGTCCCCTTTGTCAATTTGTTGTTGTTCGCTTTTCTGAGTGCTTATTTTATTGGGAGTAAACAACAGCCCAGTATACTTTTTTCCTCTCCTACTTATCAGTTTCATATACTTCGTTTGCAAGTTAGAACAGGATGCTGGGACTTGTGGCTTGTGATTCTTTCACTCTCCCATATCTACTGAAATAATCTTTCAGTGTAATCATCTGAGGTGAACATATCTTGTATATCCACTAGGGTCTTGGCCCTGCTTCTCCTTCTTGTTAAAATGCTCTTAATGAGTGACAATTTATTCAGTAGTATTTTTTAGTGTACGTTTGGATATAACTCCCCAATTATTTTCTATGCCTTTGGCAAGAAAATCAATAATGGCTATCATTTCCACTCATCTCTCTTCCTTCCTAGCATGTATGAGATAATCCAATCATAATAATCCACATGCACAGTACCTGCAAAGCTTTTACTGGAGCTGACAACAGCATTTTAAGAAGGTGGATTACAAAACCGTAGTGGATCTTTCCTTTACAAGGATCATCCAGGCAAAAACAATGTTCCAGTGCTAGCCATTGCAGGGGATCAAGATCTCACCCGCCCTCCAGAAGCTGTACACGGTAGTTTGCTATGAAATTGGCTTTAAATTTCAAGTAATTCTCTTGAACGTTTCTTGTATGATGAGTGCCTAGGCACTAAAGAAAAGCTGTGTAGCTGACAGGAAAAGAATGGGAATAGAATGGAGAAATGCTGCTTAATAACAAGATAGTTTTGCTGGCCTTTGTCAAATGTTCTGTTATATTTCCCTCAAAGTGTTTAAATTGAGAGAAATCGGTTTTATGCTTTTATGGGTGTTTTTTTTTATTATTATTATTATTATGGTTTTCCCATTTTCATTTCACCGTCCAAACGCTCATTAATAGAACTGACTTGTTTCTGGAAGAAAAATCTGAACCTGCAAGTTTCTGGAACTTACTGTCTTTTCCACCATATGGAATTTCAAACATCTATCAAACTGTAATGATTTCCATCAAATTTCAGCAACGCAATAATTTCAATCAGCATGAGATTGATTGCTGGATCACAGAACAATAATAATAATAATAAAAAGCCTATGATTTCTAGGCATACTGGAGTTGAAGAAGCTTCAGGCTAAAGAATGGATGCTTGAATAAGTAAAGGAAATGAAATCTATACACTAAGTAAATAGCAGCAGTTTGAAGATACTAGCCTCGAGCCAATGGTTCAGTTTTACAGACTGGGCAGGTATTTTTCTGTGCAAGCCATTGCTTTATACATTGCATGTGAAAGCCATGTCCACAATCTAGTTTTCCCACCTCGTCAGCTTCTTCGAATTCGTCCTGCATGACGAAAACATTTCGAGCAAAAACAAGATAAAAATTGAAATGAACAAAGGATAAGAAGTAATTAGAAACCAAAGAATGCAAAAAACTGAAAACAGCAAATCCAAGTTTTGCTCACCTGACAAATGCTGCACTTCTTTTCCAGAATCATGGGTAAATGTGATGGCCGTTCTTTGATGATTGAGGGATTGATTTTCTTGACACAGCTGCTGATCTCATCTTCTTTCAATCCAGTATTTACATAACCAATTCTATCACCTAACTCGAGCAGTTGCTGTTTTCACCACAGAAACAGGAAAAATCTAATGTAAGATTATACATGGAGTGATGTAAATTCATCAGGCTAAACATCACTGCCAGGAGGGCCTGTCAAAGCTAGGATTTCAGATAAGCACCCAGAAATTATGCATAAGCAAAACAAAAAAATAATTGAAATGATATTGTGATGTCCACACACCTCGTATGTCATGTGATCTATATCAAGTCTCCAGTTGCTAAAATGATCCAACCTTCCTCCCATGATAAACCTACTTTGGAGCACCATCATCTGCAATTTGCCAGTACTGGTCACTAATGAAAGAACAGCGGCTATATAATTAGAATGATTATCAAGCAGCATTCATTAACTTGTTTTACCCATCTTCAATGTATAGCCCAATGGAGGTAATGAATATCTTTCAACTAATTATATACTAAATAGCATGGACATAAATGGGTTTGCAGTTCTCGCTGATCCATTATGAAATGAAGAAACATGCACTGATTTTCTAAACAGTATAGGAATTTAGAAAACATTTGATTATAAAGCAGGTAAATAGATACGCAGACAAACGTTAATTGAAAAATATAGAAATATACAATAACAAGATGAAAAAAATTACTTGAAAAATAATACAAAGAAAATCCGGAGAATAGATAGAAATTCTTTGGTTTATGATCATGAACATCACCAAAGCCATTTTCAGTTCAAGCTATTGTCCAGCTATTTAGTTAGATCAATGTCACATAAAATCCCTTCCAAATTTTACCATTTTTGTGCTCCTCAAATCAACCCCCCACCCCCATGAAAAACAGAAAAATCTTGTAGGACAGACTATAAACAAGTCCTCAGAACAGAGAACAGTCTGCACACTGAGCAAAGCAAGAAAAAGCTTAAAGAAATCCAAAAGAAAAAGAAAAGGAAAGCATAAAACACAAGAGATCATTAGTAGGACGAGTCAAATTTAGATCTCTAGTGTTGAACACACCCTAGCAAGTCCATCTGGGGAAGGATGTCGGTTATGGCGATAATACCGAGTTGCAGAAACTTCCTGTTCAGGACAAGATGTTACAAAAGCACGATCAGTATCCAGAAACGAAGGGGCTTCAGGAGTCACTGCAGACAGCCTAGTTAAGCAAGGACGCTGTCACAAACAGTAGCGAAACATAATCAGAGAACACAGAGCAAACCAATACACACAGCCAGTCACAAGATATAGAACATGAATAACAAACCATAAAAACGGAGCAAGAAAATATTTTGTTGTTCAAAACATCCAATCAAACTCTACAAATGAAAGAAGAAACGTGGACATTTGGACGAGGCATTAAAACTGCTCAAGTCAAATATTTTGTTGTTCTTCTGGCCTGCTTCCAAATTTGGTGACTTACTCGATTTTGCCAGATGGCTTCTGGAAACATGGACATTTGGACGAGGCATTAAAACTGCTCAAGTCAATGCAAGAGAAAAAACTAGAACCTGATATCGTCTTTTATACTATTCTTATTGAAGGCATGTTTATCGCTGGGAGGCTTGAAGTTGCAAAGGAACTATTTTCCAGGCTTTTTGTAGATGGAATACGACCTACTGCACATACATACAGTGTCATGATCAAGGGACTTCTTAAAGAAGGGCTGCCAGATGAAGCATACAAATTATTTAGAAAAATGGAAGATGATGGCTTCACGCCGGACAGTTGCGCTTATAACGTTATCATTCAAGGGTTTCTTCAAATTCAGGACTCATCAACTGCTATACAACTCATTGATGAAATGGTTGGTAAAGGATTCTCAGCGGATTCGTCTACATTTCAGATGTTATTGGTTCTGGAATCTCATGATGAAATCATAAGCCGATTTATGCGTGGAAGCTCTCTAGGTAGAAAAATGAAGTGACATTTTCCTATCAAGTGATGCTGTAGGCTTCTGCACCTATTGTTAGTTATCACAGGCATGTTTTTTAAAAAATCATTTCAATGTATTTTCAAGTGAAAAACATTTGAAAAATAGTCGATATATACAATACAAAGTTCTTTAACTTCAATGAATGGTCTGTAACATCTACTGTGACTTTCAGGGACATGTTTTTGGCACCAGAGCTCACCATGCATTGTGTTACTTGAATCTGTGTATAAAGTACAAAGTGTACAATAACCAGTCTTGTTTTCCCTTACTTGACGAGTTTTCTAATCTTAAAATAGGTGTTCCAAGTTTTGAATCTGCACCGAACATTGTGACCTCTGCTAATCCTAACAAAGGAATGATTCAAAAAAGTATGAAAGCAAGAACCAAACCTGATATGAGAAACCTGTTTCTTGTATTGATTATGTTATACATTTTGTGTTAATTGTAAGGTATTGCAAACTGGGGATGCATTGTTGTTCGCAAAAGAACCCCCAAGTATGAGAGTGAATTCATCAGTAATCAAAATAAAGAGATGCTGTTGCCAAGCTTGAAAGTGTGAAGCTATAGCAATGCAACGGTTTTCATTTGCATGGCTGTTCTTCTGGGAAAGTTCATATTAGAATTAGAATTATATTATAATTAAAACAATAACTAGAAAGAGCCGGGGATTTCACTTACCCCAGCTCTACTTCAAATCCCCTCAACAATAAAACTTGATAATGTAATTTTAGTGGATGAAATTATAATTAAAAAAGTTTAATGATCAAAATGAAAAAAAATGACATTGTTTAGATAAAACATTACAGTTTTTTCAAAGAACTATTATTATTATTTATTACTATTATATTAGTTATTTTCTGGAATTTACTTTAAATAAAAATATATATTATTATCAATTTTTATTTCCATGCATTATGAATTGTTTTTTTTCATTGTATCCGTCAACAAGTGTTTTAGCGTGAGAAAGAGACACCGAGTGGATTGGAAAATCTTTCATCCTCGGCTTCAAAGGAGGTGAGGAACAAACAGTCAGAGATACCGCAGCTTTTTAACCTAACAATGATGATGCTCACGCGGAAAAGCGCTTTTAGAGCTACTGCTTCTGATTCCCGGGTTCTTCAACAACGTATGGAAATGGGTATCTTTCCTTCTTCTTTCTTATTCTTCAATCATCACCACATCTCCACTTCTGCTTGTACTGAGAAACCTTCGTTGCCTAAAAATAATGGTGGGTTTGTTAGTAATAATAGCACTGACATTAATATCGATGATGCTATTGCTTCATTTTATCGCATGGTCCGCATGAATCCTAGGCCTTCTGCTGTGGAGTTTGGCAAATTCTTAGGGTCCTTTGCCAAAAAGAAACAGTATTCTACTGTTGTCTCTCTGTGCAATCAAATGGATTTTGTTGGAGTTTCCCACGACGTTTATTCTCTAAGTGCATTGATTAACTGCCTTTGTCGCCTGAACCATGTTGATTTTGCTGTCTCTATCTTGGGTAAGATGGTCAAACTGGGTATTCAACCTAATGTTATCACATTCAATACACTACTCAATGGACTCTGTAAGGGGGGGAAAGTTAAAGAGGCAGAAGAGTTGTTTAATGAGATGGTACGGAGAGGGCATGGGCCTGATGTAATTAGCTATAATACTATAATCAATGGTTTGTGCAAAAGCTGGAAACAAAGGTATGGCTGTTCACGTGTTCAAGAAGATGGAACGAGCATGCGTGTAAACCGGATGTGGTGACCTACAATACAATCATAGACGAGCCTTTGCAAAGATAGGCTAGTTAATGACGCCATGGATTTCTTATCCGAAATGTTGGATCGTGGCATTCAACCCGGATGGTTTTACTTACAACTCCATAGTCCATGGTTTTGCAATTTAGGACAAGCCGAATGAAGCTACTAGATTGTTCAAAGAAATGGTTGGTAAGGATGATATGCCGGATCACAGTGACCTTCACTATTTTGGTTGACGGGCTCGCAAAGAAGGAATGGTTTCGAAGCTTCGGTGTGTCTTTGACATAATGCCCGAAAAAAGGCGTAGAGCCAAATGTTATCACTTACAATGCACTCACTAATGGGCTCTGCAATGAGGGGAAAATTAAAGATGCAGTAGAGTTGTTTAATGAGATGGTACGGAGAGGGCATGAGCCCGATGTGATTAGTTATAATACTTTAATCAATGGTTTGTGCAAAAGCTGGCAACACAAGCATGGCAGTTCACGTGTTCAAGAAGATGGAACAAAGCATGCGTGTAAACCCTGATGTGGTGACCTACAATACAATCATAGACAGCCTTTGCAAAGATAGGCTAGTTAATGACGCCATGGAATTCTTATCTGAAATGTTGGATCGTGGCATTCAACCAGATGTTGTTACTTACAACTCCATAGTCCATGGTTTTTGCAATTTAGGACAACTGAATGAAGCTACTAGATTGTTCAAGGAAATGGTTGGTAAGGATGTTATGCCGGATACGATGACCTTCAATATTTTGGTTGATGGGCTCTGCAAAGAAGGAATGGTTTTCGAAGCTCGGCGTGTCTTTGAAACAATGCCCGAAAAAAGGTGTAGAGCCAAATGTTTACACGTACAATGCTCTGATGGATGGGTACGCTATTTACGGAGCCCGAAATGAATGAGGCCAAGAAGGTGTTTGAAATCATGGTTCGCAATGGTTGCGCACTGATGTACATAGTTACAACATCCCGATCAATGGATATTGCAAAAGTAGAAGGATGGAAGAGGCAAAATCACTCCCTTGCTGAAATGTCTCATAAAAGCATTGCCTCCCCGATCATCGTCACCTACAACACTCTTATGCAAGCTCAGTGCCGATATGGGAGACCTAAGGAAGCTCTAAATCTTTTCAAGGAGATGTGCTCTTATGGCCTGCTTCCAAGTTTGGTGACTTACTCGATTTTTGCTAGATGGCTTCGCAAACATGGGCATTTGGACGAGGCATTAAAACTGCTCAAGGCAATGCAAGAGAAGAAACTAGAACCTAATATCGTCCCTCTATAATATTCTTATTGAAGGCATGTTTATAGTCTGGGAAACTTGTAGTTGCGAGAGGAACTATTTTCCGGGCTTTTTGTGGATGGAATACTGACCTACTTTACGGACATACTCTGTCATGATCAAGGGACTTCTTAAAGAAGAGTCATCGGATGAAGCATATAAATTGTTTAGAAAAAATGGAAGATGATGGCTTCTTGCCGGACGGTTGCTCATATAATGTTATCATTCAAGGATTTCTTCAAAATCGGGACTCATCAACTGCTGTACAATTTATTGATGAAATGGTTGGTAAAGGATTCTCGGCGGATTCGTCTACATTTCGGATGTTACTCGGATCCGGAATCTCATGATGAAATCATAAGCCGATTTCTGCGGGGAAGATCTCTAGGTAAAAAAAAATGAATTGACATTTTCCTATCAAGTGACGTTGTAAGCCGTTGAGCCTCTTGTGAGCTATCACGATACTCGTTATTTAACTTTAATGAATGGTGCTGTAACATCTAGGGTGACTTCCTACTAATCCCTAACGATGGGAATGATTCAAAAGAGTGAAGTTGGGGGTTCTCTTAATCTTGTTCATTTATCCAGGTTACAGCGAGGTTTTAATTGGAGCTGATCCGAATGTGTTGTTGACAAAGGCTGGCAATCTTTCTGTAGAGAGAACTGGTTGGCGAGTCCAAGTTTTCTAAATTGTTAGGCTCCATTGTCAGAATGAAACGAGTATTCAACTGCGGTTTCATTGTAAAAACAAATGGAATGCACGCATCTTGTTAAGGTTGTCGGCGAGGCTTTTGAGCTGGGAAAATGGAGTGGAAAAAACATTCGATCTTAATGAAACGTTTAATTATCATTGTAGGCTACTGGGATAAGAAAGTTGTTAAAGCTGATGCATATGTTGTAGGTATGCAGTCCGATATGCCCTTTCTCTTTCTTTGTATCCTATCTCGGTTGAGCATTGATGATTTTTTTGTCATTCCGTGGTTTGATTCTTTGGCAGCTTGTGATGTCCCACGGAATTAAAAGACTACTTCCATCCCAGTGGAGGGAATCAAAGTTCTTTGATAATATATATGAGCTAGTGGGAGTACCTGTTGTGACGAGTACAACTAAGATACAATGGCTGGGATACTGAGTTGCGGGATCTAGAACGATCAAGGTGAATTTCTCACTATACTCGGTGCTCTCGATTGTGAAAGCGGGATGTTTGAAAAGCGCAAAGAATATTATTTGCTTTGATAATAGTTGAGACAATTCATAAGCATCTTTTCCATTAAGCCCTTGCTTCTTTTGATTTATAGGCGGTTCGTGGCAAGCTTCGGCTTAGATAACCTCCTGTATACCCCGGATCGCGGATTTTTTCTTGTTTTGCTGACCTAGCACTCACTTCTCAGGAGGATTACTACATTGAAGGACAAGGTTCATTGCTTCGATAAGAAAAAAAAACTCTACTATCAGATTATCTGCTGCTAGCTTCGCTTTTTATAAGGAATATTGATAATGTACCTTACATATCCTTATAGTTATCTTTTCTATTCCCATCCCAATCTGTTATGTTCACAAAAAATTAAATGTTTCGGATGTGTCACGACACTGGAGATCCTTACATGTCCTTGACAAATGATAAAATCATAGAGAGAGTCTCAAAGCGAGGTTTGTAGCATTTAAAAGTTATCTCTTAATGCCTAAGTCATTACTATCTACGGTTATTATCTATACAGACTAAACCAAAAGCGCACTAAATCATTGTGCAAATAACACTTGTTCATCCACTCTGCTTTTTCTTGTGGATTTGAGCGAGTGGTTCCTTTTTTTTTAAGAAAAACTGATTTCCTTTTTCTTTTTTAAGCGTTTTTTTTCCCTTCTTAAGCGTTTTTTTTTCTTCTTAAAGCGTTTTTTCCTTTTTTTAAACATTTTTTTTCTTAACCCGGGGGGAGGCGGGGGGTTCGACCCCGCCTAGCGCTTTGTTTTCAATTTTTTTTTCACTTTTTTTTTCATTTTTTATTTATTTTTGATTGTTTTTTTTATTTTTTTTTATTGATTTTGACGTTTTTTTTTCTTTTTTTTTCACTTATGTTTTTTTTTTCTTATTTATTATTTTTTTCTCTTTGTTGTTCTTTAAATTCTTTTTATTTATCCTTCAAGTCAAATAATTCTTTTAAATCTAATTATATTTATTTTTCTTTTGTCATTTATTTAGTTTTTTAATTGCTTTTTTGTTAATATTGTTAGCTGTTGAAATTTCTAATTATTATAGATAAGACATTCAAAATAATGATAATGATTATTTGTAAGTTTTGTTTTTTTCTTATAGATATGTGAAACTAATTATATATTTTGATATTTATTTAATATTAGCGCCTTAAAATATATATATTACTAATTAAAATAATAAAATACAATACATATACAAGCAATTAATTTTCTACATAGATAAAAAAAAAACCCGCCGCATCGCCAATTATTTAGTTAATTATAGATAATAGGAGTAAATATTTTTTCTCAGATTGCTGGAGTTCGAGTCCCTCTGCCACCGAAAATGATTTTTGAGTAAAGAACAATGTTTTCTATTGTTCATAAGTGTTTGACATGTTTTTTTTCAGTCATTTTTTCGATAACTGGGGTATCCGAGTCAGCTTATGCGCATCACAATAAATCTCTGAACTTAATTTTTTTTTGCAATTTTCACTGTTTATTAATATTTGAAAATGTTTTTTCCTCTTCTTTTTTTCAGGCTTCTTTTTTTTTGTTTTTTTTATACTCACGGTGTCCGGGTCAGTTTACACGCACCACAATTTTTTCCTCACATATATATATTTTTTATAACCGGGGTAGGTTACACGTGTCACGAATAATCCTTTGACATTGTTTTTTTATTTTTTTTCAACTTATAAATTTTTTTTATAACTAGAATGTCCAAGCTAGCTTACGTGCACCATGACTATTATTTTATACATAGCCAAAGGAGATCACAATTTCAAACAGTAATAAACAGTGATTTGAAATGTGGTTTTCGTTTTTCATTACTATTTAAAACAATTGATTGAACTATGATTCTGGTGAGATATGACAAGAGTGTTTGGTAATGCGTTTGAAAATCGCTTTTGAACAAATTTTAAATTTTTTTAATTTTAAATTAAAAAAAGTGTTTCTACATGATTTTGATGTGCTAATGTCAAAAATAATTTTTAAAAAATTAAAAATAATTATGACATGTTAAAAATCAATTATTTTTCTACATATAAAAAAGCCCAGCGCAACGCGCGGGCAAATCAGCTCGTAAGCCCTATTACACGCTCTGGGAAGCCGTACAAGAACATAATGTGGGTAATCTTTGATTAAATTCTTCAGGCTTTAGTAACTTCTAAATTTAAAATGTTTGGCTTGACAGAGCACTTATCCCTAAGGCTTCCTTCATCTCTACTCACCTTTTGCATGAGAGCACACATGGTAAACTTGGCTTCAGATGGCAGTATTTACACCCTGAAAATCTACCATTTTCATATCCTTGACATTTGTAAACAACCTGTACATATTTTTGTGATTTAAAAAAACATCTTTATTAATTTTAGGACATCGAAATCAGCTTGCTTGGGAAGTTGTGTAGTAGTTCCTTTCAGTCATCAGTTGCTCGCTTCATGTCTGATCAAGGATTTGATGCATGGACTCTTGAACTTTGAGGAGCTGGTTTGAGTTCATTGGCAGGTGACCATGGGGAAGGTAAGTACACAGCCTCTTAATGCAATTGATTTTCATTTGGATTGTGATTAACAATCAAGACTGGTTCTTGATCTGATTCTGAGATCTCTTCCGTTGAAGGGGAAAGAACTGAGATGGTCTCTACATCCAAAAAATCACGATCAAGTTGTCAGAAACTCTTACGCACTTATCTGAAAGATTCTCGGGATATTTTGATGAAGGTTATTCGAAGAATGTTTTCTTCAATGGAAACTTCCTATCCTGTGCAATTTAGTTTGGTGTCTTCTCTTGATTTAATATGCTGTGGAAACTTCTCATCGTGACTACTAACTAAAAAATCAGCAGGACAGCAGGTTGCTATAATTTTTCTGAAGTTTCTAGCTCCGTCCCCTGTCAATTTGTTGTTGTTCGCTTTTCTGAGTGCTTATTTAGTTATTTCATTGGAAGTAAACAACAGCCCAGTATACTTTTTTTCTCTCCTACCTATCAGTTTCATATACTTCGTTTGCAAGTTAGAACAGGATGCTGGGACTTGTGGCTTGTGATTCTTTCACTCTCCCATATCTACTGAAATAATCTTTCAGTGTAATCATCTGAGGTGAACATATCTTGTATATCCACTAGGGTCTTGGCCCTGCTTCTCCTTCTTGTTAAAATGCTCTTAATGAGTGACAATTTATTCAGTAGTATTTTTTAGTGTACGTTTGGATATAACTCCCCAATTATTTTCTATGCCTTTGGCAAGAAAATCAATAATGGCTATCATTTCCACTCATCTCTCTTCCTTCCTAGCATGTATGAGATAATCCAATCATAATAATCCACATGCACAGTACCTGCAAAGCTTTTACTGGAGCTGACAACAGCATTTTAAGAAGGTGGATTACAAAACCGTAGTGGATCTTTCCTTTACAAGGATCATCCAGGCAAAAACAATGTTCCAGTGCTAGCCATTGCAGGGGATCAAGATCTCACCCGCCCTCCAGAAGCTGTACACGGTAGTTTGCTATGAAATTGGCTTTAAATTTCAAGTAATTCTCTTGAACGTTTCTTGTATGATGAGTGCCTAGGCACTAAAGAAAAGCTGTGTAGCTGACAGGAAAAGAATGGGAATAGAATGGAGAAATGCTGCTTAATAACAAGATAGTTTTGCTGGCCTTTGTCAAATGTTCTGTTATATTTCCCTCAAAGTGTTTAAATTGAGAGAAATCGGTTTTATGCTTTTATGGGTGTTTTTTTTTATTATTATTATTATTATGGTTTTCCCATTTTCATTTCACCGTCCAAACGCTCATTAATAGAACTGACTTGTTTCTGGAAGAAAAATCTGAACCTGCAAGTTTCTGGAACTTACTGTCTTTTCCACCATATGGAATTTCAAACATCTATCAAACTGTAATGATTTCCATCAAATTTCAGCAACGCAATAATTTCAATCAGCATGAGATTGATTGCTGGATCACAGAACAATAATAATAATAAAAAGCCTCTGATTTCTAGGCATACTGGAGTTGAAGAAGCTTCAGGCTAAAGAATGGATGCTTGAATAAGTAAAGGAAATGAAATCTATACACTAAGTAAATAGCAGCAGTTTGAAGATACTAGCCTCGAGCCACTGGTTCAGTTTTACAGACTGGGCAGGTATTTTTCTGTGCAAGCCATTGCTTTATACATTGCATGTGAAAGCCATGTCCACAATCTAGTTTTCCCACCTCGTCAGCCTCTTCGAATTCATCCTGCATGACGAAAACATTTCGAGCAAAAACAAGATAAAAATTGAACATGAGCACATATGAGCAAGGCAATGATGAACAAAGGATAAAGACATAATTAGAAACCAAAGAATGCAAAAAATTGAAAACAACAAATCCACCTGACAAATGCTGCACTTCTTTTCCAGAATCATGGGTAAATGTGATGGCCGTTCTTTGATGATTGAGGGATTGATTTTCTTGACACAGCTGCTGATCTCATCTTCTTTCAATCCAGTATTCACATAACCAATTCTATCACCTAACTCGAGCAGTTGCTGTTTTCACCACAGAAACAGGAAAGATCTAATGATTATACATGGAGTGATGTAAATTCATCAAGCTAAACATCACTGCCAGGAGGGCCTGTCAAAGCTAGGATTTCAGATGGGTTCTTCATAAGCTGTGTAAGCACCCAGAAATTATGCATAAGCAAAACAAAAAATAATTGAAATGATATTGTGGTGTCCACACACCTCGTATGTCATGTGATCAATATCAAGTCTCCAGTTGCTAAAATGATCCAACCTTCCTCCCATGATAAACCTATTTTGGAGCACCATCATCTGCAATTTGCCAGTACTGGTCACTAATGGAAGAACAACGGCTATATAATTAGAATGATTATCAAGCAGCATTCATAAAATTGTTTTACCCATTTTCAATGGATAGCCCAATGGAGGTAATGAATATCTTTCAACAAATTATACACTAAATAGCATGGACATAAATGAGTTTGCAGTTTTCGCTGATCCATTATGAAATGAAGAAACATGCACTGATTTTCTAAACAGTATAGGAAGTTAGAAAACATTTGATTATAAAGCAGGTAAATAGATATGCAGACAAACGTTAATTGAAAAATATAGAAATATACAATAATAAGATGAAAAATATTACTTGAACAATAATACAAAGAAAATCCGGAGAATAGATAGAAATTCTTTGGTTTATGATCATGAACATCACGAAAGCCATTTTCAGTTCAAGCTATTGTCCATCTATTTAGTTAGATCATTGTCACATAAAATCCCTTCCAAATTTTACCATTTTTGTGCTCCTCAAATCAATCCCCCGCACCCATGAAAAACAGAAAAATCTTGTAGGACAGACTATAAACAAGTCCTCAGAACAGAGAACAGTCTGCACACTGAGCAAAGCAAGAAAAAGCTTAAAGAAATCCAAAAGAAAAAGAAAAGGAAAGCAGAAAACACAAGAGATCATTAGTAGGACGACTCAAATTTAGATCTCAAGTGTTGAACACACCCTAGCAAGTCCATCTGGGGAAGGATGTCGGTTATGGCGATAATACCGAGTTGCAGAAACTTCCTGTTCAGGACAAGATGTTACAAAAGCACGATCAGTATCCAGAAACGAAGGGGCTTGAGGAGTCACTGCAGACAGCCTAGTTAAGCAAGGACGCTGTCAAAAACAGCAGCGAAACATAATCAGAGAACACAGAGCAAACCAATACACACAGCCAGTCACAAGATATAGAACATGAATAACAAACCATAAAAACGGAGCAAGAAAATATTTTGTTGTTCAAAACATCCAATCAAACTCTACAAATGAAAGAAGAAACGTATTTGTGTAATCTTTAAAAAAGAAAAAGGAAGAGCAAATTCTTCTTAGACTAAAAGACTAAGGTGCTTGTCGGAAGCCTCTTAAGAAATGCTAGAGTACTTATCAAAAGCTCCGTATAGTAAACTCCTAAATCCTAATAATATAGGGGGAGGGTCCACACTTTTTGCCATTCTTCCAAGTGGATGTTTTATCACTCGAAACTCTGTACATCAATACGTACACGCATAAAAATCATTAAACAAATTAATTAAAAAAATAACTTTGATTAACAAACGAAAAAAGAGAATCTTAAAACCTACCAAACCAAACCACAAAGAAAGAAGTAACTTGCTGACAAAATCACCCTCTGATTAGCAAAAGAAAAGATCTTTTGGTGGTTGTTAATTTAAAAAACAAAAATGATTTTTAAGACCATTTAAAGATTTTTTTTTCTTTGGGAGGGCAAGGTATAACGTCCAGAAAAAACCTAATGAGATCAAATTAGCTAGTACACCTTCTACTTGTTTCCTTCGAAACCTTCAAAAATCTATAACACTTGATGCTTAAATTGACTGCTAATATAAAAAGGGAAATTAAATTAAGTAAACATTGAATTTGAAGAATCTTATTCATAATAATTTATATGATGTTCCTCTTCAAAAATAGAAAAATGGTATTCCAACAACAAACATACTAAACTTTAATTCAAGTTTGAGGGGCCTGGGGAACAGAATGAATCCAAAAGGGAAAGAAAAAGAAATTCAAGAATCAGACTCGCCACAAATGCTAAAGCAACAATCAAACTACCATGAGATGTTTTCTATACCATACCATAAGAAAAAATCAACATGCACACTCAATAATTAATAAAAACATATATACATAAAAACTAAGCTTCCAGTCCAGATAATAAACAAATAAATGCCGAATAGAAAAACAATACCTCTCTCTCCCTCTCTCTCTCTCTTTCCCTTTGATTAAATTTCTCTCCTCCATCAATCTTCCCTCTTCCAGTCGACGCGTTCCTTCTGGTGACAACACGGTCAACTGACCCAACAACAGCATCAGCACCTGAAAACCCAATTCCAGGTTCACACCAAACATCTTGCATACCCATGCAATTCCCAAAATCACCATCTCCACTAAGATCACCATCACTATTATTGCTGTTGTTGTCACTGCAAAGTTTCAAGCTTTCTTTCTTCCTTTTCTGATGACCCTTTTTCTTCTTGACCCTTTTCCCTTCCCAGACAGCCGATGACATTATCACCGCCGGCAACGACACCTGCTGTGCTGCTCTAGAAGTGCATCCAAGGCCTCTAAAGGTTGCACCTTTCTTCTGTGTTTGGTCAGGTGGGGTTCCAGTGAAGTGAGAGTGGAAGAGAGAGGAGATAATTGTATTTGATTTGGAGGTCCTAGGGATATGCGGGTTTGAATCTGTTTCTGTTGAAATGTGTTGCAGCTCTCTGTGTTTTCTTAGCTTGATTTGGTCAGGGTCAGCTATAGTTGTTGCGCTGCTGCTCTCTGCAAAAACTGGCATGATCTTTGTGCCTTGTCAATGAGGGGGAAGGAGAGAATGTATGAGATTAATGGAATGTTCAGAGTGATTAAATTTGGGAGGGAGGGAAGGAGTTTTGTTTGAAGTTAATTTATATGGCTTAGATGACTCTGTAATGCACTGTTTTGATGGAAGCAAATGGATGAGTTTTTGTTGGTTAGGTGAGGCCATGAATAATAGTCTTCTGATGTTAGGCTGGGATGGTGGTAGGAAAATGTTCATCAAACAGCAGCAGATTGGGACCCATGAGGCCTGAGCTGAGAATGGATCCCACTACCAACCCTGCCTTTTTTGTTTTCTTCTGTTTGCTTTCTCTTCTATAAGATCCAAGTTCCAAAAGCTAACGACGGTTTATAATAATAATAATAAAAAAACAAAATTACTCTAAGGTATGAAAGTTTGGATCAGTGTTATTTCAATTTCCAAATCAATACCTTCACTTTCAAATCTTGATTCATGCTTTGATTTGATCTTTCCTTTACGTTGAAATGATCATGAATCTGTTTATATACATCATTACAGTTTAAAAACTCTCAAGGGATTCTGGTTTTCCAATAATATATATGCAAGCACACACTCTGCTCATAATTATTTAATTTTGTCTAAAGATATTAAAATGATGGATAAATGATGGATGGGTAGGGTTTTCTATGATTTATAGCTTTCGTGTTCTATTGACAGAAACAATTGGAGTTAAATTAAAATATTGGTATGAGTCAAGGATGCAGCTGTAAGTTTTAAAAGTCGGCAAGATTTAGCTTGAAATAAAATAATAAAAGTTAGAGAATGGAATTGTAATGAACAGTGAAAATTAACACCCCACTAATTAGTTTGCCTCCATTGCCCATCTATATCATTTTATAGCATACACTGACAGATGTTTTTTTTTTAGAACTGTTCACACGCTAACATAACATTGCGAACTGATTGTTTATTTTTAAATAATTTATTTTGATCCTTAAAAATTTGTTTTGTGCGATTTGATCCTAACCGAATCCGACTACTTCTAATATCTTAGTCCATGGTAAAATAAAAAGAAAGAGGCAAAAAAAAAAAGACATTACACATGAGTGGTGAGTTATAGATTATATAAAAAAAACACTTAGGTTCTTGATCTTCAAAAATAACACAATTTAGGTCCATTTAAATTTTTAAAAATCACTTGTAAGACACAAGTTATTTTTCAATTTTTGGTTAGAAAGAGAGTAGAAAAAGGGTTGTTGGATTCTATTGATGAGAAAGAAAGTCATTGTTTACTTCATTTTGGATCACATAAAATGGATTTTCTTGGTGTCCAAGAGTTTCATGAGATGACAACACTTCATGATAGTTGTTTGGAGTCTCAATTTGGTATGAAAATAAATAGATCCAAATCAAGAAATCCAAAATTAACCATGTCTGATTTCAAGTTGTCAGGTCGTGCATTATGGACTTGCAAATGACACGTCATCTATCTTGGGAGGTCACTTGTCATGTTTTTATTTTTATTTCAAAAAATTAAGGGTCAACAATTCCACCCCTTTAAGAAATTAAAAAAAAATCAGGCTCAAGCTTGCTATCCTTGGCTTAAAAGCTCACCAACGCTTCTAGGTTCTTCATTGCAATAGCCTAGACGTACTAGTCATAGGCCCGCAGGTCTGAGCTTTTTATTTTAGCATTGTTTAAAGTTGAATGTAAATTTAATGAAAAACATTATTGAATCTTATCGATTTCATTGCCTAGGTAAAAAGTTTGCAAAGTTAAGCAACAACATTCAAACTATTATTTTTTTATATTTCTTTTTTTTTAACTAATATCTTTTTTTAACATATATATTTTTAAAATATTTTTAAAATTTATATTTTGATTAATATCCCTCATATGTAATTTTTTGCTTCTTTAAAATGATTTAGGTAGAGATTTTTTTTATGGTATTGTGTGTATTTAATTTTTAGAAAGATTACTTTAGTTCATCTATATATATAAAAAATCTTTGGTATACAAGAACTTTATTTTTGAAAATAAAATATGTTTATTTTAACATAATATTTCTAATATGTGTAGTGTTACATATTTGTAAGTCTATTTTTAATATCATTTGATTGAATAAAATATAATTTTAATAAATAAATTCAGTAAACACAACTAGATAAATGTTTGTCTATTTACTAACACACATATTTATTGATTTATTTTATTATATATATGCATGAGATTTTCAATTTACACTTAAAAAAAATTATATACAAAAATACATAAAAAATGCATGCAAATATAATTTTTATATAAAAGAAAAAATATCTAGCCTAAGGTAAAACCAAGTCAAATAGCTAATTAGAGCTCATTTGATACAAACATTTTTTAGATTTGTTTTTATAGTGTTACAGCACCTTAAATCAAGTGTATTTGTTACTTGTTAGTATTTAAAGAAGCCAAAAAACCCTAAAATATTGTTAAATAGTATTATTATTTGATTATAATTTCTTTCCAATGTTATTATTCTCCATTTAAATTCTTTTAAAAAAATAAGTAATATACTTGAACAACATTAATAGTTTTATTATTCATATAACAAAAAGTTGTTTACTATTTTTTTAGTGAGCACAATATTTATTTTATGCTAAAACCTTTTTTATTGAATCCTTTTTTACTCAATCCCATAAGATAAAATTTTAAATCATGGTTAAAAATAGAATTAAAAAAAAGGATTACAATGTAAAACACTAAGAAAATACATGAACAATCTCAAATTTGTCTAAGACCCAACAAACCAACTGATTCAAAAAAAACATAAACAATAAGGGAGAAAGGTTATCTATAATAGAAAAGAGAGATGGAGATTGAGTGGCTAAAGGAAAAAAGGAGAGATAAAAGAATCATTTTCCAAAGAAAAGAAAGAGAAAAAATAAAGAAAAAGAAACCATTAAAGCGACACCATGCACACTCACAACACCACAACAAAGAACTCGATAAAATGAACTTAATGACATCAAGAAAGACCATAATTAAAGATAGAAAGAAGTCACACAAGTCACGTAAACAAAAATAAGTTATTCTATGTGCCAATACACGCGCTAGATATTTTTTCCTTCATGGGATATTTTATAAGCCAATGTGTGGAATTATATGCTAGATAATTCTTCTTCTTGTCCTCTAGTTGAATTATCAATTCATATGCAATTTTCTACTTTAATCCCTAAAGTTATTTGATTGGAAAACATGTAAAGAAAAATGGGAAAATAAGAAAGGAACTCACTTGCCATACAACCATATATGCATATGTGGAATTTATAAGTGCAAACCTTAACAATACAATGTCATGTTGGGCATTATGTGGAGAAAAAATATGCATGTCTTGTTAGTATGATGTTATGCAGTCGCTTAAGAGCACTTGTATGTCATGCTAATTATGATGACCCCTATATATGCAATATATGATCAAACAAAATAACTAACGATGTACTACATAAGTAGTGTGATTGTTTTATTTTAAAAAACAAAACCTTAGGTGACTCATACCCACCTAAAACTTTATTCATAATTATTAATAATATTTTCAACCAATTAGATCAAATACATTTGTCAATACATTGCTATAATAAGATAAATAAATTAGTAGGGTAAAACATCAAAATCTTATGTTAATAATGAAAGAGTACCCATCATTAGTAAAGACAACTTCATTATAAACAAAATAATAATCCATAATAATTTAACTATTTTATATATTACAAACTCTTATGAACTATATGAATATCACAAAACATGAAAATCCTACAACTAAAGCTTTGATTTGTTTTTTAAAAGAGTAAATTTTGACAGCATTTAAGACTATTCTAAAGCACTAGATTAGAATAATCTTATGTTTTTTTGAACGGTTTTTGGAGAAATAGCTCATAAGAGCTTTTTTAATGCAGGTCACATCTTAATGTTATAAAACCTAATATGAAAAAAAAAACTTTTTTTTTCATGAAATAAGGACATGCAAATGTAAAATAAAAAATATCAGAATGAATATTAAATGGATGCAATGTTCTTTTTTAAAAGTGTGATAAAATTTATTGAAATTTATGGTATTTAAAGTTTTTTTTTTACCATAAACATAAAGATATAATAAGTACAACTACAACAAGTACATATATAAAATCCAAGATACTAATTCAATCATCAGAAAAAATATCTCAAGTTTAATATTGTTCATTCATGCATCATTTAAGCAAGCAAAAACAAATGTCATAATTTTTCTCATCATTTGTAATCAAGAAATTAAGCAATATTTCAATTAACAAAAAAAAAATCTTTATCATGCACAATTATAACAAAAAAGCACATTTCAAAACCTTAACTTTTATCATTCCAAGTTTAGGTTACAAGTAAACCTAAAAACACAAAGTTTTGGTTTTTCTTTTGTGCATTTGTTTTCATATAAAATCACATATAACTTTTTTATATATTGAAAGACGAAGCTTGCACAACCTAAATTAAACACATTAAACCCTAAAAACTTATTGTCAAAATCCTTTTGGATAATAATAATAATAATAATAATAATAATAATAATAATAATAATAATAATAATAATAATAATAATAATAATGACATACATTATTTATGGAGGTAACATTGCAATAAATTGACTAACACTCATTTAATGAATGTTAGAGATACCGGGTATAGGTATTACCATGCATCGACGCTAACAAGGTTTGTCATAGCATTAAGACATGAAAAATAAAATAAAAAGATTGATAGCATTCATTTAATGAATGTTAGAGATATTAGGTATTGGTATCATCACACAATGTCACTACATGGTTTGTCGTAGTGCTAGAGCATATAAGACTGATAAATGTTTATTGGTGAATGTTTATGATACTAGATAATTGGTATCAACATACAATTACATTAGTGGGGTCACACTAGTATCGGAAATATATATATATTGAATGGATGTAGATGATATCAGATTATTGGGATTGGGATTTCTTGGAAGAATAAGTCCTTGATTTTTATACAAAATGCTAAATGAATAAAGTATTCTAATGATAATATGCTTTATGAGATATTTGCATTCCAAATAAAATATATTTTATTGCAAATACTTCTCATGCCCAACAAAAGTGATTCTTGACATTTGTCTATCTATATTGATCTAGTGTTAAACATCGATAACTTAGGACTTTTTGGTATAGGTGAGATTCTGTTGAATTTTCAGTAGAGATTTTAAAAGACTTTTATATATAAACTTTATATATATAAAAAAGAAATTTAGCCTAACTTTTCCTTATATTTGGTTGGTATGTTGTCCCGGTATTTGAGTCTCTACATTTTTAGTATCAAAGCTTTAGGTTATTATTCTAGGGATTGGGATAATGATGTAGTTTGAATATGTTACAGGATGGTCAAGGCTAGACAATTAGATATGACTGACTCATTCTTTACAAAGGGGAGAGAGTCGAGTTTACACTTTCAGAGGGAGGTAAAAGGGGACCTCGTGGTTGATACTGGATATGCACCAACCACATCAATTCACTTTGAGAGGGGAGTGTCAACAAGACTTCAAGATGATTTTCATCCCAACGAGCAGAGGTATCTTTACTTGAGGCATTAAATATACAACAACAAACATATATGTCTCCACTGATAACACTGAAAGTTACGCCAAACCTAATTTCAAACCTTGATTTATGGAACATATAGTTAGAGCAATAACAATTAAGATGACAACGAGAGCCTCTAGTCCAACTACTAGACTCGATTGAGTGGTCACCATAGTATAATGAGTAAAAGGCATAAGGAAGATATGAGTTATAGAACCTTTTTAGAAAAGGAGGTTGTTAAGATTGTTGGCCACTGTTTGAGGAAGATAAAGAGGGTTATAGATTAGATACAAGTTTTAGAGGAGTCATGGGTAGATTGTGCTACCCAACTATTGACAATCATGATCAACATATGATGAGTTTTTCACATTCACTTGGAATATATGAATATGTAATGTGCTTGAAACTATACAAATTTGTTCTATTTTATGCTTCTCCCATCACAAAATGGATTGTTATATCAACCAATAAAGATTCATCTTCACTGAATCTTCATTTATTAGCCAGATTATCAAAATTCAAATTCATAATTTTCTAAAAGCAATCTTTCTTTTCCATTTGCTCTGAGTTGATTAATTAAAAAAGGTTGAAGGATTAATTATTATATGAGATATTTGCACTTATACTTCTAGGAAATGTTATCATTGGTAGCTAAAAGGTCTAATTTATCACATTTTTAAGAATGTTTACCAAGATCATACAACAAGTAATAACACAATTAATATATTAAAACTTAAGTAACTTGTAAACTTGGATGCGAATTAGAAGATGGACTTGTGGAAATATAAAGAATTGATGTTGGTCCATCCTAAGTTATGGATTAGATTAAATTATTTTTTTTGGTAATGAGTGTGTCAATCATGAAACCTCTTGACCTCACCTATTATCTAAATTAAGTTTTAAATAAAAGTGCGTGAGAGTTACTCGAGTATAATTCAATCAACTTGCTAGGCCTAAAGACAACAAATACAACTGAAAAAAATGTGGTTTGACTTTTTTTTTAAAAAATATTTAACTATAAAAAAATCAACTTGTGACTTGGATCATGAATCCACCGAGTTTAATAAAAATATTTAACTATTTTTTATTTAATTAAATGATAACAAAAATAGTCTCACAAAATTAAACATAAACTCAACGTAAGGAAATTTTTAAAAATAACAATAACCCTATGAAAAGCAATTTTTTTTTTTAAAACTCAATTCTCAATAACTCAAGTTAATTTGTTAAACTTGCGACACAAGTGATGGGCTCCACATGGTTTAATACTTGTTTTTTTTTAAAATATATTTACTTATATGAAAATAAAAATAGACGCTTGTAAAAATTTGTTGTTCAAGGATTAAGACAACTTAACACATAAGAAATGGTGAATTAAATGTATTACTAAAATTTACTATTAAAACAAATTACTTTAAGTAAATAAATCAACCAATAATATAATTAAAGTACTTAAAATAAATATTTAAAGGAAGAAAACTTGTCAACTTATTTTTGACATAGTTGAACAAACCTATAATCTTTTAGTAGTACAAGTTCAAAAGTACTTGCAAATCAATCATCGACAAAATCCAAACATTAATTATATTCTTTCAGTAGTCCAAGTTCAAGTGTATAATTGTAATTTAAATTTTGATCCAATTAAAAATAAATTGTGAGTTAATTTTAATTATCATGAAGCCCTAAAGAGAGATGAAAAGAAGACAGTGTAGTATTGTCGCTGCAGTAAACTAATAAAAACATAAATGAGAAACCCCGAAATCTAAAACCCTAAAGAAAGAAGAGTACTCTGAAAAATGATGAGACGATTTCTACTGAGAAATGCCACTCTCTGCACTCGCCATCTCCTTAGCTCTTCTCTCCACCCCAAACCCGCAATCCCCAATCCCTCCATCGCTGCTTCAACACCCACTAGACTCAGGTTCTACTCCGACTCGTCCAACAATGCCCCTCCTGACGCACTCCATGGATCTTCAGCTCTAGCGGAACTGAAAACGAAAGATGATTCGAATGAAGTTAAGGATGTGAGCAATAAAGGTAAACGCGAAGAAAGGGTTTTTTTTAGTGAATTTTGTTGTTGTCTGTTTGGACGTTTGGTTACTGAGAAAATTGGAGGAAAGGAATGAAAAATGGAAGTTTTGCTCTTGTATTGGTGTTTTTGGGTTTTTTTTTTGGGGGGTTTGAATCAGTTAGGGACCTCAGTTTAAAAAAATCAGATTTTGTAGAATAATTTAGATTCCTTACCCATGTTTTCTTTGGAATCAAAAGTTTTTTTTTGAGATTTTTGCTTGCTAATGTGTAAATGACGGGATAACATAGCATCCTCATTGGGGGCTTTTAGAGATAAACCATAATGATTTTGCGTAATTTTGATAAATTGTTAGGAGATACATGAATTTATGAATTTTTTTTCTCAAGATCAGATTATTTTTTTGTTATGTTCATTCAATTACATGTTATTTACTTGGCTGATATCATTATGGCAGAGCTAAGAGAGATGATTGATAATTACTCCAAGGGCAACGGGGAAGTGCTGCCTTCGATAATGGAAGCAATTTTACAGAGAAAGTTATTGCGGAAGCATGAGGAGACTGATGATGAGTTAATTGAAGAACTTAGAATGAAACCGTTGAGTGATGTGGATGAAGAAGAGTTTCAATCGGATTTTGATGAACTGTACGAAACTGATAAGGAGCTCAATGATTTATGTGATGCTAAAGAATACGTGGTGAAGAAAATGATGCAGGATCAATACTTCAATATGGATGACAAGAAGTGGGATGAGATGGTAAAGGAGGCGATGGACCATGGATTTATAAAGGATACAAAGGAGTGTGAGGAAATTTTAGAGGACATGCTTAGCTGGGATAAGCTTCTTCCAGGTATGATGGTTTTACAATTTGCTTCTTTCTTTTATCTACGTCTTGTGAAGTTTTGTTATGGAGTTCGTTTGTTATTTAACTCTAGTAGTAATTTATTTATTTTATTATGTGCAGCAAACTGCAGCCATTGTATTTGTTCTCTTTGGGTTTTCGATTGTCATCAGTTGCATAATGCTTTCTAGATTTGATCATAATTTCTTTTTGTTTGATTGATTAGAATTTTGAAATTAGTTTCTTAGGAGTGCTTCAAAATTATTACTAAGAACAGTCATACCTGCAATCTGTTTAAGTATTTTATGCATTAATTTGCAACTGCTTATGGTTCCATGCTGCTATTATTTGTTAATCATGCTTGTGCAATCATAAGTTAATTGATACAATCAATAGCCTTGGACATTACCTGGAGACATAGTTGTTGGCAATAGTCATGGATTAGTAAACTCATGTATCTGTATCTCTGAATAAGTTTTTTTTTTTTTTTTTTTTTTTTTTTATAATTAACCTTTTTTTGGTCGAAGAAAAATTAGAATAGCATTTGAGTGGATATGTTTTGCTGTGCTCATTTCAACTTTGTCATTTGGAGTAGGTCTTAGGTAAGTTGAGTTGAGAAATATGTGATGGAAACTTATGGAATCATATTATTTGGAGTTGATAAATATATGATGGAAACTTATGGAATCATATTATTTGGACTGTACTGGGATTGAGATTTTCCTTTGCTAGCACTACGGATATTGAGAGTTTTTTTTTTTTTCAGTAACTAAAAAGCTCCTTAGAGTTTACTAAATTTGCTACTGGACAAAATTATCAGAACAACAGAACTAATGAGAATCAACTACATATTTTTGGGGGAAAAAAAGGATTAGATGCTATTGGATTGTCATTTTTTTGTTAAAAAACCTCTTGCTGAAAGGTTCCAGGTTGATGCTGTTAAAAGCTCTTTATTTAATTGGTTTCCTTGTTCTTGTCCCCCTAGCCTTTTCACCTTAGCCTACTTTTAAACCCCTTGCCCATCTACTTCCCTAATCTCTCCCCAAAACTGATCCAAGACTTCAGCAATTAGACTTATCTTCCTTCATTCTGCAACTACTGAGTGTTTTTTCTCATGCCATAGTGTAGCTCGAAAGTCTATCAAGACTTTCATCAAATGGAAGGCATGGAGCAGTAACCTAGAATTCAAAGTATCATTTATATCCTTGATAACTCAAAATTCAAAAAGAAAATAAAATACTGTGGTGTGTGATTTCTGAAGCCTGTAGTTGATGAGACATGTTAGGCTTTTCAAGAACATTTCTTTTGCTGTGTTTGAATATCACAGTATGTATTCAAGTACTTTTTGTGAATGTTATCATATAAGAATGGAGGGACTAACACTAAGGCGACACACAGTCAGCAGGGTTAATGAACATTTCTCATGTACATGTTATAAATTTGCAACAACCTTATGGTGGTTTTTTTTATTAATGGTTTTGCTGTTGAGTTTCTTCTGCTTGGTTGCTTAAACTAGTATTTTTGATTTATTTTAAAACATTTGTAGTATAACAGCAGGAAATTTGTAAGAAGCTAGAATTTTATTTTGATATGAATGATCTCTCTAGTCTAAATATAATATGCCTAGAACTCTGTGCTGGGATGGTATTGTCATGAGAGTTGCACCATAAGCAGCTACAAATTGTTGCTTAGCATAGGAGCAGTACTTTGAGCTGTGACCAGTTGCCAATGAGATGAAATACGAATATGCCATATGGACTTATGATTTAATAGAAACAGTGGAAACCAATGACAATTTTTAAATTTATGGAGCTTTCTTCTTTGTGTCATGACCATTTTGCCAATAAGATGAAATAAGTGAGTTTTATTGCGCATGTTGATGATTAAGCATGATTGGATTCTCACTCTCATATGATATGGCTTTGATATGGACTATTATGCTACAAATATACTTATTTCTGGAAAATACCTTGCTCTTAAAGACAATGAAATGCTTAGGATTCAGAGCAGACTCTCTCAACATATGATGTACTGATAGCAATTTCTCACATCAGCACGGCAAAAACCCCAATATATCCAAGCCCCCTTCTTCTAAGCAAATCTTCCCTAAATAGGCTAAGAAAACCCTCTGATCAGATGTTGGTGGATTGTGTAGTCAAGTTCCCATTTCCTCAAAATCTCCTATTCAGAAAGATCCCTCTCTTACACCTTATCGCAAATCAATCAACATGACTCCACCCTTGCAAACACTGAAGACTCATGGAGGACCGCCCATCTCATCTACTATATCTCCTCCACTACCGGAGTCCACCTCTGCTAGAAGCCCCTCTTCCCGTACCATATGTTAGCTGTAATTTAAATGGTGGTGAATATTTGCAACTTCAGTCATATTTTAGGGGGAAAAGCCTATCAAGAAAGCTAGGAGTTTTACAAGTTGAACTGTTGCTGTCCTCTGCCCAAAGATTTGCAATGTCTATATGAGCTATATAATTTAGTAATTGTCATGGTGTCATTTTCCAAATCTCAGTGGTTAATGTCATGGGTGCTTTACAGCATTTTTTTTTCTAAACAACCATGATATTGTAATTACTCAGTTCAAATTTTCCTGCCATCTGTTGCTTTCTTTGAATTCTCATTGTTTTTATTAGATGATATAAAGGAGAAGGTAGAAAAGAAATTCAATGAACTGGGGGATATGTGTGAAAGAGGAGAGCTTGAGGCTGAAGAAGCTTACGAGCTGTTCAAGAAATTTGAGGATGAGACGGTCATGGAATATGTAAAGAAAATGGAAGCTGAAGGCCCACCACAGTTTGATGAGGCTATAGTTCCAGACAAGAAAAAGCACTCAGATGACCCACCAGGTGAGGGGCCAATTCTTAGGTGGCAAACACGGGTAGTCTTTGCTCCAGGTGGTGATGCATGGCATCCCAAAAACAGAAAAGTGAAAATGTCTGTTACTGTCAAAGAACTTGGGCTTTCAAAACCTCAATTTAGACGATTGAGGGAATTGGTTGGAAAAAGGTACCATCCCGGAAGAGATGAACTTACAATCACCAGTGAGAGGTAAGGCCAACAAGAAATTACATATTTTGATTTTCTATATTTTATTGATTGCTAGATTTTGCAATATATAGATTTTATAAGGTCGCTTGTATTCTGTCAAGTGCTTGTTTTCATATTGATTTGACTTATTTTTCTTGAATCTTCTTTCAAACAGAGAGAGAGAGATAACTAAAGAGGAGACTTTAGATTTTTTAAGGTTTTTTTGGGTCCAATAGTCAGCTGATTATGATTTTCGCATTTAATTTCCTTTCCTTTTGAGGTTATTAATGTGCCTGTGTTAAAAATCTTCGTCTTTTCCATGTTCCAGCACCTGTCCAATAAAATAGAACTTTCTACTTTGTGAAAATATGCACTGAGTGGTCCGCTATTATGTGCGCTCTAAACATCCAGAATTGTATTTAATTTTGTTGTTGTTTATTGGTGTTTTCAAGGGTGTGGATGCAGCTCACTTCTGATTTTGCTTCCTGTTTTCATTAACTATGCGCCAGATGCATTCCTTGTGACTCAAAAAATATGAATGACTCCCTTTTACAGGTTTGAACATCGAGAGGAAAACAGAAAAGATTGTCTTAGGACTCTCTTTGCACTAATCGAAGAAGCTGGGAAAGCTACCAAATTGGCAGAAGAAACTCGAGTCTCATATTGCAAGGACAGACTTAGAGCCAATCCAGCTTTCATGGAGAGGTTGCATTCCAAGATCATGAGGCAAGGATCTAATACCATTTCTGCTTGAGAATTCAATTACCACCCCCTGGCTTATAAAAGAATGAAATTTATGGGGGTTAGAAAAACAAATCTTGGGTATCCATATGAGCATAGGACTTTTTTCCAAAGAGCTACTTGCAAATCATCACAAATTTAGGGGAAAAACATGCCAACACATGTTAATTGTTGATCGTTCCACCTATCAACAAAATGCCATATTGTTGAGAAAATTCACCATTGTTTTTTTAGTTCTTTTTAATTTATTTCCAGCGGTTTTATGATTTTTGTTACTATTTGAACGAGTTAATAAATTCTGCTGTTGTCTATGATGCCATATCCTATTAGATGAATGGATAGACGATGTCTCATGCAAACACTCTTTCAACATTTATATTTTGCTAGTTCGCTTCTTGGAACTGTTTGGAATTATCCTCTTCTGTTTCAAAACTGATGATTCTCGTTTGATTTGCTACCATATTTCTCTTGAAATATTCATAAACGTTCAGTTCTCATGCATAGAAAGCAATTCAGTTTGTGAGGAACCGGGCCACTCTGTTCTTTTAAACAGGTTATTAGAGGATGGTTATGTTGATGGGTGGCCCTCCTCACAGACTCTACTTCTTTCTCGATGTTGGTAGGCTGTTTTGGACACCAATATCTCATCAGTGCATTATTGGCACGATCAAGTGCATAGAGATCTCAATAAAGCACAACTATGCATAAATGTTTAATCATTATATCGCACATCTGTGATAAGGTAAAATGAGTCATCACATGCCAGCACATAGTAAATAAACGCCTAAAATCTTGGAGGAAGCATCGATGATACCTGAGAATATAATTACTATCTATATAAGAAAAAGAAGTCTACTCTCCTTTCGATGGCCCAAACTCAAATATTAACTGAGACCTGATGAAGGAGTAGAGGATGGTCTTTCCCTTGCTGCAAGAAAATGAAATCCCTGATTCATGGATGATGAGATTGAGGCCTCCTCCCCTTTCTCCCAATCACCCCTCTTATGCCCCACCTAGTGCCTAACCGCTAGAATATACCGTTGAGCAAAGACTACCCTAATGCCCTAACCCCATCATCATCTTCAACTTGAGAAGTTCTGTTATTATTACAAATCCCACGAACACCATCACCAAACCCAGTAGTCTCCAACGTTAATAATGTTGCACTGTCACTATTAGCCAACATTAACAAGCAGGAAGCCACGTCATGATCCTCTTCTGTCATCGGGGTCTCGACGTTAATGGCGGTAGTAGAAGAACTCAGCTGTTGAGTTGGCAAAACGGACCTGCAATAATTAGGTGGTGGATTAATGCCACGCCATTGTCGTTCAGGGTGGCATCTCATGTGACCAAAGAGTGCTTTCCATGACCAAAACTTCTTTCCACACTCGCTACAAGGTCTTGTGATCTTTGGTGGTGAAGGGTCAGGTCTTTTCCCACTAAATTTTGGTTTTTTTGCTGCTGTTAATGTTGAAGCTCTCGAAAGAACCAGATAGCTTTCGATCTCGATCCATTTTTTTGTTCGATTTTTACTTGGCTTCTGATGGTGGTTTGTGTTGGGAATTGTGGAAGATGACGGGAGGAAAAAATGAGGGTCATGAGGATCATTGCTGCTCGTCATTTTACGTAGAGTTGATTGAGGTTAATTTCTGAAGAGGAAAAAACAGGAAGAGAGAAGAAAAGGTTGGAACAATGGAGGAGGAGGAGATCATATAGTGGGCAGTTACTTGCAGGGGGGAACGGTTTTCTTCCAGCAGTTATCCCTAAGGCTCGAAGACGAGATTGTTATGAACAAAATAACAAAAAATTGACAGTAAAAATAATATCTCTAGTGCCTTGCATTATTTTGTAGCACTTTTATATATCAGTTTTGTATATTTCCACTATTAAATACAAATCTAATATTAATAATGCTTTATTTTTCTGTAAATATTCAAAAAAAACATACTTGTTTAAAATACAAAACAAATGTTTTTCTTCAAGAAATTTATTTAATATTGGGTTGTAAACTTACAATGTAAAGATAGAAAACCCGACATTAAAATACTTAGTTTTCTTCAAAAAATTTTAAAAATCTAAAAACATTCATAAAATTTCCTCACTTCAAAAATACAAAAAAATGTACTTTGTTTTCATGCATTTACACAAATCCTAAAGGTTTTTCTTGCATATTTTTCTAAAAAGATAAAAATGTATTTTTTATCATATTTTAAAAATAAAAAAGGATGAGGTATCATAATCAATTTATGATTATCCATTAGAATTTCATCAAAATATAAAAAATCATACAACAATTAACTCATTATTCAGTGTTAGAATTTAGTTGTAGACTTTAATATATGGTATATAAAATATACCTTCAGATATTAAACATGTAAAATAGTAAATACATGTGATGCTAAATTTGGGCCATAGAGTAGCTAAAATTTAACGTAATAAGATAGATATTTTCTCACTAAAAGTAGTTTTGTCTTGAACCTTAGATAAAACCAACAAATAAAAAACATGCCTCTAGATTAGCGATGAGTCAATGATATGACTTATTATAAGTGAGGTACACTAGAGGTGTTGCATCTTCTCTTTTCATAACTAATCCCCTTTCACAAACTCTCATAGACCATTAGATTTTCAAGTGATCAAAATACTAGGTGGCAACTCGTGAACCCTCTAATCATAGCTTTTATGATTAAAGCCAAAACTCTTTTGATTTTAGAAGGCATCTATACCATCCGACGCCATGCACATCATGACAACTCCATAAAGGACTTGTTTGGCTATAATGAGCTTTGTTTGTTTGATTATTTGCTTATTTATTTTTGTTAGTTTGTCTAATTTAATTTTAGCATTTTTTTTTAATGTATTGCTCATGCATTGTTTTTTATACTTCAAATGCGTAAACACATCATGTATGAATTAATATCTTCATGCATTTTAATTTTTGAATAAATCTAATTATAAATTAGGTGAGGATTAGTGATTTGCCTTATAAATTTTAGTTGGGTATATATTTGTGAAACATTCACCTATAAGTTGAACATTTCAACTCGGTAATAATGGCCACACTATGCTCTAATCATTATTTGTAAACCTTTACGTTGATTTCATGAAAAGTGATTATTAGACATATCATAGACCCTTTTGAGACTAGGTAGTGAGTTTCACTCCTTCATGTAATAACCCAAAACCTACCTTTAGGGTATAAACTCCTAAATAATTCATTTTTGTATCAGGGAAAAACTTGATTAAAATCTTGATGTAATTAGTTGAAGGGGATTGATTGCCTAATGAATGAGATCGTGAAACTACCACACATTATCAAAGTACATTACT
Organism: Salix viminalis; assembly: GCA_029228465.1. Classification (NCBI taxonomy): domain Eukaryota; kingdom Viridiplantae; phylum Streptophyta; class Magnoliopsida; order Malpighiales; family Salicaceae; genus Salix; species Salix viminalis. Next base: position 7,680,450 of record CM055440.1, on the reverse strand, counting down.
CTATGGATAGACTATATATATATATATATATATATATATATATATATATATATATAGATAGATAGAGAGAGAGAGAGAGAGAGAGAGAGAGAGAGAGTTATTTTGATTTATTTTGAATGAATTTCATGAAATTAATAAGATTTATGTGGTTGTTTGGCGTGGTTTGGTATTATTTAATGAAACAATAATTTAATTTTAATTAGTATTGCAACTAAAAATAACCTAGTTAAAAACAATTTATTTTGTGTTTTTCCAAACTAGTTTACCAATATAGTCCCTATATTTTTCTAATAATTTAAAATTTAAAATTGTGACCTACATAGAAGGTTTTCTTTTTTGGTATTAAATGAATTGCTTTCTCTTTTTATATAAATAAAAAAACATCTTTCTTTCAAAAACATACAATGTTATTTTAAATTGCAATCATATCTCTCAAAAATATATCATATATGCTTATTTTTTTTATACAAAAAATTATAAACTATTTTTTTTTTACTTTCATATGCATATTTTGTATTTAATAGCTAGTTTTATTAAATGACATATATTTGATTTTAAATATAAACTGTTTTTTTTATCATCATTTATTTTATATGCTCTAAATTTTTTTTTACCAAAAAATTGGTTTTGTTTAATATCTGGGATTACTAACGTATACATAAGATATATTCCTAATATTAAACAAAATGATAATTCTTTATATATATATATATACATCTTGATTTTAGAATGATTAAGTATTAACATAATAAGATAAAGATAACCTTTCAAAGGTTTCTTAAACCTCAGAGAAACCAACAATTAGAAAATACAAAAAGACCTTAATTTTTATTTATTTTCTCTTTGAAATTTCTAAATTACCTCATTATTTTTTTTCCTGTAGTGATAAGACTGAAAAGTTTTATTAAAATGAAGGATATTTTTGAAAAATAAATTAATTACAATGAAAAACCAACAACCAAGTTGCATTTACAAAACAATCTTGGGTGTAGCAATTATAAAATGAGTAAATTATACTTTAGTCCCTAAGTTTCTCATAATCTTGTAAGTTGCCCTCTATATTTCTAAGATCATAATTTAGTCACAGACTACAACCACAATTTACTGTTACATATTAAAAAGTATTTTTTTTTAAATGCACTTTTAATGTCTTTGGTACATAAAATCGAAAAATATGATTACAAATGTAGTATATTTTAGGGAAAAAACAATTTCATCATGATGGAAAAAAAGTTTCGATTAAATATAGATATCTAATATTAAGTTTTTCTAAAATGAAATGGACTGACTAATAATTTTATCAAAAAATAAAGATTAGATAACAATTTATTTTTATAAAATCAATTGCATTTATTGTTTTCAAATAAATAACATTATATAGGAAATTTACTTGAATGAAAAGCCCTCAAAACCCTTGTTCTAATTTGTATAGATGAGAGTTTGGTTATCGGATAAGATTTACATTGCGATTCAATCGTGCTCTTAAAACTTTTTAAATTGTTTTTAATTTGAAATTAATTTTATTTTTATATATTTTTTTTGATCATTTTAATATACTGATATAAAAAAATATATATTTTATTTTCATGTATTTCTGAATAAAAATATTATGAAAAATAAACTTTATTATACTTTAAGAAAACTCGTATGCTCAAAGTCACAACCCACACCTAAAGTTGATATTATTTTATAGATCCAATTAGGTAACACTATGTAGATAATAAGAAATTCATGAGAATATAAAATAAATCATAGAGTTAATAACTTTGATTTTAGGCTATAAAGAAATATTAATGGAATTAAATAGCTATTAATATGAAGGATTCTCCTTCCTTTTCAAATTTTCATAATTTCCAATAAAGTGCTCGTATTTGAAAAATCATTTTAAAAATATTTTTGAAAACAAAATTAAAAAGATATCTTTATTTCTTACAGTAATGTTTTTTTTTAATGTATTAATATAAAAATAATTTTAAAAATTAGAAATAAATTATTTTGATATATTACTAAAAAAATAATATTTAATACCCAAATGAAAAGTATTCCAAGGCATATTCGAGAACAAAGGATAAAAAGAAGGAAGGAAAGAATTAGTATTAGTAAAAGAGCTAAAACAGCTCGGCCAGTCACTGTTCACGCACACTCATGTGTACTGTGGACTGGCCATTTTTCTTCCTTGCTTCGCGCGCGTATGTGCTCCTGTCTGTGGTTTTCTTTTTTAGCAGGGATCCATTTTGTAATTTGTATGGCGTAATTAACAAAGGAACGGCAGTGGCCGAGTGGTTTGCTCCCCGCTGGAAAAATCAATGCGCAGGGGTTCGAACCCCACAACCACCTAATTTGATTTTGGTTGGTTTTTTTTTTTTTTGAAAAGCAACGGTCTAGTGAATATCTAAAGGAAGGAATAAAGAAGAAAGTAAACCTCCAATAAGCAATAACTGCAGGCTGATGATGAGTTTTACAAAAGATCTCTTTCTTGAGCTTTACTATTTTCCGATACCTGCGGTAGAATACTGTTGCTGAAAGCTATGTTTCTTTCTGATCTCGTCCAAGAAGAAGCAAATGCAGAGAAACAAAAGAGATGGAGGCAAGGTCTTGTACTTCCACTTCTTCTTGCTTTTTCTCCGGGAGAAAAGATTCAAAATGTCATCATAAGGCTGTAGAGTTTGCTTGCAGTGCATGTTTATTCTGTGTTTTTTGCCCACTTTCTATTGTTTGGTGCTGCATCAAGCTGCCCTGCAAGATTGGATGTAGAGCTGCTGGGCAAGCAAGGAAGCGGTTTCCTCGCTGTTGTCATTGTGGGTCGGAGAAGAAATTCTATTCATCGTACTCATCATTTTCGGACATGGATGATTCTGATATTCGGCCAAGTAAACAAGGTAATTCCCATCACAAACACTCTTTTGGGCCGTCGGATATCACACAGGGACAAGGCTAGTGATTTGCAATCGAAAAGGTCCCTGAAAAAACCCTGAAATTTGGGTTTCTGTTTTCACGGCTAGCTAGCTGATCTCTGCTTCAAATTAATTAAGTTGCTTGAACAAACTTTGATGGTTATTTTCTGCTCATTCAGTGTTTAATACTGTTTAGAATCTGCTTCTGTTGAATGCTTTGCTTATTGATTGGCATCTTGTGGCTTATTTTTGCATGTCTTATGAGGGATCAACATCATATGTAACAAATTTTTGTAATGATCATTGCAATTTGCTTTTGAGAGTATGTAATGATTTGTACTCCACTAAAATCAAAAAAAAGAAGAAGAAAACGAAAATTATTACTGTTGCCTGAAGACATGGAGAAGAATAACATGGGCGTGAATCTAATTGTACTAACTAGAGTTATACACTCAAATGGAAACTCGAGTTGCATACATCAAATCCCTTGATTTAAGGCTCACTCTCCTATAGTTTTGCCATTTATATTGGATTAGTTAAAACAGATCAGCAAGAGATCTGTCCTCTGTGTTTTCTATATATACTGCAATTTGAATGAATGAAATCGGTGGGTTTCTTTTCTAAAGTCCTAACAGAGAAAAAGAACTCAACCCAACAACGTTAACTCCATGGCTGAATACTCCACTGAAGTGGTTCGGCCACAAAATCATTAACAGACTCCATGTTTGACAATTTCACGACGAAGATGACAGATGCTTTGACAAAAGTCCAGGCTACCTCACAATCAACTATCAACGACTCTTCCACAGCACCGATCAGCACCAACTATGGTTTCTGCTCCGAGGTGGCTGAGATGTACGTCCCAGCCAAGAACAACTGCGGTATATTAATGGAGACTTCCCTCAACCTTCAGAAACAAACCCGACATTTGGTAAATGGCGCACTGAGAACTCCCTAGTGAAAGGGTGGTTGATTAATTCAATGGACCAGCCACTTGTTGCAAACTTCATCTGCTTCCCAACAGCAAAACTGGTTTGGGACGCCATTGCAACTACATCATTTGATGGAACTCACACGTCACAGTCTATGAACTTCAACGCAGGGTAACTCAGAAGCGGCAGAGGAGGATCAATCTAAAAAATATTACTATGATTTACAATGAGTGTGGTGTGATATAGATTTTAACTCCCAAATCCCTCATAGTGTGCAACAAACATACAAAAAAATAATTCTCTGATACAGGAGGAAGGGGTTTATATATAATTTTTTTTGGATAGATTGGATGATCGACTTGATAACATTCACAGTGATATTCTCCTATTGAAACCGTTTCTTACAATTGAGTAGGCGTATGCTCATCTTAGAAGAGAGGAAACTCGTCAGGCTACAGGGGCAGAGACAGTAACTAGTGGCGATGTTATGGCCACCAAAGGCTCAAGACTTGGCTAATCACCAACACTGGTAACTGGAAAGCATAACTCATCTCCAAATTGAAGGGACCATTTGATGCAGGATGATGTAAACACTGGAAACACTAAACACTAGATATGCTTCAAGTTACATGGGTACCTTGAATAGTTGCGTGAACTGCAAGTTAGGAAGAAAAAGGTTACCACAACACTTGATGGTAGAGCTGGAGAAGTCATAGTAGAATCTCAATTTTCACTATCTCTGTGGCAGATTCCTCTTTTTTTTTCTTTTTTTTTTCTAGTTCTAATCATCAAGATGCAAATATATGGATTATTGACTCTGGAACTACAAATCATATGACCTTTGAACCCGCTGACTTCTCACACATTACTCAACCACGAAGGACTTGCATTGCAAATGCAAATGGAGTTGTGTATCCTCTCAGAGGAGCTGGAATGGTGTCATTATCATCCCTTGCTCAATTTATCCCACACTCTTTGTTCCTTTATTATCAAACAAATTAATGTATGTTAATCAAGTAACTAAAGAACTCAATTGTGTGGTATTGATATACTCTAATTTTTGTTTTTCTTCAGGATGTTATAGAGAGGAGATTATTGGGCATGTTACTAAAAGAAGAGTGTTATACTACCTTGATGATTTTCAGCCAAGGGAAATCACATCACGTCCATCATGACATCGTTGCCTTGGGCATCCAACCCTTGAAATATCGAAGACATTTATTTCTAAATTTATTTTTATAATTAAAGGATGTTGAGTTCATGTGTGAAACTTGCATTTTGGCTAAGAGCTACCTCTTATTATGCAAGTTTGAATAAAAATAGTATTCCTTTTGCTTTAATACACTTTAATATGTGGGGGGCCTTCCCTAAGAACTATTGTATCTAGCCATCGTTTGTTATATTTGTAACAAGGCTCCTCCATGAATGACATGACTTTACCTAATAAAGACAAAAGAGGTGGTGTTTCCAATATTGTAGACATTTCACACCATGATTTAGAATCAATTTTCAGCCAAAATAACAAGTTTCGTGGTCAGATAATGGAGGGGAGTTCATCAACCATCGGTTCAAAGCATATTTTCAGCAATAAGGCCTCCTCCATGAAGCCTTATGTGCTCAGACTCCACAACAGAAAGGTGTCGTTGAATGAAAGATTCATCATATCTTGGAAACAACCCATACTCTTCTTCATGGAATAAATATTCCAACTCACCATTGGGATGATGTTGTAAGTGAAGTTGTGTACTTACTCCACAGAATGCCCTCCAAAGTCTTACACTTTAAAACTCCCTTGCAAGTGCTTTCCTCTCATGTTGTGCTACCATCTGTATTGATGCTCTCATCTTGTGTGTTTGGATGTGTGATTTTTGTTCATCTCTATAAAAACCAACACTCCAAACTTGATCCATGTGTTTTTAGGTGTTTGGTTTTGGGTTATCGACCAAATAAAAAGGGATCGAGTAGATGGACCACCAAATAAACTTGATAAATGCTTTGATCCTAGTAATAACAGACTGTATATTACCTTGGAGCCACTAATGTTAGTCCAGTAGATGGTGAAAACTCACCAAAGTTAAAGGGATACACCATGATAACAATACATAACTTCAGAAGTTGAATATAGCTACAAATACTAGTGAAGAGAATCTACCTAATATTAGGCCTATATATCAAGAAACTCTACCACCTCCTTTTCTGGAGTACCTGAATCTCCTATCAAGAACAACCCTGAGGTAAGCTCTCTCACTAATCCTCCATATGCTTCTAACTTAAATGCTCATGTAGAATATGTTTGTTACGTTTACAGAGGAAAAGCCACCTAATAGGCACTCTCCTGATATAGAAGAAAGACAATCCAAATTTCCCATCACTAATTATGTGAGCACTCAACATCTATGTGATCCTATTCAGAATTTCACAAAGACATTATCTTTTTGTCATATTCCAAATAATATGGAGGAAGCTCTAGGTCTTAAATGGGCACGATGTCATACAAGAAGAGATACCGCAATGTGAAAGGAAAAAAACAATGGGGGTGCAAATGGGTGCTCTCAATTAAGTACAAAGAAGATGGATCAATTGACTGATACAAGGCTAGTGGCGAAAGGATTCACATAGACTTACTATATAGATTTTGTGGAGACTTTCTCACCAGTCACTAAATTAATACCGTTAGTGTTTTATTAGCTCTTGCAGTAAATCTAGATTGACCACTACTTCATATTGACATAAAAATGCCTTCCTACATGAGAACTTCAACAAAAAGGTTTATATAGATGTCCCACCAAGCTACGTAATCATCTTCGGGATCTAAAGTTGTATGCAAATTGGAGCGAGATTTACATGGATTATAATAATATCCTCAATCATGGTTTGAGAGATTTAGCTTAACTATGAGAAGGTATGGTTTTGTTCAAAGAAATCCAGATCACGCTCTCTTTCTAAAGCATAGACAAGAGAAGGTGACAATACTAATCATTTATGTAGATGACATGATTATATTTGGGGATAACACTGAAGAAATTTCAAGACTACAAAAGCAGTTGCCAGCCAACTTTGAGATGAAGAATTTGTATATTCTTATACTTCTTGAAGGTGGACTTTCATCGACAAGAGATGGGTATATTCTTGAAAATAGAGGTGGCAAGGTCACAGATGTGTATATTCTTAACCTAAAAAAGTATGTGCTAGATTTAATTTTTAAGGTTGGGATACTGGAGTGCAAATTAGTAGATACTCCTATAGTTTAAACTCATAAAACACACAAACCAGTATCTATAAATAAGGGAAGATACAAAGCTTGGTGGTAAGACTTATTTACTTGTCACACATTTGCCCTTATATTGCTTATGTTGTAAGTGTTGTGAGTTAATTTATGCATAACTCAAGTAAAGAGCATACGAATGTAATGATTGGAATACTTCGTTACTTGAAGTCCTCACTAGGAAAGGATATAATATTATTTAAAAATAAGCACTTGGATGTTGAAGGATACACATATGTAGATTGAGCAGAGATTGTTTTAAACAAAAAATCCACTTTGGGATACTTTATATTCGTGGGAGGAAACTTAGTTATATAAAAGAGTAAAAAGAAAAAAATAGTGGCTCGATTAAGTGATGAAGTTGAGTTTAAAGGGGATGGTCAAAGGGGGGCTTTGTGAGGGGCTTTGTGAACTTCTAGGGTTTAAGAGATTAATATAAAAATAGGCTACGGTCCTAACATGAAAATCAAACAAAACATGTGAAGATGGATAAATATTTTATTAAGCAAAACCTTGAAGAGGTTCATTTTACTTTTGTGAAATCAAGACCAACTAGCAAATATTCCATTAGAATTTTTTATGACTCCCTTGTCAAGTTTGGTATTGAAGATATTTAGACACCAACTTGAGGGGGAGTGTTAGCGTGACTTATTATAGTTACTCTCAAATGAAAACTCCAATTGTATATATCAAATCCCTTGATTAAAGGTTCACTTTTTTATACTTAATTAAAATAAATCTCTAATGGATCTCTCCTCTGATTTTTCTATATATACTGCTATTTGAATTAATGAAATAAGTGAGTTTCTTCTCCAAAAGTCTAACACATATTATTTGCAATATTCTCATTGAAAATGGTGTACCAAAGTTCATGTTTGCTCTATTTACTACCTATAATCATTTTTTTTATACATATAAGCATATTTAAAAAAAATCAACTTATAAATTTATTGACAAATTATAAACTTCAAGTTATAAACAATATTTCAATTAACAAAAACATCTATGTATTTTAGAAAGACATAACTTATTTTAAAGCATATTTTTAAGTATTAGGCGAGGTTATTTTTTACTTTAAACTTTTTTTAGTAGAAATTATCAGATTCACTCGCCGTAGAAATGAATATGATTCAATGACTTATTTAGCCTTTTATGTGTACCTAGATAATGAAGATCATACAAGTCATTGCATAAAGAATTCAAAACAAGATGGTTGAAAATGTGAGAATTTTTTTTTAGGACTAATAATGGTTTTACTTCAAGGAAGAGGTTGTTCTTTGTGAAGAACATGTTTGTGCTTTTAAAATATTGGTGCATACTAATAAATCAAATAAATAAATATATTTATTAATTTGTGTGGATGATTCTAATTTCTATGAGGTTTGGTTGTTCAAATTCTGACAAGAGTAGTGGAGGATGGTGTCTAGGACTTTAATATTTGGCAAAGAGAGGAAGAGTGACAATTTTTTATATTAAATTTAACATTGGAGGAGTTTTTTAGTCATTCTTTGAGATTAAATGATAATTTTGTAAACTTTATTGTTTTTTTTTTCTAAAACATGAACGAAAACCAAAAGATGATCAAACTATAAGCTACTCAATTTGGCAAGAGTAAGAATAAAAAGATTTTAATAGCTAAGAAATGTTATGAATTTTAAAAGTTTTATATTTATCTATTTATGTATAAAATTCTCCAGATTGATTTAACATTCATTTTATTTGAAAATTGGCAAATTTAATAAACACAATTCTTTGTTTAAAAGGACATAACTTTATTTAAAAACAAACTTTTTAACACACATAACTTTTCATCCACCCTAATATTTCATAGCAGTAATGCTACTATCATAAACTTAAACTCTATTTATTTTTACGGTGACAGAGTGTCTTTGCAAAAAACAATTTGCTTCAAATTAACTTTTTGTATATTTTGATATGCTGATGTCAAGAATAAAATTTTAAAAATAAAAATAGTATTTCAAGTAAAAATACTTTGAAAAACAATCGCCATCACAATATCAAATGAGCTTTTTAGAAGGATACGAGTTGATGAGGAAGTTGTTGAATTTATTTTTACACTTTTCTTTGTTTTTGCTAACAACATTTCATTCATGATGCCATCAAAATGTTTGCCAATTTTGATAAAACAATAATAAGAAGTGATTAGAATTTGGTAATAGATTCAAATGTTATAAATATCAATGTTCTCAATATTGAACTTAATAAACATGCAATATATATGAATCAATTTTTAATTATTAACAAAGTATTTTTTTCATCGGTAAATTGTAAAATTCAAGTAATGTAGGAATCTTAGAGAAGAAGGGCAATCAATTTAATTATTTCTTAGGTCTAATTAAAAGCTTGTGTGATAGGAATAATTGATCTTTCCGTAAGAACAAAAAGAGGAGTAAATTCTAAACTTCAGTCGACTAGCCTGAGAGATTCACATAAAGAAAAAAAAAGGAAAAGTCTATTGTCAAGAATGGGGAAAAGTCTATTGTCAAGAATGGGATTCGAACCCATGCCCTTTCGGACCAGTACCTGAAACTGGCGCCTTAGACCAACTCGGCCATCTTGACATATTTATTCAGATTTAGATTAAAAATATATATATACATTAAACAAGCTTGAATGAAAAATGAATATAAATCCCAACTTTTTATTTCTGTTCATATTTACATTACACAAGGAGCCAACTTTACAAATCTATGATAACAAACTTCCACAATTATACATATGAATGAAACGAAGCACCCTTTTATTTACATCAGATCTTACATATTTTCATCTCCGGTGGAAAGAAAAGAAATAACATTTCATCTGAGTTTCTTCTCTTTCACAGGCCCTCTTGGTATCTTGTTAAGAACACTGGAATCAAACCTCCTAAACATTTTCTTAACTTGTCGAATCAATTTCCCAGCATACATCTCAACCTCATCCTCGAATTTATTATGGAGAAATGGCAGAGTTTGCAAGCAAACAAAACCTTGACACACAAGAAATCAATCCGTTAGTCCCAGAAGCTCAATATCATATATATGCATGGATGGGGCATGTATATGTTTAATTAAGGAGACAGCCAGCGATTTCTTACTCACATATATACAGGAAATTCAAGAAGGTGAAATAGTTTCCAATCACAGATAGCATCAAGAGAAAGAATATTGCCTGATAACAAACACACGAAAGAAAAAAAACAAATGTTAGTCATGTGCTAGTAATTAATTTGATCAAGAATTTATTTCAAACTAGAATGATCATTGTTAATAAATGGCACGTATACCATGAAGAAGAGTGCTGGTTCTTTTCCACGAGCAATGTCAATGAACTTTGACAGGGCCTGATTGGATCTTTGATGGAAGGTGAAAGCAAATTCATTGAATGTAGATTTGTCTAAAATACTCCCTGGGATCCGGGGAGGGTTCCTGAAAAATAGTTCATCATATATACGACTCAGTCCAGCTAATTCTGCTGATAAATATGAGCAAAATCATAATTATATATATATACCAGTTGAAAAAATCTGCGGTGGTGAACCATATGAAGATAATGAGCATTGCAGCGATGGAGATGTGACAGAAGAGAGTCACAAAATTGTACTCCGCAACCTCGAAAAGAAGCCACAATACAGTCATTCCAACAGAAAGTGCTGCTGATACTTTTTTGTTTTCCCATAATAATACATCAGCAACTGCAAATTCCAAGAGCAAAGTTTAAGAAACCATAATACATATATTCCAGTTTTGCAACGAAACAATAGACCTCAGAATATCTAATTAACATGAGTTTGTTTGTCGTAATTACTACAACTGGACACATGAAAATATGCCGTACGTACGTACCTTGTCCTCCTCCTAGAACAGAACGTATTGATCTTTGCCTACCAAAAAGTTTTGTCTGCGGATTCGTTTCATTGTCGGAATCCGAAGAATAGATCGGCATGATTATGATCCTAAGAACTCCTCTCTTTGACTATTTTTTTTCTTCTGTAAACAGCGAAAACGATCGATGAATCTGTGCTGATAAGATTTGCAACAGCTGCTTACATATATATATAGATACGCATGATAGAAGAATGAAGGGGTTCTAAGCTTAGTGGTGAAGTAAGGCATGGCTTGGCGCTTGGCCTTGAAGGTTGCTTTGCATGGCCGCTACTACTTCTACTTCTATTAACAAGAAAAACTGTTTTTATTTTTAATCTTATCATGTTATTTGATTCTTCTTTAATTACCTCGCAAAGAAGTATACCAGTTCGTGGCTGCAAGGGCATAATTACAAAAAAAAAAATATTATTCCAATTTATTTTCAACTGATCATAATATATATGACTACGCGGCACATCATTCTCTAACCAAAGCTTGGAAATTTCAGTAACTAATGAGCATCTGCCAGCCAACCTAAGTCAATCGATTCTTTACTTGCATTTTCTTGTTTGGAGGATTTTAAATACACACTTTTATATTGATCATATTGTATTTTCAAGGAATTTAATGATTTATTTATTTATTTATTTATGATCTCAAACATTAAATCCAAAAAAATCAAAGAAGGAGAGCATATTTCTTTGAACACCGTCTTCCAAGCAAAGTTAATTCGATCCTCTAATTATATATATAAATAAATATAATATTTATTTATTTATTTGATATTACCTGGGTGATTTCAAATACACCTTTTTATATTGATATATGGTAAATCCATAGAATTTAATAAACCTTTTTTTTCTCAGTCTCGATGTTTAAATCTAAAATGTTTAGGAAATAGAGCATATCTTCTTGAACGCTTAAGCAAAATGAAATAATGCTAATTAATTTTATGAATCAACTCGCAATTATCCATCTAAATCCTAAAACACATGACATATTGATTTGATAATTGATTGTCGATAAAATAAGCACATAATTATTTAAATTCAGAGAGTTAATTTACGAATTAAAAATTAAAAGGATCAAAATGAAATGCTTACTTAACTACAAAGACTCAAAAGAATTTAATCCAACGGAAAATGAAAACAAAGAGAGATGAACCAAGAACACTTTGAAGTTAGAGCAATGTTTGGTCCTCCTACTTGCCTTCGGGTTCCAATCAAAACCCCACAATTCTCAAAACCCCAAATCATTTCTAAATGCTTTCAATGGGGTCTCTCTACCTCTCCCTTAAAACCCCTCCAAAACCCTCGAAACTATAGTTGTTAATTCCGTTCCGTGCAAAAAAACCGAGACAAAACAGCGTTGTTTTCATCTCGGTTTTAATTCCGGTCCGTTCCGGAAATTCCAGCCGGAACGCCTCGGTTCCGTTTCGGGCGTGCCGTTCCGGGTTCAAAATCTATTTTTTTTTATTTTTTAAAAATTATTTTTGACATCTATACATCAAAATAATTTAAAAACACCAAAATATTTTAAATAAAAAAGAATTCAAATTTTAATTATGCTTGTTAAATTAATATTTTATTTTTTTTCATATATATATAATTAATTATATATGAACAGTACGACACCGAAACGGCACGCCGGAACGCTCCGAAACCAAAACGTTCCGTTCTAATCGAAAAACCGGAATGGCGACCGGAACGGTATTGACAACTATGCTCGAAACCTCCAAATCCCATTTGCATGATTTTTGCAACAAAGGCAATGTCTGGATCAAAACCCACAAAAGTTTCAAGCTTTCATTTTAGGGATTTGACGGAGGCTTTTACCATGGATGTTAAGAGTGCTGAAAATAGGCAATTAATGTGATATTGATTGCACCTTTTATAATAGCCTCATCAAGGCTTGATAAAGTAGAAAATATGGAACCATCTAGTAGTTATCCATCCTGTATTAAGAGTTTGAAATTAAGGGGTTTTCACTTTATATGATTTCATGTTTGAGCCACGTGGTTGCTAATATGATAACCACTAGAAAATTACATAGTCGTAAACTTTAAGGTCTGTGAGATTAGTCAAAATACGTGTAAACTGACTCAAATATTTATGTTAATAAAAAAAAGTAGAAAATATGGCAATTAGAATTGAGTTGGGTGATTGTTATGTGGAGCTTCACTATTGCCATTTGTTATTGGTGAGGATCAATCCATTGTTATGGTTAAAGCTTGTGTGTGCTGAAGGATAGTCCATCGATGACATTGAGCTTGGTTTTGGAGAGTTTCTGACGTTATTCATAGACATGAGTTTGCTTCTAAGTGTAGAATTGATTAAGGTTGTTAAATTTTTTTTACACGACACGAAAAATATAATATAAAATTAGATTGTAAATTTGGAAGTATGTTTTTTTTTAATTATATATTGACAATTTCAGCTAATAAATTAAACTACATTAAAATATGGTAAAGAGAGTCAACAATACTATAATCAATTGATGATATAAATAAATAAGAAAGATAAATAATATAAATCAAGAAATGAAAAAAAAATTCAAAATCAAATTTTCAATATGGACAAATTTCAAAATGACAGTAAGTACACAAGAACCCCATGACAATTTGATTGTTCTCATCATAACAAGTCATAATAAACATCTTTTAGGTTGCAAGCTAATGAGTTTAAATTAATAATCAACTAATATAAGTCTAATAATTAAAATAAACCATTAAACAATGTTTAATGTGCTACAAAAAAATAGAAATAGTTTTTTAATATTAAATAAATAAATAAAGTATAATAATAAAACAAATTCTTCATTCTAAAATTTTCCATGCAGTCTAAATCAGGCTTATTGATCCCGTTCCGTTCCGGCCGGAACGGCCCGTTCCAATGCAAAATCCGGGACAAAACGGCGACGTTTTTGTCCCGGTCAAAATCCCGGCCAGTTCCGGAAAATCCGGCCGAATTCCGGCCGGAACGCCCCGGTTCCATACCAGGTGTTCCGTTCCGGGTTCAGCAGAAAAAAAGAAAAAAAAAGAAAAGAGGATCTGTTCAATCGACGGCACGCCTCTTCTTGACAGCCGATGCTCTGGTTTGTATTTGTGTGGCTTCTTCACGCCTCCTGTTGTTGGGGTTGATTTGCGTGCAGCCTTGGTAGAAAAAACAAGACCCATGGCGAGGTATTGAGGAGATGAGGAGATGAGGAAATCGCTTTCATAAGTTCATAACCAAGACCCAGATTGAAAGTATTGAGGAGATGAGGCCTGAGGGTGGGCGGCGACATGGGATATGCTTAGGATTTTAGGGTTATGTTACTGGGGGTATTTTACTATTTTATACTAGTTATAAATAATAATAATAATAATAATAATAAAAAAAAAGGTTTCTAACTTTCTACGAGTTCGAATTTTGATTTTGAGGATGTTTTACAGTTCGGGCAGAAATTAAGTACACGTGGGTATGTGTGGTTGTTGGACAAGAGTCACAAGACAGCTTGCAGGATGGCAAAGGCTGGTGACGTGGAAGACTGTGGACCATGTCTCATTTTTTATTTTGTTTTCTTTCTTTCTTTCTTTAGGAAATTAGATGGTGAATCTACGGGGGTTATAAATTTATAATAATAATAATAATAATAATAATATTTTTTGGAGGGTTAATTTTTAAATATTATTTTAAATTTCAAATCTCAAATTTGTGGGTCTTTTAATTATATTTAAATTCATTTTTTTAATTTAAATATAATTAAAAAAATGGTTCTTTTATTAATGATGTAGAAGATGTTTGATTTATATTTCTTTTATTTTCGAACATTTTACTTTCATAATATTTTAGAATTTTAGAGATGTTTTTAATTTTGAGATTATGTTTGTATTGTATAATTTAAAGTTCATTTATCTTGAATTTAAATTATACTTGTCAAATTAATATTTTATTTTTTTCATATATATAATTAAATAAATATGAACAGTACAAAACCGGAACGGAACGCCGGAATGCACCGAAACCGGAACGTACCGTTCCAAACAAAAAACCGGAACGGTACCCGGGACGGGATCAATAACCCTGGTCTAAATCTTTAATTTTCACAAATTCCTAGTAGCTTTCAGTCTTGATTTCAAACATATACTTCTCTCACGTATGAATAAATTATTGAGTTTATCATATATATTTAAAAATATTGAGATGTCTACTTTCTCTCCTATCTAGAATCACAACAAAATTTTATTTGCAACTTCAGATTTGTCCAAAACAATACATGAATGTTCAATTTGATAGATTTGACAAGATTAATTTAGTAACTTTAACTATCAAAAATAATATTTCTGAACTTTATTTAATCTAGTAATTTAACAAAATATATTTTCATATATCTAATATTTTTCTATAAAATTTCAACTACATCTAATATATAGTTTGACAGATATGTTTTTCTATAAAATT
>CM055440.1:7456381-7664551 GCA_029228465.1 Salix viminalis | reverse complement strand
GGTGTTTATTTTATTTTATTGTCAACCAATTCATGGACTTTGCAAGGGGTAAATTTTTAAATGATTTGTTTTAACTCATGGGAATAAATAGTATTTAAGAGTGTGGTAATAATTATTTTTTCAAACTATTTTTTATTGGTTAATGTATCAACATAATATTTTTTTTATTTTAAAAATTATTTTTGACATAAACACATCAAAATAATCTAAAGACACTAAAAAAATTATATATATATATATATATATATATATATATATATATATATATATATATATATATATATATATATATACATATAAAACACAAAAACATATGAGTTAGAAATATGTGAGATAAAAAGAATGATTGGTAAATTTAAAAACAGTTATACAACAAGCCACCATTCATTATAGTAAAAGCTAAAACACGTTGAGAAATCAATATAGCTCTCAACACAAATTATTGTGGATTGATATAGTATAATTACTTTAATATCCTTCAATTGTTAAAATTTATACCTTTGATTTAGGGGTCTTTTCCTCTCGCCCGATTGTTATTAAAAGATTATTTGAGGGGTCTTTTCTAAATTCTTACAAGGTGAAAATACTCCAATGCATCTAGGGTCAACAAAATTTAAAGTTGTTGACCAAGGGCGAGCTTTCTTAACTTTTCACAGGTTCTGTAACAGTTAAAATATTTCTTTACTCTCAAGATTAGAAAAATATTGAGCTATTAGACAAGAGTATTTCAAGTTTTTTGAAAATTATGTATAGTGAAATAATGATTTAACCTTATAAAAACAAAAAAGAATTTTCTTTGGGGGTATTTTGGTATTTTCATATGGTTTTTTGGTATGATGAAAAAAAGAGGGGTAGGGGAGTTTTTGGTATTTTCATGTGTTTTTTAAAAAATTAATAAAAAAATTATTGATGTGTGTTCCGGATGCGTCAGTGATTAAGAGGCATCTTTGTCATACAGGCAGCGACGCATGTGATGTCGTCTTGTAGCAAAATCTAATCATCCACAATCTCAATAGATGTGACGCTGTGTTATTTTTCACATGGTATGAAGTGTGTAGTCTTATGCTTTTTGGATTGTCAATAGTGTTGATTGTGTTTCTTTCTTTCGTTTTTTCTTTCCTAACAACTAAACTACATAGTTATCCTCTTAGTTTGTTGTTTGTTAATTTCAGTCACCATTCTATTTATTTTTTATTTCATTTGAATTCCTTTTATGAAAGTTTTGTTGTTTTTCAATTGTCCTTCAATTGAATTTTTTTTAAAATTATTTTTTTCATTTTAGTTCTCATTCTTTTAATTTTTATTTTTTTATTCCTTTTAAATTTCATTCTAAAGTCGTTCCTAATTTTTGTTGGTGTTTCTTGACCTATCCTTTTAATTTTGATTTTTATCTTTTTCTTTTTTGTTTGAGTTTTATTTATTTTTAATTTAGTATTGTAATTATAATTTGTGTATATGATGTTTTTTTTTTTGAATTAATACCTTTTCTTTTCATTTCTTTACTCTTAGCTCTTTTGTCAAGGATTTTATGTTTTTGCTATCCTTCAATTCATTTTTATGTTTTTGTTTGCCATTAGTGATAATATATATTGTTTTCGCTTGCCTATTTATCAAAGTTTCTTCGTTTGTTGATTTTATTCTTCAAAAACAAGTTTATGATTTTTGTTATTTCAATAATAATAATAATAATAATTGTGATGGTTGTAGCAATAATAATAATAGCAATGATAAGGAGCTGCTTATAAATAAAAAAAACAAGTATGCTTCCACCCTATTTTATTTATTCTCTTGGAATTGTAATTGTTCAAACTTAATACAGTTACAGTTAGCAGCGCCATGACCCCAGATTTGTTTGCTAAACAAAACACTATCCATTGATCAAATCCTTCGGCACCGTCCAAACAAGATCTAGGGATCCACAACAGCAGAGCCATTATTGATGCTTCGCAGCCATCATCTTCTGAAATTCTTCAAAATTAACGCACCCATCACCATCCGAATCGACATTCTTAATCATCTGTAAGCACTCGTCCACCTTACACTTCATCCCCAACCGGTTCAGCACCTGGTGGAGCTCCGTCGCCGAGATCATCCCGTCACCGTTCTGATCATACAGATCGAACGCATCTCTCATCTCAGAAGCGGCGGCGGAGGAGGAGGAGGATCGACACAGCTGCGCAAACTCGGTCACATCAATGTGTCCGTCCTTGTCGGTGTCCACCTCTTCCATCACGCGAAGAAGCTCCTCCCGGGTGTAGGTAGTCCCCATGGATTTCAGCACTTCTCCGAGCTCCGAGGCTGAGATCTTGCCGTCACCGTTTGTGTCGAATTGCTTGAAGACCCTCCTGAGCTCCGACGTGTCGTCGATGTTGACGGTAGTGGAAGATTTCGGCGCGGCGGTTTCGGGGTTAGGGTTCGAGATTGGGGTTGCCATTCTTGGGATTTATTTCGAGAGAGAGAGCGGGGAGAAGGAAAGCAGTTTCCGTTGTGCCGAGAAAAGAGGAAGGTTGTGGAGGGGGTGGGAAGGAAATTGGAAATTTATGTAGGGAGAGATGAAGAAGAAGTGGCTGTCACGATTGGACTTCAAGAAGAGGAAACATGGGCCTGGGAATAAATTGCGGGCCCATGATTTATTGAATAGTGATAAATCAAGTCGTAGAAGAAGAGCCGCGTAGGTAACGGCTTTTATTTATTTATTATTATTATTATTGTACACGCAAGGGAAGAAGAAAAAGGAAAAGCAGGATCCGTCCACGTCGGCTAAAGAACGTAAAAGTAAACGAACCACTTTCTCTTGTCTTGTATTTAATAAGGCTCGTGATTAATAATAATAAAAGTCTTTAAGCACCGACCACTTTTTACTCTAAATTAATTATTTTTTATAATTTTAGATTATTTTCACGAGTTGATGTTAAAAAAAAAATTAAAAATTAAAAATATAATTTTAATGTATTTCTGAATGAAAAAATATTTTTAAAAGCAACAACAATATCAACCCCGCTTTGAAGCTTACACTAAATTATTATAATAAGTTGCCACAAATTTGAAGAAAAAGTATATAGAAGGAAAGAAAGAAAAAACATAAAAGTACATTGAAAGTTATATAACAACAGTAGTGATACCATTAAAATTTCTGATGAGATAAAATCTGACAATATAAAAAATATTATTAATAGTAATGAGAAGGTGTCACATTCTTTTTTTAAAGAAAATGGAGTTGTAAATCGTGTTTGGCACAATTAGTGTTGATGATTCTTTTCAGTGGTGTCATTAGATTCTTTTCTTCGTGATCCTTATAATAGTACTGGCAGTGTCTCCATCAGAACTTTAATGTGTTTCCATGTCTCTTTATTTCCCTTTTTTTCTCTCCTCATTTTAATTGTTCATTTGATTTAAATAAAGAATATATCAACTCTATTCCCCGTTAATGATTTTCTATAGTGTCATTATTACATTGCCCTTATCAAGATTCTCTACAGGGGTGTTTTGGGAGTGTGTTTAGAAAGTATTTTTGAAAAAAATTAAAAAAAATTATTTTTATTTTTTATTTTAAATTAATTTTTTTTTGGTGTTTTTAAATTATTTTCATATACTGATGTTAAAAATAATTTTTAAAATATAAAAAAACATCATTTTGATGTATTTCTAAATGAAAAGCACTTTGAAAAACAACTTTAACCATACTCTCAAACAGACACATAACATTGGCATTGTAGTTTTCTCTCTCTCTCTCCTCTTTTTTCTTTATATTGGTGCAACACCTTTAACATTTTCTTTGTAAGTAGATATTAAAATTATTATTTTAATTTTATTCTTGAATATTTGATTGGATGGTAAGAGAACCTTTTGGTTTTTCTATAGTGATTTTAGTTTAATGACTAAGTCATGAGCTTAAAAAGTTATATTGTTAATTTATATTTTTTATTTATTTCTTATAGCTTCATCTTTCATTATTTGATAATGAGTTTTTTTTTTAAATAACAATATTAAGATTTTTTTTAATCGGGTTATCCTGATCTAATAATTTGGACCATGTATTTGACAGATTACTTTAGTTAACTCGACCCTTATTTCTCGGGTCATAAATTTGTCATTTTAATTTCGATCAAGCTTTTTTTATATATATAACCAATTTCATCTTTTTGTATTTATTGGAATAAGAATAGAGCTACAAGTTTTTTTTTCTTGTATTTATATAACCAATTTCATCTTTTTGTATTTATTTATTTTTAAAAAAAAATTAAGGTTATCATGATCCATATATTATCATTACTTATTTTCTCTATTTCTTTTAATACTAATAGTATCAATTTATTTAATGTTTATGATCAAAGTCATAAAATTTGTTTCTTATTTCAAAACATATTTGAGACACTTAAACGTATTCCTTACACCAAAGAAAAAAAAAATTATTTTATTAACAGCTATTAACAGCCATTAGACCAGGACTGCTGGAGAATCTTCCTGCCACGAGAATGACAGCAGACCGTTAAGTTACCGTTTGAAGGTGTGGATTTTAGTTGTTTTGAAAATATTTTTATTAAAAAAATATATAAAATAATATATTTTTTATTTTTTTAAAATTATTTTTGATATAACAGATAAAAATAATTTAAAAATACCAAAATTTTTTAATTTAAAATAAATTTTTTTTTCAAAAATATTTTTAAAATTTGGCTGCTTTAATTCCTGTTGAGAAAATTGAAAACTAATAAATTGAAAGTTTCATTAATCGTTAAAAAATAGGTAATTGTCGTTTTATATAAAAAAAAATTATATGAAAATATATCAAAATCATTTTTAATATGAATATACCATAATAATCTAGAAATAATAATTTTAAACAAATTGTTTTAAAATTAAAAAAACGTGTAAAACGCAATCCTAAACAACTCAACAATGGAGATGACCAGCAGAGAATTAAGAACCCAGTCGGGTGATACCATAACGGGACCGCAGCTTCAAAGCAACAAAAAACAATTCCAGCCACTGCAAATTGATTGCCTCTTGAATGAAGATCACCCAAAAAAAAACATCCCACCAAACTGCTGGATTAAATCTTCGTTGTTTCTCATTTATGTACAATTTCTCCCACAAATTGTATTATCATTTCTCCTGACAAATAAAATTAGGAGTTTCTCCAGAATGCTCTTCCTTACAAACCGAAGGAGATCTCAAAATCTCCGAAGAATCATATCTTTTTACCAGTTTGGGGGCATTAGAGATTTCATTTTGCTATTCCTTTCCATGGGGCGAGAGCAAGCAGGAAATCCATTCTTGACAGGATTTGTTTTTCGTTCCTTCACTATCTGCAGAATATGCTTCACATACACGGATGTTGAATCAATCCCTCAACTAGAAGCCCTTCTTACCCACTGACAATTTGACTCGTATTCTTCACATGAACATGTAATTTATCAAGAGTCCGCCACGTTACCGCATCAGGGTTCAACCCATTCTTTTGCATTTCTCCTACAATTTGGTAAGCTTCTCTTTTCATACCTAAGCTGCAAGCTCTGTCAATCACAATGTTATAGCTTACAATATTAGGATTAACCCCAGAATCTACCAATTCATACAGGAAATGCATGGCCTCATTCAAATGGCCTGAGCGGCAAAGTCCTTTAAGAATGGCTGCATAAACAAAATCATCATGGATTTTTGACGGCCAAATGACCTCATCCCAGAACTTCTTAGCCCCATCTATTTGGCCAGACTCGCATAATCCCTCGACTATTATACTGTAAGTTTGACTACCGGCAGCTACACCATCACTTATCATTTCATCAAAAACTGCCATTGCCTCATTTGTTAACTGAAGTTTAAACAGACCTCGAAGAATTGCATTGTATGTCACAACACCAGGTGTGATACCCTTTTCAAGCATTTGAAGCAGTAAATTGCGAGCTTCTGGACTTCTTCCAGCATTTAATAAACCACTTATGATGGTTGTGAAAGTGACAGCATCAGGGGAGGGAAATTTCCCCGTCATCATATCATTTAGAACCTTCAAAGCTTCTTCCACTCTTCCCATCTTGCAAAACCCATTAATAACTGTGTTGAGAGTGATCGCATCAGGCGGACAATTAGTTTGTAGCATAGAAACAAGCACATTCAAAAGCTCAGTTGGATTATTCATGAGACAAAGAGCTCTTAAATATATATTGTAAATCCTAGTTCTATCCATCCCTTCCTTGCTCAACATAGCTTTTAAAACTTCCCTTGCCTTGTCAAGATCCATTGCTTGACAAAGTGCTTCCACCAGAACCTTGTAAGTATACTCAGACAGCAAGAAACCAAATCCAACCCCTTCCTCTAACAACTGATAAGCTCTCATGCAACCCCCTTCCTTACAAAGCCCATGTATGATTGAATTATATGACACTATACTTGGTGTAAACCCTTTTTTCCTCATTATATAAACAACCCTGGAAGCACCATGGCTCCTTCCAACCTTGCAAAGGGAATCAATCAAATGCCCAAAAGCAAAGTCCTCATTCACCCTATTTCCTTGTGGCATTTCCTCGGCAATCATAAAAACCTCATTATAAAGCCCTTCTCTACACAAACAATCAACAAGATTAGCGAAAGCGGCACTATTCACTGACTGATCCTCTTCATATCTCATTACCTGAAA
This sequence comes from Salix viminalis, assembly GCA_029228465.1. NCBI lineage: Eukaryota > Viridiplantae > Streptophyta > Magnoliopsida > Malpighiales > Salicaceae > Salix > Salix viminalis. Next base: position 7,657,914 of record CM055440.1, on the reverse strand, counting down.
GAGCACGTGCATCAATTCTCTTCCACGTTCAATGTCTCTCTTTCTTAAAACTCCACGAATCAACAAACTATATGTCAGCGAATTAGGCGCAACACCCCATTCAGGCATTTCATCGAACAACTTATAAGCATCAGAGAGTTCACCAATTTTACAATACCCACTAACTAAAGTAGTATAACTTACAGTATTTGGACAATGCCCTCTATTAATCATGTCGTACAACATCCTATGCGCTACATTCGGCAGCGAGACCGAGCAAAACTGATCGATCAAACGGTTATAATTAATCAACGAAGGCACAAACTCAGGCTTAAATTCAATCAAACGATGAATAACATTAAATGTCCTAAATGGGTCTTTAGAATGAAGAAAGCGAGCAATGAGAACATTACAAGTACGCTCATCAGGGACACAAAGGGAGGTTAAAAAGATGATAAGGCGTTGGTGGGCTTCATTGAAGCGGTTAGCATCACAGAGGCCGTGAATTATGCTGCTGAGATTGAGTGGGTCAGGGAGGTACCCACGGAGGCGGAGATGGTCAAGAAGGCGGAGGGCTTCATCAACGTTGCGGTGTTTGGTGCAGAGGTCATGGATTTTTTTGTTCCAGTATGACCTGTTGGTTATGCAAATGTTTTGTTGTTGGTGGTTCAGTGGTAGTTCTTGGTGTGGTTGGTTTTGTGGGTGCGTAGAGAGGAATGCGAGAGGTGAGAGTTTGGGTTTGAAAGGTATGACTATGAAGAGTTTCCTGAAATTTGAGAGAGTGGCGAGGAACATTGCTTTGGAGCATGCTTTTCAGACAGTGACTCCGTTTTTTCAAGAACATCATCATCTGATAAAAAAATAATAATACTCAATTTGTATAATTGAATAAATCTTCAATTAATTTTTATATATTTAATTATGTAAATTTAAATCTTAAATAAAGATATAGTTTTTTCATGCATTTTTCTATCAAAACAAAGACTAAGGTCGTGTGGGAACATACGGTTTTGCAGTTTGAATGAAAAGGACTAATTGAAAATAAAATATTTATTTAATATCTAAATAAATATAATTAGAGATATATATATATTAATTTAAAACTCATCTCCTGAACATAAACTAATCAATTACCCCATAAACATGTAAATATGAAAATGAAAACAAAAATAAAAAAAGAAATAAAGTATTAAACTTAGACTTCTTTGGGTCGAGGGGGGTAGAAATCAAAGGGAAAAAAAGAAGAGAAATGACAACCATCAGGATTCGGGGGTGTTTAGGCTATGTTTTGTTTACAGGAAAAGACAGGAGTTGATTCCAATGTAGGTGATATTTTAGATAGTAAAAATGTTTAGTTCAAGTTAAAAGTATTAACAGAGGATTTTACTGTACTTTTTTTTTTATAAAAATATTATTTATTGGGATAATATTTTTTAATTTTAACTATAGTATTTAATATTAGACTTATTAAAGATTGAATTTAATAATTTTTGTAATGTATTTTTTATGAGATTAATCTAGTTTACTATTCGTATTGTAGATTTGACGAGTAAACTTATTTGACTTGATTTTCTTCTTATTATTTTTATTAAATTCATTCTTTAATATTAGGTTGATTGATAATTACCATATATTATTAATTATTTAACATAATTAAATATTTAAAATTAAAAATTAAAAATTACCCTTGATTCTTCAGTCATTCCACTTTGTTGATGATTTTCAATTTGGATAATAAATTCAACAAATTTTCCAACTTCTCTGTCTATTTCTTGCCATCTACTTGAGATGTTTATTTGAGAATAATTATTCAAATTTCCTCCGTTTTATACAAAGTAAGTATGCACTTGAAACCAAAATTGTCTTGTTTGTTGTTCAACTCTTGTAGCTGGATCTTTGTCTGTATTTAACCATGCAGAAACAAGTAAACAATCTTCTTCTGGTGACATACTTCTTTGTGATTTTTTAATTGTATGAACAATTAAATTAGAGTCTATAGAGTTATAAGAAAGTTGATTATGATCACTTGGTTGAGAAACGATATCTTCAGACTCGCTTATAAAAAAGTTGGTGAATGAGTTTGAAAAATTTGAGTCCATCTACATAAAAAATAAATTGTGTTAGATGATATGTTACATTCTATCTAACTCAACTTCTATTATGTTATTAATAAACTTATAAAAACATCTATTTAATATAAGGAAGATGTATCATCATCAGCATACAAATTAAGAATAAATGGACAACAATTCCCAACACATAATGTAAACAATTTAAGATCACTTTATAAATCTAACACTAAATCCAATGCATGTAAAGTAAAAATAAGGTTTTAACACTTGACAAACTACACTGAGTGATGCCGAAGATCACAACTTTGGTGGCACAAACAACACACAAACATAGAGTGGGGTAGCTACCTAATTTTTTTTGTTAGTTTGCTCTCTCTCTTTCTCGGTTCCCATCTAGTATTTAAAATGCATACCATCAGTTAATTATCAATTGAAGGCAACAAAATGGATGCACTCTAATGCAGTTAATTACGAATTGAAGGCAACAAAATGGATGCCTTATCTTTCTCTTTCCTCCCTGTGATTCAAACTTCAAAGCTCCTTATCGATCCCATGGCAATCGCCATTTCTAAATCTGTTGTCACAACTCCACCATCATTTCTATCTTGTCATCCTCCTCCCGTTAATGTATTATCAATAAGAATTGAAGAAAAACCCAAAACTCAACCTCGAGACCTACCATCACCAGAACTTCACACCCTGCATCATCGCCCGTTGTAATAAAATCATCAACACAATCGACAAGGAAATATCCTTCAAATGATAGATGAGTTGTAGAGCCAAACCAACCATTATGATGTTCAATGCATTTGAATAACTGCGACAAAATCATCAACACAATCGTTTGGTGAAACCTTTCATTTACTGTTAAATTCGAATAACTTGCATACGCATTCACATAATTTTTGAACTAGAAACGTAAGTCTTTTCTTGTCTCTCTTAAACCATAATCCCTCATTCTCTCAAAAAAACCCAATGACTTGTGTTGTCCTCCCTACTCTCACAAGCCTATCAATCATAGACTCAAAACACTTAACCCTAACAACACTTTTACCTTCAACAACCAAATCATGAGATGCTTTAAAATTCTTTCTTTTACCAAAATAGTCAACAAAAATGACCACAAACTAATCAAACCCCTATCCCTGATCTGCAATGTTGATTGAAAATGTATAACAAGGTACAGTTACAAACAAATTGATGCCTTCAACTACGGAATTGTTATGTTAAACATTAAAATTTCAAATAAGTTTAAGCAACATCACCGAATTGACACAAACATATACAACCATAAACAAATAAACTTTACATTCTCATCTATGGTTAGAAAGAAAAATAAAACACGATTGATATCATATTGTAATCATAACTCTGAAGTTGTCCCAACAATTGCAAATCTTGATTGTCTATTATCAGAACAGAATCCTTGTATGCACGAACTTGAGCCAAGTTTTGAATGTTTTATAAGAAAATATTTAGACCCATAAATAGAAAAAGTCAAAGGGATAACCCTCTCAATAGCAAAAATGAAATTGGGTTGAACAACTTTAAAGAAAGTGTAGCTTCTGGAAAAAAAATTATCTATTTAACCCAAACTACTATAAGGAGAAAATAGAAAAATAGGCACTGAGCAAAAGTTTCATCTATAGAAATCAGAGCATAAATCAAATCTAAAAAGTGGAAATAGAAAAAGTTTAGAAAACAAATATTTTGATAATTAACGGAAGCAGAAGTTTTATAATTGACAGGAGCTTCTATTTATCAAAGTTTTTCTTCAACCTTCCTTCGTTTTTTTTATGCGTTGGAGAAGAAACAGTTCTTCACTGGACACACAATTTTGATGATAGTATTTGGGGCTTTTTTTCTTGTGTTGTTTTGTTTCCAAGAGAAGAAGAAACAATTTTGCTTCTATTGTTCTTTGTATCCGTGTTTTATTTCTGCTTTTATTTTTCATCATTGTTGTGTTTTAATTAACAAATATCAACAATATAATTCCAATAGATATATGTATTTTTTAATTTTTCTTTTACTTTTGGCTTTGCTATGAAAATATATATAAAAAAATTACCAAGAATAATTATTTATCTTTGCCAAACACAGATAACTTATGCGTCGGAGTTGCTGTAATAAAGCTATAGCTAAAATGATAAGTTATCTATCTTTCCATGAACAGCTCATCATGCAAGTTGTCAGTTTTCTTTTATTTTCTCATCACACCCTTGAATTTTCCTTCATTTAATAACTTAAAAATAACTTTTAAGAAATAAAAATAAATATTATTTTAACATATTTTATAAATAACCGCTGTAAAACTCTCAACAAATCTTAAACAAATAATAAATAAATAAATATTTAAATTGCTAACATATTATTTTTATGATGCACTTTGTTTTTTCTGGTATTGTGATTGGAAAAGACGTAACCACAATAAAAATAACAGATAATATTTTAGTGTTTTATTATGATTTTTATATATCAGTGTCAAAAATCAATTATCCAATTCATTCATATTCACACATTTTTTCCACTGTTGTCATGGTAAATCCTAAATCAGATGCAAGAATATAAAAACAAAATGAGTATATTATTAATTATTTAACATAATTAAGTATTTATTATAATTTAGAATGGTACTGCAATGGAGCACCAGGATGAATATAGCAAGGCTACGTTTAGTAATGTTGGAGAACGTATTCTTCAGAAGTATTTTTTGAAAGAAAAAAATAGTAAATTAAGTTGTTTAATTTTTAATATTTCTGATATACTAAAGTTATTAATAAAAAATACATTTTTAATTAAAAAACATTTGCAAAATGCAGAAAATTACAGAAAACACTAAATATAGAACTAGCACTACATAAATAAGCCAAAACAAACACTCGATATTGAATAAACAGATCACAGCCGCTGATACATCGCTCATGAGCGTTGATTAGGGCAGAAAGTGACCAAATAATTTCCACGAGTGCAGGTTGCGATGCTAGTAGGATCGTCATAAGCATAGGAGTAAGCCTTGGGACAAGCTGCCTTGAATATCCTCGAATAAGCAGTCGGCTTGCAGGCTTGGGGAGTCCCGAAGCTACCAGTACAGCAATACCTCGGGGAATTGAAAGCAAAACAAGCACTCTTGCAAGCCACGACCCTGCTGCTACCTTTTGACCGGACCTGTAACCCAACCGGGCACATCAGGTTCAGGTCACGAACACACCCTGCGTAGCTGCACTTGCCCGAGCCTTTAGATGGAGTTATCGAGATTGCCAGATTGTAGCCATCTACAAGGCTGACATCGTAGAAATCTTGGTCATTTCCAAGGGTGATTTCTGCTAGCGTTGCGGGTGGGGTTCCTCCAATGCCGTTGCAGAAGAGGGAGCCTCCGCAATCTCCGGTGGCGCAGCGGCCACGGCCAGAGGCGTCGAAGGAGCAGCCGTGGCGACCCCAGAAACGGCCAGACCAGAGCGGTGGGAGGTTGAGGGTGTAGGCCTTGTTGGCTGGGAGCTTGAATCCTCCTCGGGCTAACACCGGCTTTCCTGCACTTGGTTGGACACCTGGCCACACTGGATGGGAGCACTTGTTGTGAAATGTTACCGTTGTCGCTGAGACCTCTACATTATGTCAGCAAGAAAAAAATATAATATCAGTTAGAATGCTAACAGTAATCAACAAGTAAGAAACTAAAATCTGTGCTCGTAAGAAGCTGTGTTTGCAGGCGAGTTAGTACCTGAAATGTGGGAGAATACAAGAGTGAAGAGAGTAAGAAGAGTGGGAAGAGATCCCAGCATTGCTGCCATGGTGAAATACTGGGAGAAGATGATGACCACCACACAATGGGTTTGAGGTTGAAGATAGGAAAGAGTCCTCTCCCTCCTCTTTCCAGGTGCTTCCCCTTAGTAGGGTTTTTATAGGGAAAAACAGTGTGGTGGTGATGTAAAGATTTTTTTTTTGTGTGTGTTTCAGAAATATTTAAAACTAAACATATTTTTTATATTTTTTTTATTATCTCTCATCACATCAACAAAATGGCTACAGGTCAGTAGAGTTACTGCCTCACTGGCTTGATTATTTTGAAAAACGAATAAAGTAGGTTGAAATATGGAGTCAGTAGAGTTAGTAACTGTTTGTATTGTTTTTTACATGTTCACAAATATATTAAAATATTTTTTTAAAAAAGAAATTATTTTTAAGATGAAAATAATATAAAAACAGTAATTTTTTTTATTTAAAATACAAAATTAAAACAATATAGTTTTTTTTTAAAAAATATTTTTAAAAGTGAATGACAGTGTACCACTGCCTCACTGGCTTGATAATTTTGAAAAGCAAATAAAGTAGGTTGAAATATGGGCCAATTTGAATGATTGAGGTCAGAGTTACATTAGTGAAAAACTCTACTTTCAACCAATGCCTCGTGTACATGAGAGTGCTCGAGAGCAGAGATTTTTCACAGTGGTTTTATAGTTAATTTATTTTTTTGAAAAATAGTGCAATTTAATGATTTTTTGGGTCAAATTAGCAAATAAATATTTAAAGATTAATACAGTTTAATTAAAATTGTTCTTTTGGTCGTAATTTTTACTTCCAATCCTAAATTAACCCTAATCCAACTGGAAATAAACCCTAAATATGTAATTCTCAGACTCATTTTAGAATTTGAAGATTGGAGTTGGGACTAGTTTAGGGTTTGCTATTATTTTTATTTATTTTCTTAATCAAAAGAATGGGTACGAGAGGGAAGACAAACTGAATATCTCAAAAGTATGGATATGAGAAAGAGTGATCTAACTGGAGGAATATTTGGATTCAAGAATAATACAATTAGAGAATGTTGTTTACAAAGAACACTCGTGCTAGTGCAAGAGAGATGACAATAGAAGATAATAATGAATGATGTGATGCCAATGAAAATAATTGCAAACCCTAAACTAATATTTTTTAAAAAATTATTTTGTTTGTTTTTGTTAAATTAATATTTTTTATGCTCTTAAAATATTTTAATATGACGATGTCAAAAATTTATTTAAAAAAATATTATTTTAATATTTTTAATAAAAAAATATTTTTAAAAACAATATCAACCATAATATCAGATATTCTTCGACTCTCAAACCCTAAAATGCCATTGGAAATCATATATTTTGAGTTTATGATAAAAAAAAGTTAAAGTTAGTTTAGGGTAGGGATTAAAGTTTTTGCTTGAGTGTGTTTATTTTTTTATTTTTTATTTTCATGTTTTTATATTTTTTAATATGCTAATATTAAAAATAAAAAATTATTTTAAAATATTTTAAAAAATAATCATTATTACAGTACAAATAAGCTTGAAAACAGCTTCAACAAAGTCATGATTTCAAAAAACAACTTTAATCCAACCGTATTATTTTTTGAAACTTGTTGGTTTAGCAAAACTTAAAAAAGTATATGTTAGATTGAAAAATTACCGAGGAGGGTGCATTTGGAAAAGGGAGGAGGGAGAGACTGCACAGCTTTCAAGGACATGTCAGAGAGGTTAGTGGGCGAGATGCTGTCTGCGTCCAGAAAAAAGAAAACATCTTCACATGCCTGAGTGGGACCCTCCGATACTATATTTGTATTTGGTAATATGTTTTAATAATATTTTTGAAAAAAATATTTTTTTTTTAATTTTTATTTAAAATTAAATTATTTTAATATATTTTTAAATAATAAATACTTTAAAAAATAACTTCATCACGAGCTATTTTACCTGATGACTCCAAAAGAAATCTGATGAGAGAGCGAAATTCACTCTCTTTTAACATGTCAAGCTGTCCTTTCTCATTGATTTTGTGAATTACTTCTCCTGTAAGCCTAGGTCAATTCAAGGCACTGTGACGCGAGAAAGATTTTGAAGATCAATGGCAGATATTGAGTGAATGTGCAGTCTCCATTCAATGCTGAGCATACACGTGTACACGATCCTGTTACAGATGAGATGTTGCTCACATTTTGTGTCCCAGACCAAAATCTCATCGGTGAAAGAGATTCTGCAGGAACAGTTGTCGTGTAATGGAGCACAAACAACTCTCTTGTCGTGTAATGTCGACCAGAGGAGAATAAACAAGTAATAAATGTGAAAGAAAAGTGAGCTTTGATTTAAATCTAGACATAGGAAAAGGCAAAACCAGGCCCATCAGCACTGCTACCCCACTATATATTCAACTAGATTTAATATATAGTATGACGGATATGTTTGATCTCATAAAATTATCAACAAATATTATAAAGTCAAATTCAAAATTAATTTGATTATTCATATTAAAAATTTAATACACTTGTAAAATTAGACTAATTTGATAGATTTTACCGATTTTTCATGAGTACATTCCAATTTTGCTTAGTTTTTAAATTTAGTCTAATTTAATATGTAAATACTCATAAAATCATAAAATTTTAAGATTCAGCTCGCGATTGTAAACCTGAGGAAGCTATCGAAATTCTTGAAAAATTGCACGGTAATTACTTAGTGATGTTGACTTCTGTATGCTAGCTTATCCATTGACTTGATATGAAGAGGGGATTCCTGGATTGTATCTGAATCCCTATGTAACATCCCCCCCTTCGCTCTCCAATAAAATTGCATTCAATTTCAGGAATTTAGGCTTTTTCTGACCACTGAAACTGATTTAAATTTACCTGTTTCTTTCAGAAATGGGTGTAACTCCCATTCTTTTTGAATAATCAGTTCATAGAGATGAGTGGGAAGGTATTGGTCATGTTACCCATATTGAGAAAGGCAAACATGGGGTGTCTGTTGCTGCAGATAAGAGTTGTCATAGTTTAGTTGATGCGAAGAGAATAATAACGGGAAATTTTGCAGATGTCATTAACATTAAGCTTGCCAAAGTTGGCGTTGTTGGGGGACTTGAAATTATTGAGGCGGCAAGGACATCAGGATTGGATATGATGATTGCTGCTGGATTTGGTTGTTTCAAGTAAGAATTGTGATGTTATGATCCTCTGTTGAAAACATTTACATAATTAGTTTATTTGTTCTGTGAGAGCATCTAGATTAAGTCATTTCCTGCTTTTTATTTAGCTGCAAAGGTTCAATTTTGAATATTCTCCTTTATGATGATTGCTTGAATAATTCCAAAATCTTTTATGAAGGTTTATTGACCTGGATACACCCCTTTTACTGTCAGAAGATCCTGTCCTTGAGGGTTACGAAGGTATTCAGACTTGCTTTTAAACTTTGCAATGTGAATCATTTTTGGCTTCTATGGACCAAACTGTTTGTTATTCTGCATTTAATTTCTTGAAATTGATGTTTTGATGCTGCTTTGTTATTTTTATTTATTTTTTCTTTTGCTAGTATCTGGTGCTGTTTACAAGCTCACAGATGTTCAAGGGCATGCTGGTTTCCTTGATTGGGACAATGATTTGTGGTCAGTGCTATTTTACCATCTTGACACTCCAAATCAACTTAACTACACTAAAACGGTTTATCATTCTGAGATTTAAAATGTTTCATACATTGTAATATCAGTGAATCACATTATCATCGAGATCATGTTAAAAGGATGATGTCCCCAAGGACCATGGTATGATGACAGAGAGCTTGCGATCTGCATAGCAGGTCTCGAGTTTGAGTCAAGGCGTGCACCTCTTGTAAGAGCCTAGGATAGCCGGGGTTTTACTCGTACACCTGGGCCCATAAAATATGCTTTCCGGGAGGTGGGGTTTCCTCGTATAAAAAAAAAGAAGAGATGATGGTCTTTTATCCTTGTCTTCAATTTTACTACCATTGTCTCTGATATTCATGTGTCAAATATGAGCATTTGGCTAAATTTATTAGAAAATGGATAGTTTTAGTTCCATAAACTACTTTTGCTTTGAAGTAAGTCTAGGTGTATGACTTACATTCCTACTTCACCCGTGACTTAGATTCCTACTTCACCCGTTATGAAAAAGCTTCATTACTGAAAAATCATAATACTAGTAAGGGCATGCATTCTCTTTATTCATTTCTGCCTTGATTTATTTGATTCATTTTGAGAATTTCAGTATTTTTCATTTACAAAAATGGACCAAATACTGGGAAAGAGAACAAAATTGATCCAAGCAGTTTGGTATTCTCTTAAAAGAAAAGATGGTTGAATTTTTGAATCTCACAAAAAAATGGACCAAATTCAATTTTTGAATTTTTGATCTAAATATGACATAAATAATTATCAAATGCAAGGAACAAATTGTGCATTGCTTTGAAATAGATACTTTCCTTTGTCGATCTTAAAATAGAATATCCATATCTTCCAAGATTGCTCTCATGCACATCAAACCATATAACATGAGAGATGGAATGAAATTCTCTGTTCTTTCTATCTGAACAGATCGAAACTAGACTAGATTCTTTGAGTGCTAATCAAAGAGAATCGAAGAAAATACAAGGAAATTGCACACATAGTATATAATTCCATCCATTTTAAATCTACCTTCAAGGATGTAGATGGAACAAATAACATCACTAAATGAAAAAAGGTTAAAAGTACAAATACAAAAGAGGTTCTTTCTCAGAACTCCAAAGCCCACGTCTAATCAAATTCACAATTTTTCTTAGCTTTTTTTGGTACAAATGTTTTTCCCTCTCGATGTGGCATACTGGCAGGGCAAGAGGTTCTGCTTCCTTTGCTTTCATACTTACAAGGTCATGTGCTTACTAAAACATAATAGTCTATATGCAGGTGAGGCGTGCAAAAGTCTTATGGATAACAGGTAAAATTTCCTTTCACGTCATATTGCATTTTTAATCCTTCAGCAAACCAAAAATGCATAAGGAATCCTATTTAGAGCTTGTAAAGATGGGCTGGTAATTAGCTTTCAGCAGGCAGCACATGAATACTTCACTTCAACTGATTCCTATTACATGCCTCCTCCATATAATTACAAAAGACTCGTCTTTTTTCGTGGGTGTTCTTGTCTATTTTCATGTGTATTTTACTCTTATATTGCTTTAGTCAACTGATATCATATCTCTCCTGTTTGTTTACCTGATTTTAAAACAAGATAAACTTAGGCTAGAAGAACTATATTACTCTGGTGCACATATGATGAAATTTAAATCAAATGACTTGGAAGGATAAAAATGTATGCTATTCTACTCTCGCATGTTACACACATGATTTGGTCTCGGTCTCCTATTGCTTTTGGTGGTTGTGTAGACATGGTGTTGGGGGGCAGAAACTATTGATACAGAAATGTGCTCTATGTGAATTCTCCTAGTGTTGTTTTGTGAGATGAAAATGATACTTCTTCCTGGAATTTTTCGAAAAACTTGACTAATGTGTGGTGATTAGTGACTTAAATACCCTTGACCACACAGAACCTTGCATAGACCCTTGGTCAAAGGTCTAGAGAATAGGAAATTCCATGGTTTTTGCGGTAGACAACTGTAAAATCTGTGGAATTTGTTAAAGTAAGCTAATCATTGTGAAATCCTCATCCTTATTCAGTAGAAATTTTTGACTGGAGTTAGAAATGATGTAAAGAGCTTTAGTGAACAGTTAACTAGAAGCATGAAGATTGAAAGGGGAATGCGTTATGATTTTTAAGGACCCACATAATGATTTCAAGCACTCTGATCCTTGACTCAGAGTGGTCCTCGCAATCCTAGCAGGACCCGCGAGGATTCATTAACACCAATCTGTTACTCTCTTACTCTTAAACATGGTAATAGGATCATACTCCACTAAAGAATTGAAAGGGGTCATGAACATATTTTGGCACACTTAGATATGATTGAGTACACAGGGTCCTTTTTGGTTATTGTTAATGCGTTTTGTCTTCTTTAAACTAGTCTTGTGTGATCATTCTACGGAGAAGCCTAATTACTACATTTGCAGGATTCATCATGTTTAGTTTAACCAATATGCATTAACCTAAAGTTTAATCATGGCAAAAAAGTTGCATATGCAACTAAGGGTTGATTAAAGATTTGTCTAACAGTTTCTTACTGTTGTGTTTTTTTCAGATGGCTAGCCGACATCTTCCCATCACGATTTTGTTTGGTAAGAACTCTTTAAGTTAGAATTTTCTGAGGAACATCTTTTTCTACCAGTGGGCTCTACTCCATGCATTGAGGTTGAAGTTATTGTCTCTTTACTCTCTTTTTTCTCCGGTAAAAAGATTAAGCATGCTTAACTAGACAAAAAAGGGGCAAAAAAATAAACAGAGAGGCCATGACTGCCTTGCCCGTGCCAATATATTGCTCATCTAGGTGTGATAGCTGATAAGCCTGGTAATGAGGTGACAATTGATTGGTGCATTGAAAGTTAAACCACTGGATTTAAATGATTTCCAAAAGAAAGGCAGATGTGTAAGCGAGACATCTAAGGAATTATACAGCTATCAATAATACTGTATTTGTTCAGATGGTTGAATTTTTGAATACAGCCCGCCCCCCTTAAACTGGTGATCTTATTTGGTGTAAACATATTTTATTGGCATTGCTTTGCTGACATCCTTTTCTACAAATGGGTTTGATTGAAACGTGAACATTAACAAAGCACTAGCCCTCCAACATTTTAGGGTTTGTAGCTGGTAGTTTATAGTTTGCAAGTAGTGGATTCATATTACCATTGGGGATGACAATGGTTGGTGATGGATAATCCTTTAATTTTTTTATGAATTGGATAAAAAAATAGATATTTAAAAAAAAAAATTTGGGCCTCGAGTATCCATTATTATCTGCTGTTATTTATTATTTAATATAAAATAAAATAATTAATATATATTTTTTAAAATTCATGGTACAGGTGATCTCTTTGCGATGAGAAGAGTATTATTATTATTATTATTATTATTTACTGAAATTGAGTACCCTCTGAATTAGTTTGATGATTGAAAGTCACATTGGAAGTGAAAGGTAGGCATTGATGATGAAAGTAGGTGGCAAAATGCGCATTTTGAAGTTGTTTTTGGGAGGAATCAAGTTGGACAAGCTTTTTTGAAATAATCCATGCATTTAACTAGTGAATGAACGATACGCATGCTCTCGAAAGAAAAGAATAAAGGCAACTTTCTGCTATGTTTCTGCTATGCTGCCACCCAAAAAACACCAGATAAAAAACAGGAAAAGGCAACTTTCTGCAATAACAAGCATGTATATATATATAATGAAGTGTGCTAACAGGAATCGTAATCATTATTAGAGATAAAAATAATGGTTACTTATGTAGAATTCTAAAATCCAAGTCAAGTTAATGATGACAGCATGCGGCAGCACAAGGAGAAATGTTACGACGGACAAAATACACTCTGGAAGTCAATTTTGAGTCATGTATTTATTAATATGATGATTATTAAAAATATAATGGTTAATTTTAGGATTCATAAAATTAATTGAGGTAAGTGGACAAAATTAGTTTCATGTATGTTAATAAAAAAATATTATTTGTTTTACCCGAGAGAAAATACAATGTAAAAATAGATTATCAGGAACACAGTGTCAAACATGACAATGGGAAGAAAGGCAATTTGTTTTACCCAACAGAAAATACAATGTAAAAATAGATTATCAAGAAACACATTGTCAAACATGATAATTGGAAGAAATGTGTAGCCACTAGCGAGGACTTGCGTAGGCAAAAATGGTATGAACACCACCGAAAGCCGAAAGGCAAAGGTGTGGAAGTGGGAACCACAATCTCTCATGCGAAGTGGTCATGATATTGATTTCAACTGGTTAGGTCCTCCACAATCACGCTTATATGATTAGATAAAAATGATATTCGGACCAGCTTACATGCATCTCGATTAATTTCACATCTCGATTAATTTCATCACAGATCCTGAAAATTAACGATTATATAAACTTTCTAAAACACAAATCTTAGAGCTTGACCAGTGAGTTATCATCGCCATCAAACGGTTTTCTTTCCTCCACGAGCTGCACTTTTTGGAATTTGTGGTGCATGAATCTCTCCATATATTTGAAGATCAGATACATGCACCAGGGTCATTCATTCTCATCCTTGATGGAAATGGAGGAAATCCCATTGATATTATGTTTCCCTCTCACCATAACATAGAAGAAAATAGGGTTGGAATTGAAAAGAGAAGTGTTTTGACATCACGAACATCTACAAAGAAACTAGAAATCTGAATGGTGTTTCTGATATCTCAATTTATGATAAATTCTGCATCACCAACATTACTATGTTTTTATTAGAAAATATTATAAATAAATAATTGACGACATGTGTATTGAAAAGCATATTGGATACCCACTTCAAATGTTCACATTGGAAGTGTAGAGAAATGGGAAAGTGGTAGACTAATGATTCTTTCTTTTTTGTCATTATTGCTTTTTTATTGAAAAGATTTTGATACTTGTTTAATATTATTATTAAAGCTATTTTTTATTTAAAAATATATCAAAATAATATTTTTTATTCTTAACATATTATTTTTCAAATTAGTACTTAAAAAACACCCAAAAGAATTAATTTAAAATAAAATATATAAATAAATAAAATTCATTCTTATAATATTTTTTAAAAGTTAAAACACATTATATGATGAAGAGTCAAATATACCCCCGCATGGATTCATTGCCATACGGGATAATGTATTGTTGAATTGGACCCTTTCACTTAGTGTCTTTTGGGACATAGTTGAATTGTTTTTGAAAATAGTTTTTTAATTATAAATTTATCAAAATAATATATATTTTTTTATTTTTTAAAAATTGTTTTTGATATTAGCATATAAAATAATATAAAATATCAAAAAAAAAAAATAATTTAAAATATTTATTCGCTTAACTATGTTTTTAATGATTTGTTTCTAAGAGCTCAATGTTAGTTTATTGGGATTGAAAATGAAGGGACTGCATTGATAAATAGAGCAGAAAACAGGATTGAAAAGGAAGTAAAAAATCAAAAAGCTGTAAGATCAAACAGGGGAATGTGAGAGAAAATAAAAGAAACTATGTTATGAGAATGTGACAAATATTTAATAAAAAATAAAAGGTAGTGTTGCCAGCATCTCAGTATGAAACTATCACTATTCTAAGATAGAATTGTGGATTTATTGAAGGAATGGTAGATAGATGGCAATGGTCATGGTGGACCCTCTGCTTTGAATTTTCTTCTTTTCATATTGCTATTTCATGAGATTTTTTGGTTGTTCCACTTTTTTTTTAATTAATGTAGATTTCCGGGTTAGCTTGTGTGTACCTCAACTAATCTTATGAGACTTGAAGTTAACAATCATGTAAGTTTCTAGTGGTCATTATATTATAAGACTCGAACCTGGAACTATAAAAGAGTAAATAATTTAGTTCCAAACTCTTATCACTAAACCATTTACTAGATGTAATGTCATGTGGATATTTTAAGATATTGTGCAGAGGAATTCGAGCCAAAAATCATATAAAAATCATCCCAAACTCTTCACCAACACAGTTCTCCTCTTTCACACTTGATCCTCTATAAATTGAGAGGCTACTCAAGCCTTATTATGCACTGCCAACCCAACAATTCTCTCTCTCTCTCTCTCTCTCTCTCTCTCACAAACTCAAAGTTTTGCGATTTGAGCATACTTTTCAGGCTCAGGTGAAGATGAAGACATCCTACATGGTGGTTTACACTATAATATTGGTGTTAGTTCTGGCTCAACAGCATGTGAAAGTGTCTGCTGTGACATGCAGCCCAGCTCAGCTGAGTCCATGTGTGAGTGCAATCACATCTTCCACCCCACCATCTAAACTATGCTGCAGCAAGATCAAGGAGCAGAGGCCTTGCCTTTGCCAGTACCTCAAGAACCCTAATCTTCAGAAGTTCATCAACACCCCAAATGCCAGGAAAGTTGCTAGCACCTGTGGAACTCCCTTCCCCAAATGCTAGATCATCTGGTAGAACCTCAATTATATGATATAGAGTTTTCAGTTTCGTCTCTCAGCTTTTCTGTATCCTGAATGAATCATGTAGGTTACTGCATGATCGAAGAAGGGTGGTGGAGATTATGAGAGTCAGTGCTTTATATTAAAACCTGGTGTGGTATAATATTGTGTATGCTGCTAGTAGTGGAGCACAACTTAATGGAAATAATGTTGGGGCCATGGTCTCATTTCACATATTTCTGTCTCTGGTGTGGTTTATTGTATACTAGTTGGAAATTTGGAAGGAACTTGCTGCAATATTTTGAAATTCTCCTTCTCTGTGAACAACACAGACACACACACACATGTTCACAGAAAGTTTTTGTAAATGGCAATGCCGACACTCACACATTACCAAATGATATATGGGTGATCGAAGTTTTTGCAAGTTATTACAGAAGTGTAGCAAAAACCAAGTTTTAAGGAGCAGCTAGATTATGTAATCTGGATCTGGTGCAAGTTATCACAGAAGTGTAGCAAAAAACAAGTCTTAAGGAGCAGCTAGATTATATAATCTGGATCTGGGTTTAGTTGTCTTTGAAACCCAGAGAGTAGTAATAATGAATTGAGACCAACAGAAAGTTATCAAACATGGCTAAACGAATTGACGATTCCTTTTTATTGAAAAATGAAGATGAAATAAATATCTCAAACCATCATTACCCGCAGTGCGCTCAATCGATCACACCATATAATGATGATGATAATAAAAGAATCCTGAATACTTGGAGAGAGACTCCAAAATTCCTTTACAATGTACAGAAAGGGAAATACTTGCAAACAAAGAGAAGTGTTTCTCACAAGTGGAGAAAGTTTGAAATTGGGTTCCAGCCCATAATCCATGGTCTCTTATCCGTTGGCAATGCAAAATTGAGTTCGAACATCTCCTTTGACATGTTTCCTCCTTCACAGAACCCTACAAGTTTTGCCACTATATCAGCACTCTCCTGTATGTGCTTGGCATCATGACGATCTGTCCACAGCTTGTTTACAAACTGCAGCCTTCTCTGCTTCCCATCAAGTGGGACGTTCCATTTGATGTATAATGCATCTCTCTCTTCCGTAGTCAGACGTGAGGCCAACCTTTTTGCAAGGAACTCCTTTTCACGTTTCAAAGCTCTAATACTGCAAAAGCCAGTTTGGGACAAGATTTTTAAATATTCGATCATCCTGAAGATAAGAGAAGAAATGCGGGGAAATGCCTGTTCTAATATTGAACTCGGCAAGAGAGAGAGAGAGAGAGGGAGAACCTTGATGACAGAGATATTGTTGACTCATCTCCGAAATGAGCTGGGCTTGCATTGCCTAGTTCTGCCAAATGCTGCTGCAACCATGTCAAGCGTCGTAGCTCCACCTCCATGTATATTTGATCAGCAGGGTCACCACTGAATAACAAATAAAACTGTGTCCTGTGGATGATGGACACATAGCACACATCCCACAACTCAATGATCAGCTGTCTTTGCTCCATGAAAGTTACATGCCACGACACTTGGGGCTCCTCCTGCTCATTTATATTCTCCACCTCCTCCTCTTCTATATTATATCCAGCTGCTTCATTTGCTTCCAGCTCAAGCACCTACAGAAATACGGATGATTTGTGTTTCAATATATCGAAGGAAATCGGAAAAGAAGTGGCCGCAATATAATTTCAATGAAAAGGGTTTGGTGCAGTGGAAAACAAATTGGAAGCAGATGATAGAACAGGAATGTATTAACCATTTTTGTACCTGGCAAACAAGTAGCTGCTTTTGGTATTGCAATTTGGCCACGCGTTCTTTAAGCTCTGTCACATAGGCTCTTATGTTTCTGACATTCTCCTCTGCTGCATTCTGAAACATCTTCTGCATTTTCTTCATGTTCACTGAGCTTGAGCGCCGATAGACAGGTGTCCCTTCCTTTGATGAGACATCCCCACCTTCTTCTTCATTCTTTTTATGAGTCTCTTTCTCGGACTCTGGCAGGGTATCACTGGCTACAACGTCATCATTGTACGGATCTCTATTTTCAATCTCATTTTCCAAAATTTGCCGAGAAGTTGGTAGAGGAGAGCAAGGAGACCTTATAAAATTCTGTCTGTTAGCGCCGTTACTTGAAGCCAAAGGAAGTATGCTTTTTCTTCTTTTGTGGATTCTTAGCCTTGGGAGTTACTTCACAGTTTGATTGTGGATTATTGTTTGGGAGAGACATCACTAATTTATCTATAGACTTCTGAACATTTTCGAGTTGCTCTTCTAGATCTGCTATGGTGCTTCCCTGTGAATGAAGCCTTGTTATTTCATCCTTGAGATTAGCACTCACACTCTTGTTAGGAGCCACGACACTTCCAGCCTCAACTTCTTTTGGAACTGGTTGGATAGTGCGCATTTCCTTGATTTCTGCTTGCAGTTTTGCAATTGTCTCAGCTGCATCTTGGTTACCTAGTCTATGACAAGCCACCTCCTTCTGTAGAACTTCCAGAGCTCGATTTGCTTCTTCTCCAAGCTGCTCCTGAAGGTGTTCAAGTTTGCGAATTTCATGCATTAGTGTGAAAGGTGCAGTTGATGATTGCCTCATTGACTGCCTTAGCATCGTCTTCCTTGTTCTATCACAACGGCTTTGCTCCTTGCCCTCGAGATTTGGCAAGGATGCGTCAGAATAAGAGAGACACTTCTTCACTGATGGGCAGGGTGGTTCCATTGTGCTACAAGCCTGTCTACTATCCTCTTCAAGTTTTCTGCGCAATTCGTCCACCTCAATTTGTGCAAGATCTCTTTGGCGTTTCAGCTCCTCCATTTCCATCTCCATCTAGACACGAAGAGATAATAAGATACAAAGGCAACGGATTCATTTGTATGGTTATAGCTTTAAAGTCAACTGAGAGTTCTATGGAAGCTCACCTGCTTAATTTTCATGTCCTTTTCTCTTGAAGGGTCAGGAGTGCGGAGTTCTGCTTCCAGCCTGGCTACTTCCTTCTGCAGATGCTTCACAAGCTGCTTATCTGAAACCACCTAGTAAAGTTTTACAATGAAAGTATCAGTATTTGCATGCTTTGTCATTAGAACTCGGAAGAACATTCAATCACAGAAGTTTGATGAACAGAAGATCAATACCATGTTAACGTGGGCATTGTTGGTGACTTCCTTAGCTCGTGTGGCAAAGTAAAGGGTATTTCGGGATTGTTCAACATGGCTCAGAGCAGGGCTGAGAGTGCATATGATGGCAGTACGCGCATTACCACCAAGTGAGTGCTGCAATATGCGAGTAAGCTTCGAGTCTCTGTATGGAATATGTCCACTTCGTTTTCCAACACTATATAAATGGATAAAAAACAGTTAAACCAATTCAAATATAGAAATCATTTCTATATCTCTACGTGAAAATGATAAATTTAAGGTGCATCAAGTTTTAATAGATGACTTTAGAAAAATCTTAACGAATGTGAGTCCACGCTACATAAGAATCTGACCTGAGCTTTCGAATCACAGTTGTCAGAGTCATCAGACTAAGATTAATATGACAACCTTCCCGGAGTCTGGCACCATCTGCATGTGTCTGTGAAGCTCTTTCACTTCCAGCTAGATCTACAAAATTCTGCAAGTCATTGTAATCCAGAAGTTAGAATACATGAGAATTACTGCCCTTTATAAGGCGACTCATTGGGATGGAAAGATGGAAGCGCGAAATAAGGCAGGAATTTCTGATTTTTACCAGGCTTGCAACGAAAGATCTCACACAATCTGAATTTTCTCGAAGTGTGCTTTCTATTGACTACATCCAATATCAAAAACAACTCACATGTTAGATTTCACAGAAAAACTGTTATAGCTTGAATCAATACATAATATGATTCAGGAAATCTTACCAGCCTTATAATTTGATGTGACCGTGAACTAGTATCATTAAGGGCAGTTTCACCAACTTGCCTTTGCGCTGCAACACAATTAGAGATGAGTTAATCAACTGCCAATCAGCAATGTACTACGAAAGGAAGAAGCTTCACCAAACTACCTTCACAAATATTGATTAAGCGCCTTAAATGCTGATCATTACTTGCTGTCTCTTCTACCAACTTCTCAACCACAGTTCCTTTCTGCAATTGGGAATCACAGGAAATACAGTAAATGAGAGAATCATTCGGAAAAAGCATATGAAGTTCATTTTTTACTGTAGAAAGAAAATCATAAATGCAATACCTCCGGGTCATCTAGAAGCTTGAGATTGCGACCAGATTCGGAATTTAATAGGTCCCTGACATTTTCATTATAGATTTCTAGTCCAGAAATCCTAATTGTAAAATCTCTTTCCGGGGTCTGCAGTAAACCCCCCCCAAAAAAAAACAAATTTGTAAGGAATACTTTTCTATAAATTCAATAAACTATACCAGGATCAGAATCCAACTTTGCATTTTCAAAATCTATCAACAAAATTACAAAAAAGAAGTGAATAAGGTCTGATTTTGATAAAGCTTACATTGATTATATGCTTATATATGTCATTAACAGCTTTCTCAGTTATCCCTCTCATCGTGTATGTCTTCCCACTGCTAGTTTGCCCATATGCAAATATGGTTGCTGTAATGTAAATATGAAAGAATTATTTACTTAGTTCAGATGCACTACCAAAACACAGCCAGATTTACCAATAAAAGAATAGATAATATTACCGTTTATGCCCATCAAAGCAGACAAAGCAACATTTTTCACTCCATCTTCATACACAGCTTCAGTTATACTAGAAGGATCAAAAACTTTATCTGAAAGAGAAAAAAACTCAAACAACTTAATTAAGACATGAAATCACAACCAGCTATTATAATTCAAACAACAAAAGCACAAAGAGAGAGCTGCAATTAAATTACCAAACACGAAAGAAGCCGGCTGAGATGCACGTTCTTGAGAGGGTGGCTTAAAGACAATAGTATGGTCATCAACACAGTCCCAAGCAACTTGGTCTTTAGCTAACTGTTCCTTCTTGTTTAAAGGCCTTAATCTTACAGTAACTACAATCTTCTCTTCTTTTGCTTTAGCCCCTCCTGGGGTTGTTGCTGGTGTCCTATCAATCTTAGAAGATGGTGTTCCTGGGGTTCTCAATGTCATCTTCTTCTTCTTTATGGTCAAAATCTAGTCTCTCTTTAGAATCCCACTGACAAGAGACCCAAAATTGGAAATCACCAGCCTCAGCTTCTCTCACTGGAGGGACTAACAAAGAAGGAATAAACTGCAAAATCCAACATGAAAACAAGATTAGAAGTTGCATGAAGAAAACCCATTTCTACTTCTCCTGATCAAGTTTTTTCAGAAAATCAATTTTGTCCGAAAACGAAACAGCAGAAGTTGAAAAAGGAAACAAAAAGGTGTCAACTTTTTCCATTATATGATCACTTTCTGTTAGAGCAAAATTGATTGTTAATCAAAGAAAAAGAAAAGATCCAAATGGATTGATCAAATGAAATGCTTTGACTGCGCTGTCAAGTTTTAAAATTTCCTAAATAAAATTATTAACATCCATACGAAATCTATGCATTATCCAGTAAATGAACACAAATCAATCACAAAAGAAGAAGGTAACTTGCTATTTTAAGAAGATAATCAATGCAAACTAAATCATACAACGAAGTCAATCAAGAACCTCCAAATGGAAACTAATTTAAGCTCCAAGCTCCAAAATTTACCTTTAATAAACCTTAGGAATCTACAAATAACCGGAGAAAAGAAAAAAACAGCGAAAGAAGCAAAATTATAGGACAAAAAGTAAATGAAACAAATACTTACATGAATCTCAAGCCGAGATAGGAGATCCAGCGAAGAAGTGTTGAAAAAAATATTATTTGAGAGAGAGAGAGTTCCTGCAGGGTTTCAAGAAAGAGAGTGTCTGCTTTGTTTGCCTTCTTTATGATGAAATGAAAGCCGTGGTCATTACATTTTGAATTTTATTTCTAACGGCTAGTTCGTTATTTCTTTTCTAAGATTTCTTTATTCTAAGGGCAAGCTACTAATATACTCTCTGTCTATTGACTATATTTCAACTTGATCCTCCAATTTATTAAATATTCACATATTACCCTTTAATATATCAAAACTTTACGTTCCGATCTCTCCCCCATTTGAAAAGAAAATGTCAATTTACATGCCATATGCCACGTATTTAATGATTATATGTATTTTAACCTATGAGATTAGTAGTAGCTTGCTGAAATAGTCAAGAGACCCCAACAATTTTGACACGGTATTGGTGCAGCTAGTAGTAGAAGGACCAAATCGAAATCCATCCAATAAATGGAGGACATATCATTTTTCTTATTATTATTTTTTGATTTTTTTATTGTTTTTTGTGATTTTAATCGCAGAGTCAAGCGGGTCCGGGTTCCAAAGCTCTTATATAACGGGTTATTTCCTGTGATTGATGATTTGTTCATTAATTTTTGCGGACAAAAGGACAAAAAAGGAAAAAAAACGAATTTGGTGAGGACCTTTCAAAGGATTTGGCATTATTATTAGACTTTTAGAAATCTAATTAATTTTTATTTTTAATTTTATTTTTAATTGATGTATAGTTACAACTGCCTTACCCTTGGATAGCTTTTCTAGACGCATTGATTTGATGAGAAGATAATCCGTTCATGGTAGAAAATTAATTGATTTTATGTGTATTGTAAGTAGTTATTTTAATATTTAATTAGTAAAATTATAATTGATAGAATCTGTTAGATATAAGTTTTTTTTCTACCTAAAAATGTTTGAATGTTGTTATTGATAAAATTGTTTTGATAATTATTTAATCGGTAGATTGTAGAATTGAAATAAAATTATGTTAAAATGAGCTATGTGCTCCGTGTAACATACTGATTGATTGTTGTGTATGTTTTATTTGTTTCATGAATTTTTTTATTAGCAAATACTAAAATTACAATCGTTGAATTTTAGCACAGATGAGTTATTTGTTTTATGCATCAAATAATTTGTTTGGTAATTTTTTTAACTATTTTGGTAATAATTTAATTCGTAGATACCAAAACTGCAATTAATCAAATTGACTAAAGATATATTATTTATTGCTTGCAACATACTAATTGTTTGTTGGGCATGTTTTAACTATTTGATGAATAATTTATTTGACGGATAGCAAAAATGCAACTGCTAAAATTTATCAAAGATTATTTTTTCAGATTTTTCTTCATATTATTATATTAAAAAAATGAGAACACTAAGATTAAATTAATGTAAGATATATACAGAAAAGTCAGTTTAATTTTTTATATATATTTTAAGACGTTAATATCAATAAAATATCACAATATATAATTAGTCTCTCCTATTGTTTAAGGAAAAACTCCCAAAAATAATACACACACACACACACACACACACACACACACACATATATATATATATATAAGAATTTAGGACCATTAACAATTTTGTTACATGTTCAAAAATTTGGTGTCGGCTGTAGCGAAACACATGACAATTATTTATTTATTTATTTATTTATTATTACAGATAATTTGGCACAATTTTTCTACTTGTCTTGTCTGTGTGTGATTTTATATATTTTTTTTTGTGATATGAGATTTGAAATATTATACATAAAAAATACACAGAAGTTATTTTTCACAAAAATAACATTGACCGATGATTTTTTTCATAATTATTATAGTTGTCATTATAAATATTATTATACATAATTAATATTCTAATTATTATTGATCATACTATCGCTAACATCTTAATTATTATTTTTTAAAAATATTATTTTTTAAGATTTATCCCTCATATTATTATATTAAAAATATTTTAGAACACTGATAGTAAATTATTTTTTTTAAAAAAAAATAGGTCATATATATATATATATATATATATATATATATATATATATATATAATATTAAATAAATATCAAAATATATAATTATTCTCACATATTTATAAAAAAAAACTTACAAATAATCATTAGCATTATTTTGAATGCCTTATCTATAATAATTAAAATTTTCAACACCTAATAACATTAACAAAAAATCAGTTAAAAAACTAAATAAATGACAAAAAAAAATATTATTAGATTTCAAAACATTATTTGACTTGAAGAATAAATAAAAATAATTTAAAAAAAAATAATAAATATCAATTTTCAAATGATCACCAATAAAAATTAAAATGTAAACATTAAAAAAAATAAACTTAATAAGAGTGGAAATAATAACAATTGGTGAGACCATAATTATATTAAGAAAAAATAAATTCCATTATTTTTTTATTTTATAAGATTTATTCCTCATACTATTATATTAAAAGTTTTTCAAAACAATGATATTAAAATAAATTAGCTACAGTACCTACACAGTAAATCCACAACCTGATTTAGATGTATAGATAATTACAGAGAAATTTAATAAAGGGCCTGTTTGGGAGTGCGGTTGCGGTAGATTTTGAAAGTGCTTTTCGTGCCAAAATGATGTTTTTTTTTAAAAAAAAATTCATTTTTGACATCAGCACATCAAAAAGATCTAAAACACCAAAACATATTCATTTAAAATACAAAAAAAAATTAAATTCAAATTTCAGCCAAAAACAGATTGGATCGCATAGCCAAACAGACAAAAGCTGGATGAAATTTCTCATATACATTGTTATCAATTGGAGCATTGATTTTCTTTTTCTTTTTTTATTCTTGAAGTTTGTTTTCTTCGATCACCAAACCTTTTTTTCAATTAAATCTTTAAATATTATGCTGATTGAAATTTATACTAGATAGATTTTGTTATTTTCTTATTAGACTATCACGGTATGAAAAACACTTCAATATTAGATTAGTGCTTGATTTTATAAAAAAAAAAATAGTGCTTGAAAGAAAAAACTAAAATTTATAGCGAGGCAAAAATGAAAGATTTTTGTAACTATTCATCAAGCATCTTTTTGAATAAAATTGCCACCAATGTTTTGTTGTTCATTATTTGTCCCTTTATTTTGAAAATTTTATTGAAAAAAAAAACATTTATTCGCATTTCAGTCTTTGAATTTAAACAATCAAAGAGTTATTAAAATCAATAAAGAAAAGAAAAATTAGTTAGTTGTCTTGATTCTATAAACAAAAAAAAAAGTCAAATTAGATATAATGTATCGCTCTACAAGTGATGAGTGTTATTAAGGGGTATTTTTAGTTTTCTTATTACCAAAAAGATAGATTGGGTTTGAGAAATAATGTGGTTTAACTTTTATAATAACTGATTTCTGGGTATTTTGAGTTGAGAAATTAATTTATTTAGATTATAAGAGTATTTATTAAGTACTTTTAAATAAAAATAGGTTTAAAAATATTTTTTTCCCAAAAAAACCCATGTAAAAATTAAATGTAACGTGCTTCAATATTCTCTAAAAAATAAAGAGAAAAAATAGAATAAGAAGGCATAAGAAGGGCCTAGCCTTGAAAGCTCATGACCACTAATCAATTGTATTTAAATTGCTTTTCATATTTTGATTGAAATGCACTTATTCTATTGTTCTTAAGTAATATTATAAGTTTTATGGTATATTGAAAATTGATTTTGAAATATTATACACTTAATATGAGTGAATAAAAAATAAAATTTTGCTCATGAATATTCAATGAAAATAAAATATGTTTTTAATGGGTGTTTTACATAAGTTTGCAACATTTATAAATTTCTTATTTTTAATAAGAAAGAAAATTTTGAGACATTATTTAAATATTTTTTTAAAATACATGCTTCTAAGATCATGATTTGATTTTATTAAAAAGTAGTGAATAGAAGAAAATATGTTTTTGTTAAAACTATAAATCGATGCATTAATAGAAAATAGAGTTTATATTGAAAGAATACATTTATTCTTGTAAATTTTTATTTTTATAATTATTTAATTATATCAAAATAAATTCCAAAAAACAAGGTTATTACTTTCAAAAATAATTCATTCAATTATTATCATATAAATATTATTATTTTTATTTTGTCTCAATGTGTTAAGCTAAAATTTGATAAATATTTTTTTCTAAATGAAAATAAAAATGAAATTTCCATGAAATATATTATAATTATTATATAAAATAAAATTATATTTTTTGAAATGGATAAACTTATTCAAAATTATTTAACTCTTACCATATCCATCAATAATTTAAATATTAATTTTTTTTTTATCAATTTTACAATTTGACTTAGAGAGTTTTAATTAAACACAAGTAAATTAAGGAGTAAATTATATTTATTGCAAAATATGGTGAGCAAAGAACTTTCAATTTAGAGATTTTTATAAGAAAAATAAAATATAGGGATTAAAGTAAGGATATAAATGTATTTTAACAAAAAAAAATATATTGTAGAAACATGATGTATGTAAATTGTTTTCAAAATATTTAAGGATCAAAATATACATTAATGAAAATTTTATGTTGTATAAACTTTAGATTTATCAATTTTCTTCGATATTGTAGCAAAATATAACTCAAGAAAGAAATGATTTAATGATGGAAGAAAGAAATTGAAGGAGAGTTTGTCATTCATTAGTTTGAGAATTATTAGTAGCCTATTTGGATTCTTGCTTGGAATGCAAATGAGCTAAGCAAATTGGAGTTTTTGTTTTTGCTATATCTTGACTCACTTAATTTTAGAAAATTCAAAGTCAGCCCGTGTTACTGATGAGTCTATTAGTAATTACATTACAATCACTCCTAAAATTAAATATATTACATGTAGTCTATAATAACAAAAGCATAATAAGATGAGAATAAAATGACCATGAAAACCATAATGAATACATTAAAACATCATATCTCCATTTTTTCCTCTGATTTCAACCCTAGGTATTAATCTTTATTAATGATTTTTGTTTTTATCATTATAGGTAACTTAGTGTGTCATTTTGAGATGTCGATGTCAAGATACCCCTTGACATCATTAGCTTTCATTTAGAAGTAGTTAATCAAATTCCATGTAAATGTTGACATCAATATAGCTTATTCATAATATTAGTTATCCAAACATGGAATAAATAATCAAATTCTTTATCAATATTGATATCAATACAACCCATATATATCATTAGTTATCCAAGCTTCAAAATAGTTGATCAAGCTCTATAAATATGCTAATTTATTATCCTTTATTAGTACTGATGTCAAAAGTCTCTTGATATCATTAGCATCCATTCAGGAACAGCTAATTAGGTTTTTCATCCATATCTTTTCTCTCATTCCTTTATTCATTTATCTATTTATTTTATACAAAAAATTATAGAAAACACAATTTCAACAACATTAACAATACAATAATTTAACAATTATAAATGTATTAGGCACTTGCCTACTATGTTTGAAGTCCCTCTTCTGGCTCAAGTTAGTGGTTTAGTCGTCAAGGTATTCCATGTGAATCAATTTACCCATTGATTAACACTACACTCTCAAAAGTCAAAAAAATAATTACGTTTCAATACAATAACTTTTCTTTCATAACGCATCCCATGGTATCCATTTCAATTTTCAAACATAAATAACCTTATTAATCATATATGTTCATCCTTAGATTCTTTATTAAGAATTTCCTCATGGAGATCACAAAGTCATGTATAATTATTCTATCAAGCTTTTAGTTTTACTCCATTCCCTTAAATTGTAATTATGTTGTACAATATACTCTATACAATTTTCAAGCCCATTTAAAACATGACTAACTGAACTTTTCTTTAACAATATTATTCGACCCTATAGATAGAAAAACATGAATTTACTAACTTTCATAATTTTTTACTCAAGAACCCTTTCCCCTTATTCTTACATTTAACATATTTATGATAACTTCCCATATTTTCATATTACTTTTCTTTCTTTCTTTCATAATCACTTAGTCTAACCTTGTCTCAAAAAGGCTATGAAATTTCTTTCAAATCTTTTTTTCCTTTACACCATTAAACCATTGAAATCTTTTATCACCATATTTAAAAAAAACATGTTTTCATGCATGCCTACACATAATACTATCGATTCTTATTTTTTATCCAAGAATTTCTCCATCTTAAACTAAATTGTTAAGTCATTAAGAATTCATCATCATTAACTAAACATAATACCAATAATTTATAATCTTTATTATTATAATTAATAACACAATTATAACAAATTTATAAGAGTTATCAAGAATACATCACTATTTATTTTCTCTACCAATGGTTGGCCAACTAGGGCCTCTTTAAGCCCTTAATTACTTCATTATATATTTATAATTTCACTCATTCTACCACCTATAATGATCTTAGAG
The DNA here is from genome assembly GCA_029228465.1 of Salix viminalis. Lineage (NCBI taxonomy): Eukaryota > Viridiplantae > Streptophyta > Magnoliopsida > Malpighiales > Salicaceae > Salix > Salix viminalis. The sequence goes on along the minus strand of CM055440.1, from coordinate 7,629,714 downwards.
ACCTAATTTGAAGAGAATTTACCTTTTCCTCAATTTTCTTGGATTTTGCACGATAAAAGCCTTTTCTTAAGGAACATATCAAGAGATTATCAAAGACATCCCACACTATTCCTTTCATTCTAATTAGATTATTGAGGTATTAAGGACTTTGGTTCACCTTGTTGAAGTAGATATTGAAGTTGTTTACATTGATAGCAGTTCTTTGATCGATAATGTGTGGAAGATATTTAAAGGTTTCTTGGAATAAATGATTAGCTTAGAAACATTGAAAGTACATCATATGATAGAACCATATAAAATGTCCCATAAAAAGAATCTCAAAGTAAAGTTTATGGATTTGTAAAATAACATAATTATGGAGGCTCTCTTTGATGATCAACCCTTAGGTAAAAATATTTATGAGTAAAGTAAAAAAAATTGCATATGATAGAGTAGTTAGGATGTATTAGAGAATATTAGAAAGGTCTTAAGAGATAAGGAGCACATACAAATACACATACGTTGTTAAGCTTTGTTAAAGTTTTATTCATATAATTTGTTTTTTATGTTTTGAGAATTGCACTGTATTTTTAATAAATTATATTCTTATGCATTTTTTTTTGTTATTTTAAAATCAAAAGATATTTTTTTATAAAAGTGATATTTAACAATTTATTATCACTCATGAGTGAATATATATAATGTCAAATTTATCTAAAAATGATTGGACTCCAATGTGTTTCATGATGTAATGACACAACCACCATCTTTTGAAACCTAGAAAAGCCCTTATTTGGAGCCTTAAAATCCTTTGTAACCTATCAAACCTTGAACTTTGTCATTCTAAGGAAAACCTAAAAAAAAGAAAGAGAATTGTTCTCAAAGTAATTGAATGCTAAAAAAGTATCCAAACACAATTAAAGGATTTGGAAACATGGAATTAAGTGTACACTTAGGTTGTTCACTCATTCCATTACCTTTTCCTTATAAGGTTTTTTATATTAGTGGAGTAAGGCTGACATTTATTCATACAGGTAAATTTGAATGTGAGATGAAAAAAAATATAATCTTTGATTTATCCTTCACATACAAAATATTAATTTTTATTGGTTTTTTTAGCCTTAAATATTTTATTTTGAAAAATAAGCCCAAACCAGAATCATGTCTCACACTCGAGGCATATTATGAAAGCTTTCAAACAATTGACTATATTTTTCTACTATGAAGAGATTTCTAGAAAAATACTTTTCAATAAACAAATAACATCTAAAATAAACTTACAATTATAATTGGCCCTTTATTATAATTATAAGTTTTTTTTTAATATGAGGATGTACTTTTCATTGAAAAGCTATCATGCAGTCATGGAAATGTACGAAACTATATATAATTTCGAGAGGTAATGGCACCCAAAATTTGAGATGTATATATATTTTAAAAACCCTAGCTCTAATTATGAGAGTAGCTCACCTACAAAATTAGAAAACGATAGAAAGTTTTGGATGAAATTATAAGAGAATATGGTGGTAAAACAAGGCCTGCTAAGCCGTGGCACCCCATATATGGTAGTATCTTATATATATATATATATATATATATATATATATATATATATATAAGCATGGTAGTATCTTTTACCTCATCATGCAGCCGTTTGAATTCCTCGCAGCCTTAACTGGACCGATATTACAAGGTGTAGGGGTATACACTTTTGATTTTTCTTCCCTTTTCAACATTATTGAAGGCCATGCGTTGTCTGAGCTACGGTACCTCCCTCGCTGCATCATAATTCTGAAAATAAATTCATAATCACTAGTATCCAATTTGATAAACAATAAAAAAATGGCCATGTTGCTCATTGAATATGTATTTTATATTATGATAGCCTGTACGTTTTTAAAAGTAATCGAAAATATGTTTCAACAGCCAACTTGGAAGTCAATTGTCAACTTTGATTTCTTTCTTAATCCTTATCATCATTTGAACACCTTTGTGCTTTTGCTTCCGACTGTGTGAAAACAAATAATGGTGGAATATATATATGGCATAAAACATTCCCCCCCCCCTCTCTCTCATTTCGTAGAAAATGATGGGTTAGGCACAAGTTACACCCCCTTATCCTCGTTAAAGACTCTTCTTCTCTTGACTTTTGGAAAAAAAAGAAAAAAAATGGTTGCCCGTCTCATGTTATCACTCGATCAACACCAGCACCCCATTCTAACCACCGTCTTCTTCGTCCTACTAATCCTCGTATCATCATCTTGTGGTGGTGATTCTGATGATAAGGATTACACAGACTGCAATAAGCCCTTTGACTGTGGACTCTTGCAACAGCTTTCTTACCCTTTTTGGGGAGGTGATCGACCTGAAGTTTGTGGACACGAGGGGTTCGAGCTCAAGTGTGCAGACGGTCAGCACCCTATACTAGCCAGCGACGCTCTTGAATACCGCTTATCGAGCTTGAATCAATCTTCCAGGTTGATGACTCTTCGGCTAGAGAGGTCCCAGCAGTACATTTGTCCAGCTCAAATACAAGCCAATTCAAGTAGTGGCAGGAGGGACAGCCATATTTTCGGATATGACCTGAGCCTTCAAAGCCTCAACTTACTTTACAATTGCACAACATCTACCTCGGAAGTGCTGTCGAAGAGCAGAATTTCGTTTTGTAATGGATATAACGGCAGTTCATTCTATGGAAATGATGATATCTTCGGGCTGCTAGACGTTGATCAATGTAGCATGAGGATTAGAATTCCCATTGCCAAGTCTTTTGATCAGCTTGTGGGTGATAGACAAGACTTGGAGGAGGTTTTAGGAGATGGGTTTAATGTGTCGTACGAGTATGATCAAGGCCCTTCAATTTGCGAGGGATGCATGGCTTCAAAAGGAATTTGTGGAACCAACATCACCCATCCGGATAAACAGTTCATGTGCCTTTGCCCTGACCAGCCTTATGCTTTAGTTTGTCAAGGTAAGCTCGGCATGCTCTCTCTCTCTCTCTCTCCCTCTCTCTCTCCATATATTATTTGCCAGGGTAATGAAGTTAGTGGGGGTAATTAGGGTTGATAATTAGGAGAGAAGTAGTTGGGGGTACTGTTGTTAAAATCATGATTTGACTCGTAAAATCAGAGCAAATCTAGTAAAATCGAGTAGAAAAATCAGACCCCATTAAAATGAGAACAAAATCATTAAAATCGGTTAGAATCGTAAAATCAGACTGATTCGGTCTGATTTTATGATCCAGGCTACACTTATAGTTCATGCAAATTGTGCCATGCCTTGCTGGCTGTCCCTTCCGCCGCTCCCTGTTATGGTTTGAAAATCAATGCACGCACATACCATTTCTTAGACAATAAAAAATTCTTGATTCTCATGTATTGATTTAAATATTAACTTTAAAATTTAAATTTAAAATTAGTGAAAAAAATAAATTTTATTTTTATTTTTTATTTTAAATTAATTTTTTTTAGTATTTTTAGATCATTTTCATGTGTTGATGTCAAAATAATTTGTTGGAGTTGGAGCTAGTAATATCAATATTGGTGTTGGTACCAGTAGTAGTACTAATAATCTTTTCAATAATAATGTTTTTGATGAATGTATTAAATATAGTGAGGAAGATGACGGTAATGAGGCTGATTTTAGTTTACATAGCACACCAGCATAATATTTATTTTAAATTTGTTAGTTTTTACCTAATGAAATTCTATGGACATGATTGTTTTGTAATGTATTTTTAAGTTATTTTAAATCATGAACTAATAAAGTTTTATGACCATAATTATATTGTATTGTATACGAAAATATTTTACTTATAATTTTATGAATTTCTTACCTACATAATTTTAGCTGTGATTTTATGATTTTTGTATAAAAATACTTTACATTCTTACAACCTGAATTTAAAAACCAATTCCGTATCATGTTAAAAATCATGATTTTGACAAGAGGGATTTATTCTTAATCAAAATTTTACAAGGACATCGTAGTAATAGGACACAATCACAAAAGCCACAGGCAGGTGTCGGGTGTAGGAACATTAGGGAGTAAGGTCAAACCTTAACCACACTAAATTCCCGGTTTAATTACAGCACACTAGCAAAAGAAATCATTTTAAAAATATCATTTCCCTCTTGGTTTTTTTAACGAAGGCCTTGTTTGAGCCCTAACCGAAGAAGAACTCTGCTGTATCATCATCAAACTTCATGGGCGGAGTCAACTCGATCCTCGCCATGCATGACCGGAGCTCAATTCTCAGGTGTCGTTTGACAAAAGAGCTGTCCTTTTTTCATGCAATAATTTCTCATGTTTGATGGACATTTAACCCTCTCTCCCCCTCTCCCTCCCTCCTGAGTTCCTTGGATTTTGCCCATGATAGCTTGCCATAACTAACCTGTAATTATCCCTTAGCGTATATTTTTTTTACTTCAAAATGTGTAAGGATTTATTTATTTATTATTTATTTATGGTATTAAGACATTAAAATGATAAAAAAACACTAAGAAAATTATTAATTTATTTAATAAAAAACAAGTTAAAACTCAATATCGAACAAGCTTGACCGGTAGCTCCAATTCAAAATAAGGGCATCACATGAAAGAGAAATATACCATCAAAATATCGTCACGTTTTGTCATGAAAGCAGTGTTGATGGAGGCCAATCGGCGGAACAAGTCGTTGAACTGTCGCCCATTAGACTTGAACGCTGATGTCTCGTGGGTTTTACGTACGCTCCATAGCAATTCCATGGCATGAGTAGGACCAGCCGGCCATTAGACTCATACCAACCACACAAGATTTCGTAGACTTTCCTGGGTTGATGAAATTGCAAGCAACCTGCTTTTGCTTCCACAAATTGGTTTACCTTTTTCCTTCCCTTCTTTTTTCAATCACTACTAAACAAAAGCGAAAAACATATGTAGCCAATTCAAAGGTACCAACTACGTAGAGCTCCTCTTTCAAACGCTTCTGTCGCCCCCTTCTTCTCCAAATGAACTTCTTCAGATTCGAAAAAACTTCTTTCTATCTACAATTCTGTCTTTCTTTTCACATATTTGGCCAGCCAAACTGCATCACAGGATCCAAAGTACAAGTCTTGTGAACCAAAAAGCTGTGGTGCTGGCCCTAACATAAGCTACCCTTTTTGGCTATCTCCTGAACAAGAATCCCTTTGTGGCCATCCAGGTTTCCAGCTCACCTGCAGACAGAAAAGGCCAGCACTCACGATTTCCAATGAGGTTTATATCATTAATGATATCTTTTATGCCGATAATTCTTTGCTTGTGGCTAATGCTGCTGTGTTTGAGGAAACCTGTCCAACTCCACTGCATAACATTAGCCTTGATAGAACACCCTTTACTATTAGTTCTGGTTATCATAATTTTTCCCTCCTCTACAATTGTACCTCGAAAGCCTAAAAATAACAGTTCTGTCTATGAATTGAGCTGTGCCACAGATTCTACACATCATTCTTTTGCTGGTTTTCACTTGGAAGAGATAGAGATGAACAGTTCTTATCCATTGAACTCATGCCAAGATTTTGTAAGTGCTCCTATCCATACTGGTGAAGATATTGCTACTAGTCTGAATATAGCAGATTATAGTGAGGTTTTGAAGATGGGGTTCCGTATGAGTTGGACTGCTCATAATTGTAGCGCTTGTGAGACAAGTGGTGGGCGTTGTGGATTTGAGAATGGTGAATTCCTTTGTTTTGGCCGTGATCGGCGTCGTCTCAAATCTTTCGATGCTGGTAACTCTTCATCGAATATTTCGTTCTTCCCATCAGCTTTCCCATGTATTTTTACTATTTCCTAACATGGTCAAATGCCTTGGGAGGAGTAGCCATTTCTGATTTGGTTAGCTTGAAGTTTTCAGAATTTGGACAGGTTGATTTCTTGATTAGTCCATGAATTTACATAGACAACCAACCCTTAAACAATGATGCCAATCCCTGACATATTGACATGAAAAAGGCACTTGAATTGTATGAAAAGTTCACTGCTTGGATGGAGTTGTGCTCGCACCAGAGTATTTCTCTGTTTAGAACCGTGATTCTTTCTCTCTCTCTTTCCTTCCATATTTTTTTTATAAGCTGTTTATATGGAATGCTAGATGCTTCTATTTATTTGATAGATCTCTTCAACAACACAAGTACTATGCTTACATAGCATTTTCAGTTTTATAAAGGTTGAGTTTTGTTTATAAAGCTGTTCTGATCTTGCAGAAGTCTAAAATTTCAATTTTTTTGTTTCAACTTTTTCCATGAGAATTTTAACACCTCATTGCTTTGTATTACTCTATCCAGGAACTAGTTTGAACGTGGGCAGGAAGGTTGCCATAGGTAAGCTGCTTTCATGATCTCTGTCCACCATTTATTTATGTTTCTGTGCTCTTTTACTCACCTCAATTTCATGTCTAAAATATTTCTCACCAAACTGCTACTGAAAAGGCTAACCAATTTCTATATTCTGCTTTTAAGGTCTTGGGGCATCTTTTGGTACAGTAGTCATAATGCTCGTAGCCTTCTTCTTCTGGTACCGCCGCAAGAAAAGGCAATATGAATCCATTTTCTCCAGAAGCATGAAATCAGTCCCGTCTTCAAAGGCACATATGGAGAGGCGAAGCAGCTACAATGGTGTTCATCTATTCTCTTATGAAGAACTTGAAGAGGCCACTAACAATTTTGATAAAACCAGAGAGCTTGGAGATGGAGGCTGCGGGACAGTATATTATGGTAAAGAAATCATAATCACCATCTTTTGTGCTGTGTTTGAATGGACAGTTTGTTGAAAGATTTGCTTCTCCCTGTGTTTTTTCATCAGGAAAACTTCTAGATGGGCGTGAAGTTGCAGTGAAGCGCTTATATGATAACAATTATAAGATGCTCGAGCAATTCTTGAATGAAGTTGATATTCTAACTCGATTGCGCCACCAAAATCTTGTCTTGCTGTACGGATGCACCTCTCGGCACAGCCGTGAACTCCTAGTAGTATATCAGTACATTGCCAACGGTACACTTGCGGATCATCTTCATGGCGAAAGAGCGAAGCCTGGTTCACTCCCTTGGTTTACTCGGATGAACATTGCTGTAGAGACTGCATGTGCATTGGCATATCTTCATGCTTCCGTTATTGTGCACCGTGACGTGAAAACCAGCAATATCCTCCTGGACAGCAATTTCTGTGTAAAAGTTGCAGATTTTGGCCTATCTCGTATCTTTCCCACAGATGTCACCCATGTTTCAACTGCTCCACAAGGGACTCCTGGTTATGTCGATCCAGAATATCATCAATGCTACCAGCTGACTGATAAGAGTGATGTCTATAGCTTTGGGGTGGTCCTGATTGAGCTTATATCATCACTGCCTGCTGTTGATATCTCTAGACACCGGCATGAAATTAATTTATCTACAATGGCAATCAATAAAATCCAAAACAATTCATTGAATGAACTTGTTGACCCAAGTCTGGGGTTTGAATCAGATTATGCAGCGAGAAAAATGATTAGCGCAGTGGCTGGCTTGTCCTTTCAGTGTCTGCAACGTGCGAAGGAGCTGAGGCCATCTATGGAAAAAGTGGTGGAGATTTTAAAAGAAATACAAAGTAGAGACTACAATGAGGAAAGGGCAGAGGATAAAGATAGTTCTTCAGATGGTGTTGGGTTGTTAAAGAGTTGTCCGATACCGCCTTCACCTGATACTGTCACTGTGACATGGAATAGCACGTCCTCGACACCTTACGCAAGTGTTTGATTAGTTTCACTGAATTTTCAATTACATAATGAAGAGAGGCAGAAACCCATGTGCAATGAAGCATGATATAGTGGTAGTCTCTATTTATTTGTTGTATTTTGGACAGATGTACCTAAATTGTTGGAGCAGTAGTGTAAACTGTAAATTGAAATTTATAACTCAGCTGGTATTAAGATGATAATTGTGCTAGAGAATAATATAAATCATGTTTTGAGGTTTTACGTTGAACAGGTGGTTACGTGTTCGAATTTCATCACCACATTCTATTAGGTAAAATTAAGCACAAGGTAATCTAATGCAAATTTCAAGCATGTAAAGTTTTCTGGTGTGTTAAACAATAATGTAAATCATGTCTTTGACATCTTGGTTATCATGTTCTTAAGGATGGAACAAGTTTTGCCAAAGGAGGATCAAATTTCTAAATGTCATGTGATTGAGTTTCGGGCTTCAACAGGGCGGTAGCCAGTTTGTTGCATATTAGTAGGACCAGGGCAACTATCTTGTTAAATGTAAGGATGTTCCGCAAACAAGAAATTCCAGGAAAATCCATTTCATATCAAAATGTTTAAAGCATGAGTACCATTCTTGACTCAGTAACTAGCTCCACGTTCAAACCTATAGCTAGGAGATGGGAAATGCGGTTGTCAATCTGTTCATTACAAGTATAAATAAAGCTGAATCTATTCTTATTCTAGTGGATACATCAGAAAATCATATCAGCCACTATGTTAGTTCAGGTGAAACAATCCATTATCTTCATACCACAATGCGATACAATTTCCTATTAATGATTTAGTGGATGAATATGAAAGTAATCTTGGAGGAGAATACAGGAAAGGCTTTGGTGGGGTCCTTCCAACATTTCCGCCACTTTACTTATGGATGGTCTATCAGCTGGATTTGTCTGGATGCACCACAGGCCAACTATTGCTATTTGCCTCGCAATATCAGTTTGTTCTCCAGTTTCAAACTCCAGAAAACCTTTTTTTTTATTATTACAATGCTCTCCTTCGTTTGTGCATGGCTTCGCGAGTCCGAAGCCAGATATCTTAGGGCGGAAATCTGCATCAAGAGGAATGTTATGAGGCTCAATGTCAGAATGTACAAACCCTGTATTGCACCCTCGATGCAAATACTCAAGCCCTCGAGCAACGCCAACTACAATTTATTCCATCCCAGCTGTTGATTGGATTGCGAAGCATTTTCATGATTTATGAACTTCTCAAGCGATCCCTTGACCATGAAGTCATAAATGAGAACTCTTTTGTCATTCTCACTACAACATCCCAGTAGACTAACAATATTGTCATGGGGCCAGCAGGGTCTTGGCCTGGTGGTCAAGAAGGGCTTCTTCTTTCCTCTCACCCCAGGTTTAAGCCTTGTCAGGCACGCCTGTCATCCCCGCGGTGTCATACATGCTCATTGGGCTTGCAGGATGTTCAGTGGGCCCGGAGATTTAGTTGTGGTGCGCGCAAGCTGACCCGAACACCCCGGTTATAAAAAAAAAAAACAATATTGTCATGGGAAGTTCTACTAATTCTTGCAACCTCATTTATGAATTCTTCCCCGTCCCCTTTTGAAGCTTACACTGCCACCAGATGGCCATCCTGTAGCTTTCCTTTGTAATCAATTCCATAACCTCCTTGACAAAGTTTATCTTAGAAAAAAATGGTCATTTTCTTAACAACCAACAAATTGTATCTTTTCAGTGCTAGAGGTCATTTTCTAATGGAATAAAGAATCATGAAGATGAGTAAAATTCCTCTTGATCTAGAGGCAACACCCGCCAGTCGTTTTAATCACTGAGTTGAATATTTATCTCTCACTCTTTGGGTTGAATATTTGGTTCTCACTCCCATGTCCCCTCTCACTTCCATATCCCCTCTCTGGTATGTGATTTCTTGTGAGCATCACTATGCTCTCGGCAACCACCGGAGCCTCCCAAGTTCCTGTCATCCATGACTGTCTTCTGGTGTTGCTCTCGTCGGACACAGCCGTATGCGCCTTCATTGTCACGACCCGATTCCCGGATCCGTGACCGACACATAGGTATGGTCCCCCTCCAGGGTTCCATACCTATGCGAACCCAAACTCACACACAAACTTATCATTCAATTTCACAGTTCAACGCAGCGGAGATAACAAAGTAAACTTTATAACATAATTCCATTGTCTTTATACAAGAGTTCATTACATATTGTTATAATCGTGGAGCACTAACTAGACATATGAACAAAAGTGTCGACTACAACCAAAATAACAGGTTCCAAGAGTAGGACAAAAATGACCTGCTAGCAAGCTACGACCCTGAAAATAATGAATAATGAGGGGGTGAGTTCAACAACTCAGTGAGTAGATAATATCCAATATACACATACGAGATAATATAGCAAAGAGAAGTATAATATCAAATCGGCTCAAGGTTCTTACAACAACTTTCTCAAATAGGTCATAACAAGAATGTATAGGTAAAGCTCGTCAGAAAATCAGAATGCAGTGAGCATGAGGCTCCTTACTATGGGATGATCAGTCCGCACAGGTTGGTGACTCCCCCGACCAACTAGGGTTTCAGATACGATGACTGGCATACCATAGGCATATCTTATAATCAAACAAACATATTCATATCTCAAGGCTCAACTCATGGTATCAATCAAATGAGGAGCTATCAATTCACAAACAGATATAGGCTCATATCAAGAACGTATATATCAACAAATGATTATGCTTTATCGTATCAAGAATATAATCAAGGTATATATTATCAAAAAGCATAATCCAATTCATACTAGCAAATTCAAATATTTATACTATTTCTCATGCATATTAAATATTATCCACTCACCTGACTTAAGAGCAAACAAGGTTCAGAAGCAGAGTGTTGACGAAACTTTACTGATGTTCCGCGGGTAGAATATCGGGATTTTCTGAATATATAAAAGAAGATATACTCAAAAATGACTCAAAAGAAGTAAAATATCTTTAATAACATATCTAAGAGTTCAAATCATAATCCTATGTGTTTTTGAATCAAACTATCTATTTCTTCGCAAAAACCTAAAACAAGGTTACTTCCGAAATCAAATTCCAAAATACACAATTCGTAAAATTGATATTAATCCATCAAATGAGCTTCAATTATCCATCAAACCAATCTGAAATACTAATATTTCTCTTAGGGACCATTCTGAAATTTTCTTATATTTTTGGGGTCAAATTGTAATTTTATCAAATTGAAGGACTAAATTGAACACTTCATAAATTCATAGCTATCCTAAAATCTTGTCCATAATTCATCATCAATTCTGTCCAGAATCTCCAATTTCACTCCAGGGACCAAACTGAAATTTTCCAAAGTTCGGGGACTAAACTGTAATTTTCACCAAAAAGACCAAAATGAATTTTTGTCATCTTCAACCTCAACCCAGAATTTCCAGCAAGGGATTTTCGAAATTTATCAACATTATTCACCATTTTTCTCAATATTTTCTTAAACCAAACATCTCAAAACTTCAAAATCATCTACAATCAAACTAATTAAACTATTACCCAACACATTCAACCCTTAACATCTCTCTTAATTCATCAATCAAACCCAAATAAAATTCTCAAACCCTAACAACCCATACAAGCAAAAATCATAGCTAATAATCACATTTATACATAATAAAACACACACATTACCTTAACAACTATTTCTCCTTCTTCTTTTCTTCTCCTCTTCTCTTTCCCTCTTTTCTCTTCTTCTTCTTCTTCTTTTTCTTCTTCTTCTTTCTTCTTCTTCTTCTTCTTCTTCTTCTTCTTTCTTTCTTTCTCTCTTTCCCGATTCTCTCTCTCAAATTTTTAGATTACTTCTTTCTTTTTTTCTTTTTCTTTTCTTTTCTTTTCTATTTATATTTACTAGCTTGTACAATTACTACAACACCCCTAACCTAATTCTAAGCCACTAAGGGCATACATGTATTTTCCTTTTAAAAATTTCAAGTCACTACATTCATGGTCCAGTTTTGGATCCTTCCGTAGGATCTCACCACAAATCTTCTCGAAGACTGGGTCAAGCCTGCTGAGGAATATTTGAAGTCGGAGCCTTGCCATGGCTGAGTGGAGGTGAAGCACGCCGTCCATTATTCTGGCTTAGGATGCAGTGCGACAATCAATCTCTTGGAAGATGACTACTAGTTTGTTATAGTAAATAGATAGAGGGCGACCGTTTTGCTTGGTGGTAAATGATCTTTGATTAAGTTCAAATATGCAGGTCTCATCGGCGCCATCATATATAAGGTTCTGGAGACGGCATCCCAGAATTTCCTTTGTCATGGGGAGACGAATGAACCGCTGCACAAGGATGGGTTCATGGATTCTATAAGCCATATTTTGACTCGATGATTCTCGGTGATCCATGATTCTAATTTCAGGTCGACGGATTCTAGTTTTGCTGTGTCTCTGGTAAGGTATTCGGCTTTGTTACGAGCTCCAACTCTCATGTCCATGAGTTGAGACCAGAGTGAGAAGTTTGTTTCATCTAGCATAATGCCAGTTGGGAATGCAGAGTTATCTTGGTGGACGACGATTGGCGTCACCGGAGTAAAGGTAGGTATGGTTGTTGTGTTAATTTCCATGTTGATGTGTTTTTGGGTTTTTGATGATAGTTTCTTTTTCGAATTTCTGGGTTACTTTCCTTGGTTTTTGATGAATGAACATTATAGATGAATAGTATTTTCTTGGGTTTTTGATGAACAAAACAGTGTAGCGATTCGATGGTAGTGAACAATGACTATTTTTCTGGGTTTCGAACAATGATGATGAAGAGGAAGAAGAAAATCGATTAAAAAATTTGGATATGCTCTGATACTATGTAAAAGTTTCACTCTATTAATTCGATGATATTCAATTGTTACAGTAGCTATATATACACAAGAAATTTAACCTACAATATATTCTCACTACAAGAAAAAGGGGTTGTTAGCAACAGAGTGATCTGTTGCAAATACTAAAGGAATCTTTTGCTAATATTAATTAGCAATGGATTTTCCAACGAAAGCAATCCATTGGAAACCTGCACTTGGAAATTCAGTTGCAACGGATTATCCGTTGCAACGGAATATCCATTGCACTTTGCAATGGCTTTCCGTTGCCAATTGCAACGGAAATGCCGTTGCAAATCCATTGTAAATTGCAACGGAACATCCGCCGCAAAGATAGAAAGTTGCAACGGAAATTCCGTTGCAAATGTTAATTAATTTTTAAATTAATTCTAAATTTTTTTTTAATTAATTACAAATAAATATTTTAAAACTACTAAGAACATATTGAAATATTATTAATATTGAAAACAAAAAAAATATGGTTGAAATAAAAGTTATTATAAATTAAAATTCATAATATAACATAGATTCAATTACATTTACATGTCTAAGTAAATCAACATGCAAAAAATAGAACCCAAAACCCACAACCGGGACCCTCTCCTCCATAAAACACCATTTGATTTAACCATATCAAAAAAATCCAAAAACTACCAACTCAATCAAGTTCAAAGACTGAAATTATGTTAGTACGTAACTATGTCATGAATCAAAATTCAAACCTCAAAGCACGCCTGCAAAATTTTCAAAATGACACAAATACATTTTGGTCTCTTGATTTATAATTGTTCTAATTGCGCTCTAATTGACTTTAAACTTTTAATCTTATGCAATTTTATCCCCACATAAACTTCAATAGCAACCTCAAATTTATGCATCTTTTTTTGCTTTGGTCCTTGTTTAAAATTTATGCAATTTGACATTATTAAACTTTCAATTTTCTTCAATTTCACCCTAATTTCATGCAATTACTTGACAAAAATTAAATTTGGTCATAGAAAATTTCATTCTTCTTAATTAAACCCGGATTAGGCTCTCAAACTTGATTTTTCATCAATTAAGCCCTTTATAAAAATTAATTTGACCAATTTAAATTATAATTAAGTCCTTGCACTTAATTAAATCCTTTAATTGGACCCTAAATTAAATCATAAACACAATTATACTTTAAATTGGCCCACGATTAAATTAAATTGATTTATAAAAAGTATAATTATATCTTTTGACTTAATTTTTATGCAGATTTATCCAATAATAAATTATTTTAGCATTGAATCTGTATTTTCCTTCATTTTTGACAATAGAGGCACAATCAAATTCTCGAATCCATTCAAATTTTGACTAGATTTTTTTATGACATCAGCCTTTTTTATTTTATTATTGTTTTAGGGAATAACCCAGAAATAAGTTATAAAAATGTGTACCACAAAAGTAGATGAAGTGGCATGATATTTAGTTGAAGGGTTTCCTATAGTTTTACATCTAGCTACGAGGATTTTCAAGCTTATGTTTATTTTGAAACCTTGAAATATTGTACTAAATAAATCATAGAACTATTGTGGTTTAATAGTATTCTCTTTATTATGAAGTTATAATGATGATCATGACATCAACTTTATAAAGTTAATGCAAGAGCTTGTTGTTTTCTTTTCTATTTTAAGTATGATCATGACATCTTACATGGTATTATTCTATATGAATTCATTATATTCTAATTTCATAGTCAGTTATGGCCAAGGTTAAAAGTGGATATGTATTCACTAGGATTCAAAAACATTAATGTTATTATAGTGTTATAGTGGTGCTCCTCTTATTTTAACGTGTGATCACACATTGTCTATATAGAGGTGTTACACAAGTCTTGCCTCAAATCGATTTTTGTGTCGATTAGGTTGACCCTCCATAATAATGACCCAATCCTTGCCTAGGTTCACCCCTTGGTTGAGTTTTAAAACTATGTTAATAACCATTTCAATTCTTATGTTGACTTGGAAAAACTCGGATTGACCCTCTCAACCTATGAACCAGACCTTACTCAAGATTGACCTTTAAGTTTGGCTTTAAAATTATAGTAATAACCACTTTTATTTATACATTGACTTGGATCATCCCAAGTTTACCCTTTTAACCTAAGACCTAAGCCTTACCCTAGATTGATAATAAATTGGGATTTAAAAATATGATAATAATTTTTAATAATCTTAGATGTCTTATTTAAATAATTTTAAAATTGAGAGTTTTTTACACGGATATTTTTGGAATAAAAAATAATAAGTTAATATTGTCTCTAAAGACATGTCCCATATATAAAGTTTGTTTTGGAAGTGCCTGAATTCACTCTAAAATTATATCTATGCATTTATTATTGTAACCTAATACATTTCTATCTCTATTTTCTTTGTCGCTTCTATCTCAGACAATAATCAAACGCTACCTTATAACTTTAAAAATCCAAGTAAGGTATTTTATGACACTATATATAAATCACTTATATGAGTGTGAAACATGATTATTTTTATGAGAACTGAAAAATGCTAAATTCTTTAGAGCAATCCCTGAAACTTGGACATGTTCTAGACTAAAAAGCACATAACCATGAGCACTAGTATTGTAAGAAGAGGAACTATGATATATGTTGTGGTTTGGATAAAAGGCCAAACAACTCTAGATGTTATGTTCACTAGTTAGTAAAGTGAATCTATAGTTTTTAAGTAGGAAGGGTGTAAGTTTCTTTATTTGTTTATCTTCTTATATTTTGTTCTGATCACACAATTTCCATTAATGTGGAAGATTGTTGGAGTGAATAGAAAGTTGTGTTTTTTATTAGAGAGTTGTGCCTATTTAAAAATCTATTTTATCTTTAAAATATATTATTTGTCTATTTAAAAGTCTATTTTAACTTTAAAATATATTATGCCTAACTTACAAAATAAATAAAAAAACAATCATATAAATAAAAAAACAATCATATAAAACTCAAACCAACTCGGTGGACAAACATATATATATATATATATATATATATATTGCACATTGATTTATATACATATTAATTTATAATCATGCTTTATATTTCGCAAATCCTACGCTCAGAGTAAGTAGGAAAAGCAGGTGCATGATATCATAATCCCATATATAATTGTCAAACTCCAGGGTTTTCGTCTGTAGCTTCTATCACTTTCTATTGCTTAAATATTTACATTAGTGCACTTCCAAGAAAGTACGGGGTAGTTTAACTGCAGGGGCATCGGAGATGTTGACTTTGACCATTGCCAAGTCATTTTACAAACCGTGGCATCCGAGCAGATTCTTGATGCTTTCTGCTCCTTAGCTGATGCCAGACCAATTCCCCATCAATCGCCATTGATGTACGACTTTGGAGTTATTTCACCATCTGATGATGACTCCGAGATGCTATACTGTATTCCCTGCTCGACTGCTGCGCCATGATCATAGGCTGAAGATATTTTCCAGTTGCTGTATCCGAAATGGGGTTTGCTTGGCAGGTTGCCCACCTGATGATTGTATCTATGCTCAGTCGAGTACCCAATTGGTAGAAATGATTTCATAATCGCCTGTCGGTGATCCACTGGCTCACCTGTTTATTTATTTTTAACCAGCTCCATGTTAATCGAGCGAACAGTTTAATATATTACGAGCATTTTCTTATTAATTATTATATATACCTTGAGTGAGCAAAGGAATGTCACTTGAAACTCCAACAACCTGCTCCAAGGAGTTCCATTCCACATATGCCTGTCTTATCAAAGTCTCAACATAACCCTGTGCAAAAACAATATGATTATAAACGAAAAACATTTGATTAAAACAATTGTATGCTTGAAATATGAATTCCTAGATGATTCTGGTAAGGAACCATCTCATCTAAAAGCTTAAGCTTGTAAATGAGGCCCCATAATATGATTTATATTATTCTCTAGCACACCCCCTCAAGTGAAAGCCCTTTGGGCTTGAAACTTGCACATGCTCACATCACTTTGTGCTTGGTTTTTATCAAATAGAATGGGGGTGGTGAGATTTGAACTCGTGACCGCTGGGTCAACAGGGCTCTGATACCATGTTAAGGAACCATCTCACCTAAAAGCTTAAGCTTATAAGTGAGGTCCTATAATATGATTTATATTATTCTCTAACAGATTCCTCACCCTGATGCTTGAAAGTTCCCTGGTGGAGTATGACATCCCATCGATCATGGCGTGCACAGCTTGGCATATAGGGTTTAACGTGAGGGTGCAGTTGGGGCGGCGAAAAATAAAATGTTTGCTCCCTAAATCACAAGTCCTGGCATGTTTTATTGTAACCTCCCACATTTTCTCAGACATCCCAGCTCCTAAAATCTGATCACGCACCAGAAAGAAGTTAAGCTAATTAATTGTAAATTGTATGGATTGTTCTAAAAATTAAGGTGAGATGTAAATTTACATACCATCCTGAGCTTCTGTCGGTCGACAACGGACAACTTCAAGAAGTCTTGCACGGTGTTAATACCCTCGGCGGCTAGCTTTCTGTGGAAAGCTCCATCTTTCCCTATCTTCTCAAGTCGCCAAACCTCGTCGTTTAGCATTGGTGGATGATGCTTCTTGTACACTACATGAAAAAAATATGCCACGGCATAGATTGTTAAAGAAAATGATTCAAATAACTCACCATGCTCTTACAAGAGATACACGTTTTGACTCGAACTCGAGACATGCTATGTAAAGATCTCAAAGCTCTTTACCATAAATACCCCTTCTGTTTGTATTCATGTAATTAGGATTAGTCGCACTCCCCGTTGGCAAAGAATATAACATATTTCGTTGACCATGGACCACAGCGGCCGGTTCAAAGATGAGAGGAATAAGTCCATAAAACAAAAAAGGGTGCTTGCGTTCAGTATTTATCCTTACTTGAACGAATTAGGGTTCACCATCAGTATGTGTAAAAAATAATGATTTCATGACTAGTTTAATGATATTAGCTTTGAATTTGTCTACCCTGCAGTATTAATTATGGGTAAATTAGTAATTATTTATAAAAAAATGTAGAGTTGCTTCGTAATGAGATAAGTTCTTTTAAGAGTTACTTGGAAAAAAGAGGTCACTAACACTCATTACGAAACAGACACGCGTTTTCTTGGTAATTACCTTTGCTCACGTTAATGAGATCTAACAAGCTAGACCACATTTGTTTCTTACGAAATTAAAATTAAATTGGTCACCCATCAATTACTTGTTAATTGTTAAGTTGTAATTAAATTCCTAAAATATTTTAATTTGTTGTCTGACGAAAGCCGTATATTAGGTGCAGGGATAGCTCTTTCCCCTTTGTTTTTCGGAAAGAAATAAAGATAAAGAATTGATGAGGGCAAACTAAGCAAAGATTCTCTTTAAAAAATTTAGATAAATATCGAAGAACATATAAATATATAGTATGGTCAGATGTTTTGTTCAAGGGTTTGACTCAGTTTGTAGTCTGCAACATGGAGAAAGATTATAGCAAAAAAGTTTATCGCCAACTCAGTTTAGCTAGACAGAAAGAATGATTAAGAGTTTAATAAAGCAAATTGATCCTATAATATTTTCTAAGAAAACGATGCATAAATGGCTAAGATTAATTAAGTTAAAAGAGCTAGCTAGTTTGGTGAGATTCGCATCCATTATTTGATGATTTTTCACTTATGTCACGTTGTCTAAACACATTAAACTAGTTATTATAGCATTACTAGATACACAAACACAAAATCTTCAACAAATGACAAGGTTATATGTATATCATGCTAGAATTAAGATAGAAAGAGGAAGCTTACATTCTCCACGATGATCTTTGACAACAAAAGCTTCAGTCATTGCTTCACGAATTTTAACCCCTTGACTGCTCCCCGGAGCTACTCTTGCACCAAGCCTGAATCTCCTGCTCCGAATCCAACTCGAGTTGTCCGTGAACTCAATCTCTCCAATGGCTGCGAATCCATCCCGTAGAGTTACCGTTGAGAAATCTCCGGCAAGCAAAGGTCGCTTGCCTGCTCTCTCCTTCACGATATTGCTGTCGAACTCTTCACTTGTCCATCTGCTGTTATCATTTGCAGGGAAGTCTCCATCGAGAACCACAACTTCAATCCTGACCGGGTGAGGGAGGCGCGTCGAAACCATTTGCTCGCCGCTTGTGTCTACCAGAAGGATTTGCAGGGGAGAACCATCAAGATCAACTATTTTGCTCCCGGTAAATATAGGGAGCGAAAGGTTTTTGCTGAACATTAGTTGCAGACCAGATGATGATGATGATGATTCAAGGGCCTGGATTCGCAGTGAAGATGATCTGGTCAAGGAGCTTGTTGAACGTCTTAAACTGCTTTCCACTTCTTCATTCACCTAATAAAACATATAACAACATTTTACTTTGAATCAAATAACAGTTCTAAATCAATTATCTCATGATGTGTATATATATTTTCGGTAGGGTTTTTATTTGCTGGTGAGTTGGCCGAAATACAAACCCTAAAATATTGAAAGACGCGCAGGGATATGGAGTTTATACACCATCGAAAGAGAGAGATGTTATTACAAGTGTATAACAACAGGTAAAACGAGGTATATATACGTAAATCCTTTCCTGTATATATCAATATTGCTATTTAATAGAGTGAACATGCACAAGCTAGTAGCATATCAACTTACCACTCTCCTGATCATCGGCTCCAAAGCCAAACATAGATTCTTCAAGGAATTCACCATGACTGCTTCTCCAATCACCCTGTCAAGAAATTGAAATGAGATACACGCCCTATTCTTATGCCCACTAGCAGTGCAATCTTCTTTGCTTTCTCCGAAACAATTAACTCATGATTCTAGCTTCACATAGAATTTAAAAGCCCCCCAAAAAACTACTGGTGTGTTTCAACATTAAGCTGATCAAGTTTCATGAATCAAAACAAAAGAAATGAAGAAGAGATTGGGTAAGAAAACATAAACATACGAAGCAAAAGAAGGTCTGGTTCTCTTTCGTTTCTGATCCCCTTGCTGGTCCAAGTCCGGACCCGGTTCATCGAGAAAACGCTTAGCTGCCATGAAATTCAGAGAGCGGAAACTAAAAATAAGAAGATGGTGAAGTAAGGAGATTGATCAGTTTAGGGTTCAGTAGTGTTAGGGCTCTTCATCTAGAAGTGATATATATAGGGTACAAATATTGCTAGAAAAAACAATAATAACAAAAGGCAGCTTCTTGGAATCAGAAAGGAAATAGCTTGGTTAGTGAATAGCGAAGTGACCTAGAGGGAACGACTTTGACGTCAACCTTTCTCCAAGTCAAACCCCAATCGAGCATCATTGATTACGCCCATTAGAGATTTGCTTCTTAGATCAACGAAATCAAACGGCCACGATCAATCAGCTGATTGGATGGTACAAAATCTGTTTTCTAAGAACATTTGTGACGGGTTGCTTTTAATGGAAAATTTTGGCAGTCTGATAATCTTAAATATTGTATGTGAAAATGGTCAGACAGTGGCTTCATTTCTGAGAAGGATCTGTTTTTTGTTGGTGGAGCCATGAGGCTTACCTCAATCAATTTATAGTGGGTCCCTAACTGAATATCGTAGAAGAAGGCTGTTCAGCATAGTAAAATAAATTAATAACCTTTTCCTAGATGAAGTTCAAAAAAGAAAAAAATAAAATAAAATTCCATATCATTTGTATTGGATTGATCTGACTTTGTTCCTCATTGAATTAAAATAGGGTTTCATTAAATTATTATGACAAATATTCATTGGGACTCAATTAAATAAAAACAATTCAAAATAATAAATAGAGTTAATTTCAAATAACATGTAGAAGAAAAGCATAATGAGTGCAAATAATTTTTATATAAACAAAGGACTGTCTAAATTAATTGAAATAATTTAATCAGCATGAAGTTTTTAATAGTATTTTATATCAAAAGTAAATGAGATTTCATACGATTAACTTTTTTTTTTGTTTGTTTTCAATGGAGCTGGCACAGGAATCTCTTGAGTCAGTGCCTCACTGTTCTTCGTGTTTGTGCCGTCAACAATTTTAATATTATAGATAGTAATTTCTAGTTGGAGCAGAAGAAGGTTCCTCATCATTGTTCGGAAATTTTGTAGGGTTTTCACTTTTCACAAGGAGCTGGACCACTCCACACTATTCGTCTTCGCAAGCACAATAAGCCCCACGTAGTTTTAGCGGCATGTTTTAGAAATGTAATATTTGTTTTCTAAAATATTTATTCGGTGAGAGATAAATTAAATTAATATTTTATTAAATTAAATTATTATTGACACCAAAAAAACAAAATAATTTTAAAAAGGTAAAGCTAATAAAAATGTCATAAAACAGGGGTGGGCCGTTAAAGAGTTGGTATATATACCTTAATTTTTTTTTATCAAGAGAGTGTTTGATAGTGTGGTAACAATTGCTTTTAAAAGTGTTTTTTATTTAGAAATATATTAAAATAATATTTTTTATTTTCAAATTCTTTTTAACATTAATATATTAAAACAATTAAAAAAAAACAAAAAAAAATATTTCTTTTGGAAACACAATCCCAAAAGTCCCCTGAATTCTTGATAGCTACTAGCTAAACTTTCGTTTTATGTTTGTTTATCCCATAAACTGTTTTGATTTTTATTTTCTTTCTAAAAAATTCATAAATAATCTAAGGAAAGAAAGAAAAATATATTTTCAATGCATTTTTGTTATTCGCATGTCTTTTTTTGTAATTTTTAATTATTTTTCCTTGTTGGATATCTTTTTAAAAAATCAAAATCAAAATATGTTTTTGATAATTGTTGCATGTGGGTGTGCAATGTTAGGGGATTGATGGAGTCGTCATCTAATCATTTAGTCAAGGATCATTAGAAAAACTCAGGTCTACTAGTCTTATCGGAGATTCATGGGATAATAGACTAATTGTGGCTAGAGAATGTATTAGCATCTCTAACACACTCTATCTAAGTTAAGTCGTATTGTGAAATTTGATGTGATTTAAAGTTTTGATGGGTATAATTTATTTGTATGAATAAATCTAGCTTTTTAAAAAAAAATTGTGGGCTCATGTGCCCAAACAAACTCTTGTAGAAATGATCCATGTATGAGAAATGATCCATGTATGTGTTATATCATGATTTACCTATCCTGGAAGGAAGAAGGTTTTCCACAACTCGTGCATCGTGATAAAAAAAATATTCCAATTAAAAATTGATAAAAAAAAATTCAGATTAATTCTTGTAACTTTTTGGTTAAATCTAGATATTCAAATATTCATCTACTTGTACGTCTAATATTTTATTAGAATTTTTACCATTAATTTTCATGAATTAAAATTATATAAGAATTTTTACCATAAAAATAAAAAATACAAATAAAAAATTAATTAAAAATATACGAGATAAAAATTAAACTTAAAGTATCAAATATTCAAATATCAACAACCATAATCAAATAATTAAATACCCTTTATTTTGGAGTAGTATATATTTTTCAACTTTATTTTATTTTACTTTTATTCTTACTGAAGTTTGAAGCCTTTGACCATGGGATATCTGGTTTATGTTTTCGTCTTATTTTATATTTGTTGTTTAGATTTCGTTTGGACTTCTCCCACCTTTTTGTATTGTTTAAGTCGTGAGTTGATCTCTAAAAACGAAGTTTGTTCATATAAAATAATGAAACGGAGAGTAGGTTTTCTCTTGAAAATTACATAGAAAGAGCTGGCTCCGTGCCCCTCTTTACCCTCGTTCAAGGTAACCTGATTATTGAAAGTATTTTTCACAAAATAATAGAGATATTTTATGTTAATTAGTTGTAAGAACCCAATTTCATGGAATGATTAATATTTTATTAATCTTGATAAAATATAAAATAAAATAAATTCATAATTACTCAGTTATGATTTATCGAAAGTAGGTGTCATCATGCATACAATAAAATCTCCAATGACATTATTTTTTATTTTCTAAATTATTTACTGACATATCTGATTGTTTGAATAACAATAAATAACAACTCGAAAATCATATTTTTATTAAACTGTATGATTTAACAGTGTCATTTAAAATACATAAATATGACCCATTATTATACAAAAAATTGGATTGTCAAACATATCTTTTTATTTTATTTTATTTTACTATTCTTAAAGAGAGTTGGTGGCTTGTTTGTATTATGAAGAAGTTGTTTTCTATGGGATATATATATATACACTTTCAAAACGGCAATTTCTATATCTTCAAACAAAAATGATTTGTTTTGTTTTTTTTTGTCTCCAATATAGCAAAGAGTCAAAAGAGGTTGATCATGTTTAAGATGACTATAAAAATAGGGAAAAAAAAACAATTACAAAACTACCACATCTTTTTCATCCCAAATTGTCATCATTAAATTTAACACCTCATTCCTTGTTATAAAGAAAGAGCCCTAAAATCTCCAAATCAAAACCCAAATTGAAAGTTTCTTGAAAAAAAATTACTGAAGAATCCCAAAAATAACTACCCATGTTACCATTATCTTTAAATAAAATGTATCAAAAGTTATTGAACATAGGACTAATAGCTCTAGAACTCATGGTTTCTCTATAGTCATCTTACACCAACTAGTACAAATCACACCTCACCTATGAGCACTATAGTGGTTGTAAGACATAACATTCACACCTGCAATGCCTTTTAGAAGAAGCTCCTGCAACTAATAAAAGTTGAGTGGATAATATTTGAAGAAACTTTAAACAGAAGTACAAATCTATATGTCCAATCATGCTTCAAGAAGTGAGATAGTGAAAATACATTAGAGTTAAAATGTCCCAATAAGTCCAAAAGTGTCGATGAATAGAGCTTGTCAAATGATGAAGAATGTCATGTGATGCAAGCATTTAGGAATATTTCAAGTACAAGTGAGTTGTCTAAGCAAAAAAATGGAAAATAAAGTTTCACCTTTTTGTCAACACCACTAAAGTGGCCCCATGTAAGAGTTTTCTCAAGGAGGGACATATCGAGGAAGATCGAGCCTACTCCTATTCAAAAAGTAATTATTTTTGTCTAATCATGTCTATAGAGATATTTTTACTTTGTTATCTATCTATTTTTTTTTCAGTCTTTGTCATCAATTTGGCTTATAATGCCACAAGATTTTTATTTATAAATGATTTTTTTCCCAATAAGATCATCTATTTTTTGTGTTCATAATATGTCTTCACTCGTTAACATACTTACACCATATTTATAAAACTATTACACAAAGAATTCCTTAGTGTCTTCCCTTTTTCTAAAAAAAAACTATACATGATCCTATTTTTGAAAAATCAAGGTTTATTATGAAAGAAAAAATTAAGTTGATGCTTATTTTAATGAACAAATTCTAGGAGTTCAAGTGATTTGAAAAGTGACCATGCACTTCAAAAACCTGAAAAAAAAACCCCATAAGATGACTTTGAAGCTAAACATATAATGAGAAACCATTTCACATGGAAAAGAAAACCTTTACCGATCCTAAATACTTGTGTTTGAAATAAAGGAAGACCATTTTTTATCATCCTTTCACAACTCTAAAAATATCCTTTATAGTCTTTGTTTGAGCCTAAGTTTTTCTTGATAAATAACTTTGTTTAAGATCACACCCTACATTGGAGGGAAAGTGCAAGAATAACAAAAAATGTTTCAAATCCATGAAATGATCCTCAATGAATTCAAAATAATAAACATGATGATATTACTCAAAACCCGAAAATGAGAAAAACAAAGGTGAAATCCCAAACCAAATGTTGGGGGCATGTTAAACAACTTTGAAACTAAGGCTCTAAAGTTCAAAAAGATGTCTAGGAGCAAACACCGGTGATCCTTAGTCATGAAATCCCCTTAAACATATTTTAAGCCTACAATATCTATTTCCTTCATATAGAAGAACTAAAACCTATATTATGTTCATAATCAACCCCTTTTTTTTATCAAAGCAAGTAATTTGGAGTGGTAGGAAATGCTTTTCCTATTCAAAACAAACCTTATTAAATCCCTCACGAGACTAGTTCTTTCCTCTAAAACCTCAAGTAAATAATTGGACCATTATGACCTATGAGACATGAAACAAATATCACTTCACCAAAAACAACATAAAAGTTTTCAACCTTTGTGAAAACCTTGATAATGGGAGTCATATAAATTCTTTCTAAAACAAGTTTGCTTTAAAGCAACATTAAAATAGTTTTTGTGATCAGAAGAATGACTTTGAAATTCCAAAACTTTTCCATGAAAAACTAACCTTGTAAATAACCAATTCTTTTTTACATAACATCTTATCTAAAAAAACTTAAAGTCTATAATATTTTGGGGCATGATCAAGTTGGAGCAAACTAGGTAATATAATAGAATTGACTTCATGGTTCCTTTTCTAAGAAGCCAAAGTATGTTGAACAAAATCAAACGGTCTTTTCAAGAAAAAGGCATGCAGATATAGTATAAAGGGTTTGTCACCTTTCAAAATCACAATCTATAGCTCGAGTAAGTGAAAACAAAAAGCGACTAAAGCTAGTTATAGAGATCTAAAGTTTAAAAATAGAAGTTAATGAATAAAAAAGAAACTTATATTTCTCATATAAGTATGCATATAGCATAACGCATTGCATTTAGATCCTTGTTGTAGATCACATAAAAGAATATTTGGTGGGCTTGTAGTTTACAAGTTTTTTCCCATTTCTTAAATGCGTTTTCTAGTCATATCTCTCTTCTCTTTGAGTGTGCTTCCTAACCCTCAATCATCAGCTCATATAATGCATCTTCTAGACCTGTTTTTAAGTGTGCTTCCTAGCCTTCAATAAATAACCAAATAATGTTATTTCCATGCCTATCTTTCTTTTATTTTAAGTGTTTTTTATAGCCTTCATCGTCAACCAAAATAGTGTGCTCTCTTATTTTGAGTGCGCTTCCTAACCCTTAACTAATAACATAGATAGTGCGTTTTTTAGTCTTATTTCTCCTCTTTTCCATAACCCTTTAATGATTATACTCATAAAATTATAATTTTATGATAATACTTATAGCTTTTTTTCACATACAATTTAGGAGGTAGACTGGTCATCCGCATCTGCTAGGTGCCTTGTGACAAGATGACAACTAAAAACTATAATTGAAGTTGTATGATTATACCTGTAACTCCTTTTTCACTCAAACTTAGGAGGCAGACCAGCTACCTTAGGCGCCAGACACCCTCCGTGACAACCTTGATTTTGAGGTCTAAAGGTCTAACAAAAAACATTATAACATTAGCAAGATGTTTGGTTTTTCAAAAAAAAATTACTTTTTTTTTTCAAAAGTTATAGTTATTCAAATAGTTTCTTTTATCATTGTCTAGTTAATAAAGTAGAGTGAATACCAAAAAGGACCGGGAAAAGAAAGCAAAATTTGTAAGCATGATAACTAGTATCATAAGGAAACTAGTGCAAAATAGTAGAAAAAAGGTGCAATAATTTCTACATAATGTAGTAAGGTAAACTTTATATCATAAGGAAAGTAATCCAAATGTAAAGCAATAAAAAGTTAGATTAGAAGGAGTTGTTGAGGCATATTTGAAGTTCACATAACAAACCAAACACGAAATTAAAAAGCTTGTATCAATGAAACATCTACATCATCTTATCAATCAACAATCAAAAAAAAATAAAAAAAACTCATAAAAAACAAGGTAAAATATAGGAACAATGTACTTAGAATATTTATGGGTATGAGTAATAGAGACAATGCTCTTCAATAATTAAAAAAAAATGTCAATGAACATCATTTAACCAATAAATATTTGTGGACAATTATTTAGCCTAACACATGGTTCCCCTCTATATTAAATATGTATAAAATAAACAAAGACATGTTGCAGCAATAACAAATATACTATTCTTTCTTTATTGTAATCTAAACATGTCTCTATCTATACATTTACACACTCTATTAGAAACTCCATAAACAAAAGCCTCTTCCTAATTTTATCTTTGATCCCTCGCACGATATAATTTGTGTTTTAAGAACAAGAAGGCACAAACAATATAAAATTGATGACATGAAATAGGAAAAGCAGAATGATGTGCGGACTCCATATTATTTATCAAATTTATGAGTTTTAATGAAAACATAAAGAAGAAAAAGAAAAGAATCGAGCAAGAATTTGTATCATAAAAACAAACTGGAAGAAGCAAAGGTGAGAGTGTCAATGAACTAACCAAAATAAGATTTTAGGGCAAATATAGATGATCACCTCTAACTTAAAAACTAATTAGGGCAATCATATATAGGCTGAGGTACTTAAGGGAAACAATCAATAACATGGCACAGCAAAAAAACTTGCATTGACAGAATAAAAATTGTATAAAAAAGACAGTCGCGAAAAAAAAAAACAATTTGAAGAGAAACTTGATGATTGAGCTGAAGATCAGGTGGGAACACACGAGAAAAATATAAGGATGAAAAACACCTAATTAAGGACAAAGTTGAGCAATGATTGCCCCTGCAACTCAATTTATGCTTTATTTAAGCTTGCGAGAAAAGCCTTCACAGTCGCCTTCATGGGTTAGGAGGTTCAAAGTCAAGAAATTAAGCAACAACGAATATTAAATTCAACAACTAACATAAACATATCAAAATTTTCTTTCCTCAGGTTAACAATTTTCTAAGATAATTAAATTGAAAAGATAGTATAAAAGCCATGTTGCTCATGCCTAAGCTTTATGGGAATGGTTACTTCAATCTGGAATTCAAGATCAAAGCTCCAGCATAAAGATAATAACAGCCCTGTCATTGTCCGACCCTCACACACAGCATATAAAACAGGAAAGAAGAACATGAAAGCTGATGGGAAGTAGGAGATTAAAAAACCTAAAAAAAAATAGGTTGTTGGAAAGACCAGTGAGCGAAAGAGCACAACGAAAGCTAACAGATAAACAAAAGAAAGTTGAAGCATGTAATGACCATGCAGAAAGGTAAGCTCAAACCAAGCAAGCAAGCAAAATCAACCTGCACAATACAATAGTCAACGACAGCCCATCTGCAAATTAACCTAAGACATGCAAAAACAACTTTGAAAAAGATCCCTCTTCCTAAGAATTTTATATATATATATAACCCCTAACTGATGTAAAAGTATGAAGAAAACAAAGAGTATCAAGGTTATCAATACCGTTTTGGTTGGTATTTTGTTTTTTCAATTGGAACAGAATATTTTGGTTTTAGAGCGTTTCGGCACGCGTTTCGGGGTTATCCTTATATATATAAAAATATAATGAAATATATTAATTCAAAAAAAAAATTAAATCTAAAAATTAAATTATTTAGAACTGTGCAATTTATTTTAAAAAAAGACATAATAAAATGATTTCTTTGAATAAAATTATGAACATGTATAATATTACGAGAATATCACCATCAATCTTGCAAGATCATTAACTTCTCTCATTACTCTGAATTTTTAACATAATATACATAAATATATCAAAAGACTCCCCGTAAATTTTCATCTCAATCTAACGGTCGGATTAAGAGATATGATTGATATTGGAAAAATTATTTATTATTTAAAAAAATACTATTTGGCCGAAACGAAATAGGTAAAACGAAACTGGAACGTTTCTATCCGGTATTTGGTCGAAAAAATCTTGAACTAACCGGAATTAAATTGAAGTAAAAATAACACTATTTTACTTTATTTTTTTAACTGATACAAAATATTTTGATAGTTTTGATTGAAATGAAACGAAACACACAACTATGATTTGTAATGTCGAGGAGATGCCAAATGTAAGTGCAAGTGGATTATTCATTTAATGCACAATGCTGGTGTCAAACTTGGAGAAATCAATATCCCCCGCCCTAGATCCATGAAAACCAGCTCTTTTAGTCATGCTAGAGCCATTAACGAAACAGCAAAATATGCTCTATAGAAATAAGAAAATGAGCCAAGAGCCACTTTCTATGGTCCAGGAAATATAAAAATCTATAGCGATCCACCCCCACAACGCAAAACAAAAGGAAATTGGCACCCGAAAGAAGAAAACCCAAAGAGCTATTGTAATATATTATTATTATTATTATTATTATTATTATTATTATTATTATTATTTTGTCAGTTGCCTTTTAATTAGATAAGATTTTAACTTAGCATTGTTGTGAATCCCTCTTAGTTTTGTTAATCTTTTTTAACTCCATTTTTCTCAAAAAACAATTCTAGGCTTTTTTTATGGATTATTAAATTGTGTTGCATTAAAATTAAAATGAAATTAAAGGAGTTGCTCGTTTACTGTGAAACAATTCACTATGGATTTGATCATTTCAATCTCTTTTTTAAGTTACATAAGCTTTTAAAAAAAACTTTGATCACCAAATTTATTGAGATGATTTAAAATTAACGAGCCATAAACCCGCGCTTCGCTGCTGGAAATTAATATTTTTTTTATCTATTTTTAACATATATAATTTCTTGTTTTGTATTTCAGTTTTTATTCTTTTATTTTTTGGTTTAGTTTCAATCCTTTGATTTTTTTCGGTCATTCTGAGATAGCTTTTAATTTTTTATTTGTACCTACACACCTCTGCTCCTAGTTAAGATTTTTTCATTTTATTGTTATTTTATTTGTATTAAATGCAACTTGTATTAAAAAAACATAATAAATTTCAACTTTGGTGGTGTAAAATGAGAGTGACTCTCTTTAAAGCATGTATAGTTAAACGTGAAATGGTTGAAATATTCCCGCAGTTAACTCTTCTGTTTTATCTTATTTGAGGCTACAAAAGTTATACTACTGTGCACTAGAAATGTGAAATTACCGGGACACCCTCACTGACAATTCTTAGTTTTTGTCTTATTTGAATGGTATTATGGTTATTGTATTCTGCGCAGAAATGAAAAAAAAATGAAAATACCCTCAATACCATGACATTATTTTAACGCATTTTACATAATAAAATGCATATATAAAAAATCAATATATATTTTTAGATGTTATACGACGCTGCATGCGTCGTCCGAAATGTGTGTGAGTTCGGAAATTGACGGTGCGCCCGAAGACGCGCCAACAATACCATGGTACAAAATATAATTAAAAAATGGTAAATTACCAATACACCCTATAGACAACTCTTGGATTTTGTCTTATAAGTGGGTATATACATACTTGTACAGCTCGTGATGCGCGTCAGCTGATCCATATACCCCGGTTATAAAATAAAACAAATTTGATCCAGGGATTAGTCGTGGTGCGCTTAAGCTGGCCCAGAGACCTGGCTATAAAAAAATGTATAAGTGAAAAAAAAAATAAAGTTGGCCCAAAGGCCTCGGTTATAAAAAAAATGTTTAAGTGAAAAAAAAAAAAGTATAAGCGGGAAAACATTGTAGCAATCCATAATGTTTAAAAACAATTCGGTTCGAGGATTAGTTGTGGTGTGCTTAAGCTGGTCCGGAGACCCTGGTTATAAAAACAAAATGTATAAGTGAAAAAAACAAATAAAAATAAAGCTTAAGTGGCCCCGTAGACCCCGGCTATAAAAAAAAATATATAAGTGAAAAAAAAACTATAGCAATCCACAGTGTTTAAAAAAAATCAGTCTGGGGATTAGTCGTGGTGTGCTTAAGCTAGCCCGGAGAACTCGGTTATTAAAAAAAGTATAACTGAAAAACAAAAACAAAGGCAATCCACAGTGTTTAAAAAAAAATTAGTCTGACGATTGGTCGTGGTGTGCTTAAGCTGGTCCAGAGACCCCGGTTATAAAAAACAATTGTATAGGTGAAAAAAATAAAAGTATAAGTAGGAAAGCAATATGAAAAAAAAAAAGTTTGATCGGGAAAGCACTGTAGCAATCCATAATTTTTAAAATAATAATCGGTTTGGGGATTAGTCGAGGTGCGCTTAAGCTGGCCCGGAGACCCCAGTTAAAAAAAAGTAAATTGTAAATTGTATAAGTGAAAAAAGAAATTGTATAGGTAAGAAAAAAAACCAAACAAAAAGTTCAAGGGGAGAGCACTATAGCAATCCACGGTGAAATGTGTGGGGAGCTATAGTGCTAGTGATAAAAAAACAAAAGCAATCCACAGTGTTTAAAAAAAATCAGTTCTGGGATTAGTCGTGGTAAGCTTAAGCTGGTCTAGAGATCCCAGTTATAAAAAAACAATTGTATAGGTGAAAAAAACAAAACAAAAATATAAGCAAGAATGCACTGTGAAAAAAAAAACAAAAAAAAAAAGTTTAAGCGGGAAAGCATTGCAGCAATCCATAGTGTTTAAAACAAAAATGCAGTCTGGGGATTAGTCGTGGTGCACTTAAGCTGGCCCAGAGACCCTGGTTAAAAAAAAATTGTACAAATAAAAAAAAAAAGTGTATAGGTAAAAAAACGAAAAAAAAAGGAGCTACAGTACTAGTGAAAAAAAAAACAAAAGAAATCCAGTGTTTAAAAAAATCAGTTGGGGGATTAGTCGTGGTGTGCTTAAGTTTATCCGAAGACCCCGATTACAAAAAAAAAAATGTATAGGTAAAACAAAAAAAAAATATAAGCGGGAAAACATTGTGAAAAAACAACACAAAAAAAACATTAAGCGGGAAAGCACTATAGCAATCCACAGTGTTTAAAACAAAAATTCGATCTGGTTATTAGTCATAGTGCGTTTAATCTAACCCGAAAACTCTGGTTAAAAAAAATGTTATAAGTTAAAAAAAATTATACAGGTAAAAAAAAGAAAAAAAAAGTCCAAGGGGAGAGCACTGTAGCAATCCACAGTTAAATGTGTGGGGAGCTACAGTGCTTTCCCCACACCGTTTGTATGTATAATATTAATAATTAGTTTTGATTAATTTTGTATGGGGTTATCGTGATGTAAAAAAAACATTTAAACATTGAGTTAATCCTTGATTTGGAAAAAAATAAATTAAATTATATTGATTAAAAATTATTGAAACTCTTGGCAATGAATTTTATAATGAAACAAAAACTTAACCTCATTTTCGTTTCTTTTACTGTTCATGTGATATGCTTTTAGGTATTTTGTTGCCCTAGATATTTTGTTTTTCACTTCTAGCCCTTGTATTTTTAGGATGTTATGATCCAAAACTTTATTTTGGTTAGATTTCAGTCCTTAAAAACGACAATTTAATTTGGACATGATGGATACCGACCCAAATCAACCCAAATGAGAGTATTTATATTCTTTTAATTCAATATATATATTTATCATTTCATATATACATGAATTGTTGAATAATAAATAATCATAATAAATCGATATCAATATGGATACCCAAAGCTCAATGGATAGGGTATGTATATCTAATATTTTTACTAGTGGATAAAGAGTAAAGTATGAATAAATAAAAAAAAATCAACTCGTATGTACTTATTGTCCTTATTAGTACTTGAGTTTGAGAAATGAGAAAGAGAAAGTGTTAGACAAAAGATTCCTATGAAAAAAGCTGTTGGTCGGCCACATTTGGTGACCAAAAATGCTGAACTTGATGTGAACGAGTTCGTTTTTACTAGAAGATTTTTAGCCTTCATCTTATTGAGAAAAATTCTTTTCCTATTTAAGTTTGTGTTTTTGGACAGAGTTAATGGGTTTTTTTAAGTTAGATAGTAGATTTATTGACATTCTATGAGTGCTCGTTGACTGTTTTAAGTGAAAATGAGTTTAAAATATTTTTTTAGGTCAAGATTGATTTTAAGGGTTTTTTGGAGTTGGTATATGGTTTAAATGGTATTTATTAGTTGCATTGAAGTTAAAAAAACAGATTGAAAAACATGTTGAAAAATAGATTTTCAACCTAACAAACTCCACCTTTGAATTTCTGACCACCACTTTGGCTGGATTTTAACAATAACAGGTAATTTGTTATTGCATTTAAACATAATAACAAATAGCCAATGGCATAAATGTTTTTTTCACCTCTTAAAAACAAATTAAGGTCAAGGCACATACGCCTACCTCAAACTCTTACACCTAGGCTTTTTATTGTTTTTTTTTTCATATATAATTTTGTTTTCGATTAAATCATTCATTTTTTTTATTTTCAATGATCTTGTTTTTTATTTTTTTGATTCAATTTCATCTTCTAATATCTAGTTAATTTTTAATTGCTCTTCAAGATTTTGTTTTAATTTTTTTTCTAGAGTTATCATAGTCACACGTAACCATGATAACATTTGGTTAGTGTTTGATTTTGAAAATGCATTTTTTTTATTATCATATAATTAGAAAGAATAGTATTAAAAACAATGAAGGTCATGAGTTGAATCGCATATTTGGTTTGTTGAGTCATGAAGTCGTTGTCGATCCAATTCCTCATTATCTTAATACTTTTTAAAAAAATGTTTTCTTGAAATTGTTTTTAAAGTGAAATTATGATTTTACAAATCATTCGAGTTTTTTTACATGGCAAGTAGATATGGTCACATTAGTTAAACTCCAAAAGATTTAATTTGAATTTCAAACTAGACAAAAAGTCAAGTAAGAAATTTTATAGTTTGACTCATTTTATCGAGTTTAATGACAATATGTTAAAGAATTCTCTATGATCTATGATTTTACAAACTATTCAAGTTTTTTTACATGGCAAGTAGATTTGGTCACATCGATTAAACTCCAAAAGATTTAATTTGAAATTCAAACTAGACAAAAAGTCAGGTAGGAAATTTTATAGTTTGACTCATTTGATCAAGTTTAATGACAATATGTCAAAGAATTCTCTATGACCTATACATTCTTTCTTTAGTTTCAAATGCTATTTTATTTGACCCATGTAGTGCAGACAATTTGTTATCTTAGATCCATGAGGTTTAAGTATTAGTTGAGATAGATTTGGTTTTAAAAACAAATAGGGTATTTGATCATTTTAGATATTAATATATATATATATAGCTATAAGAAATTTATTTTCAAAATGATAACTTGGCCCTTTTATTTATTTTTTCATATAATTATATATAAAAAAATATTTTCTCGCCTTTTTTCATGAATAAATAAAGTTTTTGAAATAAAGATGAAAAATACAAGTAATTATAAATAGTTTTGAAATGTGAATAACATTGAATGTGTATGTGAAGATCAAACGGTTTAAAAAATGACATTGTGATCTTAATTTTGTTTTCTCAACTTCTTTCTTCTTTGTTTACAAAAAACTTTATCTTAAAAGGGTATTTTGGTGGTTAAGGATAAAATAGAGATAAAGGACCTTAATACTCTTCATAAAGATCTCTTGATTTCCATGTAAGTTTTATATGAAAGGTAGTTTGTATTCCTTCTTTCACTGCCTTATTGTGGTGGACGTGATATTTTTTATAAACAATTTCTATTGACCATGAAAAAAAATACATTTATAAAATAAGATTTATCAAGTTAGTATTAAACAAATACATACTATAATAAATTGTTTATATAAAGGGTATGGCATAGATGTATTACGTGTAGGCAAGCTAAATATAATATCTTAACATATTAATTATAAACTCTTTTAAATGTGCCTAAAGAAACTTGGATAGATACTTTCCTTAATTTTGTCTAAGGTTTACCTAGGTCAAAAGGGTAAGAATTCAATTTTTATGTATATAGATAGGTATTCTAAGATGGAGCATTCTATATCATATCATAAAACTGATGATACAACCAATGTTGTTAATTTTTATGGTATGACTTCATGATGTTCAAAGCATTATTTATGATCGTGATGTTTGATTTCTTGGATACTTATGAAAGGTTTTATAGGGAAAGTTTGGAACTACATAATTATTTTTAGTACTTGTCATTCATAAATGGATAATCAAATAAAAGTAGTAAATATGACTTTAAGTACTTTATTGTGTACTGTGATTCAAAAAAAAAAAAGGATGATAGCTTATTATTCATTAAATCTGTATATAATAGAATTTTGCATTTTACTACTAATCACTCACCATTTGAGATTATGTCTGGTTTTAATCCATTAAACTCTTCGGATTTGATTCATTTGCTTGTTGATTAAATTGTTAATTAAATGGTTAGTCTTGATGATAATAAAAAATAAATGATAAAAAATAAGTGCTCGACAATATATAGTGATAAAAAAATTAACAATATGCATTTAAAGCTACAAAAGTTATATATGTGTTATATTTCCATCCCATAAAATATCTAAGTTGCATTCTAGAGGAGATGGTTTGTTCCATGTTTTTAAATGATTCAAAAAAATGCAAATAAAATGGATCTTCTAGGTGATGATATCATTACTGTTACTTTTAAAGTTTTGTATCTTTATTTGTTTGATGGAAATCATAATTTAAGATTAAATCCTTTATTAAGTAGAGGAATTATGAGAAACAATAAGTATTACCTAAGAATCTATTGTCAATTACAAGGTTAATGGCAAAGAAGATTAAAGAGATATTCAATTAGCTAATTCAAGTTATTTGGGTTAAGTCAAGCATTAAGATTACAATAGGGGATGATATAATTCATGTAGGTAGATTGGACTTAATTTTATAATTTCTAATTTTATGCAAATGGGTTCAATGTATGTGCCAAATAACATTTTTTATGCAAATACTTGGTAAACAAAAAAGTATTATGATGCTTCATAACATTGGTCTTGTTCTCCTCTTCTTCCCTGTATGGTGTGTGTAGTTGTTGGACCTCCGATGCGTCCCTAACATCGCCTTTTCTTTTCTTTTCTTTTTCTATATGAAAATTCATGCCTAGCTCTCCATAATTTTCATATCATATATGTTTTCCTTGTGATTGTATCCCCTTTTTTATTGGAATTCATTTCTCAAACTTACTTTTGTTTTTAATTGCATCCTCAATACAAAAAAAATAGATGTGGTCTTCATTCTTTTAATTTCCTTTTCTATTTAAGATAATTTTTGAATGTTTTTTTCTTTTTCACTTTCACCCCTTTATTTTTCTCTTTTCATATTTGATACTCATTTTTTTCTTTATTGGCTTTGGTTATTTTATTTTTGGATTTTTTTTAGTTTTATCATTTAGCATTAAATTAGTTGGTAGTTGAAATTCTTAATTGGATCTGGATTTTCAATTTCATAGGTTATGAATTTAGAATATCAACTAAGATCTGGAAGATTCATTTGGATCGATCAAATAGGAGTTGAAATAGTCTATTTATCGGTTATTATTACAATTACTTTCATACACGCTCTCAGCAATTATTATTTGTCATTTTGTAATTGATTAATGTTATTGATGTCTTTTTTAAGGTTAAATTATTATAATGCCCATAAATGCAAAACAACACTTAACTTGGGTGTAAGGTCATTTCTAAAATAAGAATTCACTTTTAATGCTTGAACTGCGGAGCTTATTCATCAACTTTGAGGCAGTTCGGTCTTTTACTTCATATTGATAATAATGAATAAAAAATATTTTACTCTTATCACCATTTCATGCATTGATGTTGAATTGGTTGGGAACTAGATTTCGTGAATGATTTTTTTCTACTTTATTTAAGGTTATCATAGTCTCCAACAACCATTTGTTTTAGGATTGATGCTAGAAATTTTGAGGATTTAATTTTATCATATAATTAAATTAAAATTACTTTTGAAAAAAAAATACCAAACTCAGTTAAATTCATAAATTAAGTTGTATGAGACTGAATTCATCCATTATACTATTGTCTCAATACTTTTTTAAGAAAATTCTTTTCTTTTGTTTAAGTTAATCCATGTTTTCTTTGGTATTAATATTGAGTTAGCTCTTATAATATTTAATTACAAACTCATGTTAGGTAAGGATCAAATAAAGAAATTTCAAGATTTATATTTTTTCATCAATTTTAATAAGCACTGAAACTCATGTTACTGTCATAGACTTGCTGGATCTTAGATGATGGGCTTCTCTCATCACATAAAACCAACCATTTCAGTCCCAAGGGATTTGAAACCAGATCCCAAATAAACAGTCTGTATTATATAAGAAATGGAAAATGACTTCTTGCAAAAAACTAGATGGAAATAGATAAATAATTTTTCTTAAGAAAAAAAAATTATTCTGAGATCATAACTACAACACTCATCAGAAACCATGGTAGACTAAACTCTAATTTACAGGCAGTACAAGAGCATAGAACCAGGCTGCACAAAAATTCTCACACCAATACTTACGAAGACACCCTCAAGAAAGGGTTTCTTTTTTAGAAGACTTGAAGAAAGATTGCATCATTGTACAAACCTTGCTCATTTCATATGAATAGGATGTTTAAGAGTCATTCTTACAGACTTGCTCAATTCCTATTATTAGGATCTACAACGAATGGAAGTGAAAATGTTCAAAAAACACAAGTCAAAAATGCCATACTTCATGAATAAAACTATTACAATACATAAATGCTAAGGAAGCAGATGGTACTTAAATCAAAACATGCTAAAGGTATATATGGCAGACTGGAACAATCATGCGAGGAGTGTCAAAGATGTCAAATATTCAGCGCATCCCATCATTGACTGGTAAATCTAAATGGTTGCTGCGAGCCTTGGTTTTCATCTCAGAAATTAATGGTATTCCCAGATAAGAATCGCAAGGAGCAGATAATTCAAGCCAAGCTCTACCTGAAGACACTCACCTGACATAAATGTTACTCATGATCACTCAGCAAGTATTCACAGAACGATCAGATTTATAAATTCCCATTCATTGCAAAGCTCAGAATCAGAATTCAAGAGTAAAAGATTGATGAGACGCTAACACCAAATGCTGTTGTAGGGATATAAGCAATTTATCTCTCTCTAAACTCAAATTGAACATTTCCTTTTTGCTTTTTGACAGTGTCTAGCAGGTAAAAGCAGTCCCAAAGTTAAAAAGAAAAAATAAAAACGCAACAATTCCAACCAAAAAATGAATATATCTGATCTACACCCAAAAAATGAAACCAGCCTTAGCATTCAAGGTGGTTGAGTCACTAACAGCAGCACCAAACATTTAAAGTTATAAAAGGTAATCAGGAATGTCTGGTGTTTGTGGAACCACATTTATAGGTGCATCAGCTCTTTGTCGACTTTTGTGTCTACCATGGTGATCTCTAATTTTCTGACTTTCTTTCTCCCCATCATCTTCCCTTCCATCCCCATTCTTCTTCCCTTTACTTTTCTTGCTTTTCTGTTTTCCATCACCCCGGTGTTTGCTTCTCCTTGAACTTGGATTTTCATGATTGGGCTGTTCTCCGACAGCTAGATTTTCTTTTGAATCAAGTAGATCAACATGTTTTGCCTTCCCTTTTCTCTTACTGGAAGACTTGTCAAATGGATTACTTTGTGATGAGGCAGCTTTGGCTTCATTACCTAAAAGTATATCATGAATGGCGCCAGAAAGTAAATCATCCTTCAGCTCTGGTTTCTTGGAAACGACGGGTGCTGCTTCTCCTTCTTCCAATTTCACCACTACAGGCCTAGGCTTTGCATGGTTTGGCTTTCTCTTGGAGACTAGTGATTGGTCTGCAAGCTTAACTAAATCTTCAGTGGCATCATTCGTGTTAATGCTAGAACTAGGGTCATTGGCAGGGGGGTAATCATTTGCAGGAATTTTATTCTTTTCTGAAGGGAGATAATACAACTCATGCCGCTTTCGGTGTTCTGTAAGCAAGGAAGTGGACTCGGTTGATGGTTCTGAATCTTCTTCAGCTTGGAGGTTAGAGACAGAAAAAACAGCACTTTCTCCATAATATGGACTTGTAAGAGAAAAGGAACCAGGTGCAGGTAGTTCTACACCTCCACAGATTGCTTCCAAGTCAGTGAGATTCTCCTTGAGCACTAGTTCATCTGGTATAGGAACTCTATCCTGGGCAGTTACGGAGACCGGACCAAGCTCCTCAGTGAAGCCATCATGCACCCATTCAACAACTCTGGAAGCAATCACTTCTTCCCTATCCAAGTTTGCTTCCTTTTGAATCAAGGGATTAGAAAATTCTTGTTGTACCAACTCAATAAATCCAAGCACATTACATGCTCTCTCCTGTATTTCAACATCAAGACTGCCTGATAATGGACTCAGCACCAATTCCATCAAGTTTAACAGGTTAACAATAGATTCATGCATTAAACTTTTTTTCTCCATGAATGTGGGTGTAGATGACTGTCCATCCCCAGTATCTACAACTGAAGGATATTCAAATGATTGGTTTGATTCCCTTGGATTGAACCCTTCATCCTGATCACTTTGGACAAGAGCTTTGCCTGTTGCTAAATCAGAACTTTCTGAGCATTCTCTTTTAGACGCCAAATCTGAAACTTCAGAGGTCATATCTTCCTTTTGCAAAAAGTAAGAATGCATACAGAAGATTAAGATTTTAAAAGCAGACTGCATGTAAACTGTTCTTATTGACGAAGGCAGGAGACTAGTACGAGGCTGTAGCAATGCCTCCATAAGTTCAACTGGGTTCCTCGAGAATTCTACATATTCCCCACACACCCAAGCAGCAGCAGATAACAGGCGATGCAGAAAAGGATTGCCAAGTAGTGCTGGATCAATTAGTAAGTCTCGTGCAATGCGAACAAGCTCTGGCCTAACATCCTTGACTCTCATACCAATATCAATTAACTGATTCTCAATTTCTTCCCCCTTCTTGCAATTTGGAATCCTTGACATTTCCCCAAGAAGTGAAACATACCAATCAAAGTCAATTATAACCTCATACACATTCTGGCAGCATGTTGATAAAATTGAGCCAAGAATTTCATTGCAGAAATCAGGGTCAGATTTGAGTGCATAGTTAACCAGAACCCTGCAAGTTTCCATCAAATTGCTCTCTGAAGCCATTGCCATAACTAGACGCAAAGACTCGAGTTTAATATTAGGATCTTCATCACTCAAAGATTGGATCACAACATCCTTATTCTCCAAAACTGCCCACAAATGCTTTGGCGCCATAATAGAAATGGCATGCAGTCCAAGATACTTAAGATTTGGATCATCCTCCATCAAAAACTCACGGATTTTTGCAGCTGCAAGCTTCATCGCAGATTCATACTCAGTGAAGCTAGTGACTACAGTCCTAATACACTCAAACACCAAAGACTTAGCCCCAGTCTTTCTCATATGATCGCAAATTGGTTCAACCAATCTTTTAGCCAACCTAGGCTCTAAAGGAGCCAACTTAACAAAAATCTTCAACACCTTAATCAACACCCAATTATTCTTCGAATCAACCAAAATCCTATAAAATTCAGGTGCCAATGGTAGATACGATCTGGGGTCTTTGGCAGAAAGCTCACAAAACACCCCAACAACTGCAGACACAATTGGTGAATCACTACCCTCTAAACTCTCAACAAGTTTCTTAAAACACACCCTAACTGCATCTGGGTATTTCTCAAAAAGCCTTAAAACAACACCTATTGCTTTCTTTCTAATAAAAACTTTAGAGCTAGACATCAAAATGAAAACCTCAGACGCAAGGTCTCGACATAAATCAACAGTTCCAATTCTAGATAAGCAATCAAGAGCTAAACTCACCTCAAACTCATTGCCACTCTTGAGATCCTTCCTTAGTTGATTGCTAATCAACAAAATAACGGGTGTGGATTCACTGAAAGACTGAGAGATCGCGAGATAACCGATCTTTTTGTGAGAGAAAGCAGGAGAAGAAATGCATTCAATAGCATGAAAAGATGCCCATGACATGTCAATAAAATGGATTGAATTCAGGTAAGTGAGTTTTTGAAGGGCAGTGGATTTGGTTTGCAAGTCAGTGGATTTGATTTCTCGACGGATTTCTTCAATAACTCTGGATATGAAAATGGATTCAGTACTACTTTGTTGGTGGCGAACACCTTTTATGATGTCATCTAAACCACGTTGAAAAAGGGTTTCCATAAGAGAAGGAGACGCCATTGAAAAGGATTTGGAGAATTAGAGATGGGTTTTGATTTACGGATTGAATGAGAGCATGATCGATCGAAAGGGAAGGATTTTTGTTTTGGTTTTGTCTAATGTTGTTTAGGGGAAACAACAATGTTTATTGTTCTTTTTGGAGAAGTGTAACTGTGGGAGGAAGTTGGATTGGGGTCCCACTGTCTAAATGATCTCACAGTATTTGGGTTATTTACTTAATTCTGATACGACAGGGATTAACAAATTAGTTTAATTAAATTACGGGGAGTAAACTTTATAACCATCTCATAATTCTCAAAAGGATTAAACTATTCTCACTGCTCGGTAGCACGTGTTCTTTTACCATGTTTGGTACTGTTGTATTTTAAAAGTATTTTTTTAAAATTAAAAATATTTTAAATTAATTATTTTAAAAATCTTTTTATGTCAACAAACTCCACAACATACTTCGTAAATAGAAAAACAAAACACATTACACAATTTATAATCAAACATGATGAAAACTAACATATTTTTTATTAAATTTAAACTAAGTTTATAACTTTTAAAACATAAAGCATATAATCTAACTACATTTGAAATAACCTCGAATCATTATACCACGAGGATAGGCCTATGAAGGTCATGTAGTGGACAACACTAAAGTCACCTCAACTCATAAATAGACAAGGAACACTCATGATTAAACTTGTTTTAAGCTTCAATTCATGATAAGCGGTCTTATCTTTTACAAATACTACTTCAAAACACTCAACCTCCTCAATCTCTTAAAGTCCAACAAAACACAATTTGAATGTATTATTGGCTAAGACACATGCTATATCATGAATACCTTCATGGATAGTTGATGTTGCTCTCTGAGCATCTTGTAATAAGAAATGAATATAATAAATACAATGAAAAATGATTAACACTTGAAATCTATAATAACATTAAAAATATTTAATAAATGTCATATATAAAAAAAAATATAGCATACCAATTAATTCTATCTTGGATATTGAAGCTCGTAATGCATTGAATTATATGGACACCTTGGGAAATGCAACCATGTAGGTGCAATTCATTAGAACATTATTGGCAAATATCATTCATGAAGGTATCTAGATCAATTGTTGGTTGTCACTCCATAAATTTCCAATATCTCCTAACACCTAAAAGATCTAGATAATCTACATGAATCACAAGTTAATTCCCTTGTCCTACCCTAATGAATGATAGCATGCAACTCCTCACCAGTGTTAACATGATCCATAATGTATTGAGATAGGTCAAGTTACCGCATTAATTGAGCATAATGTATTTAAACTATGTCAAAATAATGCAGTGGGACAAGTCACCCTCCCAACAAACAGAAGTAATTGATAATATGTGATAGAATATCCATAAAACTCATTAAATCATGAAAGATATGTAATACAAAATCAATGAAAACTAGAAACTTGATGCTATGTAAACAAATTAAATAAATTTACAACCATACCGGGTGAGGCAATTGCCCATCTAACTTGTCCTTATAGAATTCATGAAATTGAGTAAGATTCAAATTAAAATGTTTAACCCCATAGCATCAAACAAGAAAAGCAAAAAAGCAAAAATATCTTTTGCATTTAATTTACATAAATAATTTTTATTTAAAATATATTAGATATTAGTAGTACCTAAATCATATAGAGATTTTTCAACTCAGTCTAAAACATTCAAGACTTGATTTTACCCTTATTATGTCCAAGACTGAAGAAACAATACAGATTCAAAGTTAAAATAAATGATTATGGAATAAATTTGCATTGAAATTAACTCAAGAGGCATAATTAAATTTTTAATAGGTCGATTTGATTTAATCATGATCCAAATTAAGAGTTTAATTATGTTTAAAAATTAATTTGATTCCAATAAAATGATTTTATTAGATGCAAGGATTTAATTATATTTTAAATGGGTCAAATTAATTTTATTAGAAACTTAATTGGTGAAAAAATAAGGTAGTAGCTCAATTGCAGCTTCATTAAGATTTGGTTTTTACGAGATTAAATTTAATTTTTACCAAGCCAATTGATTAAAATTAGAGGTAGATTTGTAAGAAAATCAAAGGCTTATGGTCAATTAGGGGTCAAATTGAAGAAATTTGCAACAAATAACCAAAATGTAAAAGGCGTCAAACTATAGGGACCCAAATGATTAAAATGAAAATTAAGGTGAAATAAAGAAGATTGAAAGTTTATAGCTCAATTGAGAGTTAAACTGCATAAATATCAAATACCAAAATGATAAAGGCACTGAAATTCGAGGATGACATTGAAGTTTGGTCGGGGCGAGATTTCATGAAATTAAAAGTTTTAAGTCAATCATGAAATTAAAAGTTTTAAGTCAATTTTGGGAATAAATTGGACTTTATTAAAACAACATCATTTTTGGGTTATTATTCATCATCTTCTTTATTTTTGCCTAAAAAAGTTGCTTGAATGACTACTTTTCAGAGACATTTAATGTTTCGACTCTTCACCAAATTTAACAAACTAACATCACCATTATAGCATAACATTGTACTATACCCTAGTATGGTCCATTCCAGCTAATTGACACCATAACCACCGCACCACAACCCAAGTAACCTTTAAGTGCTATATTT
Source organism: Salix viminalis (assembly GCA_029228465.1). Classification (NCBI taxonomy): domain Eukaryota; kingdom Viridiplantae; phylum Streptophyta; class Magnoliopsida; order Malpighiales; family Salicaceae; genus Salix; species Salix viminalis. Next base: position 7,586,649 of record CM055440.1, on the reverse strand, counting down.
GACAATTCAAGATGGTCTTTTTGAGTGAATGATTAGGATCCTTCCAAGCCGAGTCAAGAGCTGAAATTTTACCATAACAAAGACAAGATTGTTATCTTCCATTATCTATAAATAAAGATATATTCCATACATTAAGCATCAAGAAACACCAAAACACCATGTTAGACATCTCTCTTTCCTTTTTTCCCTTCTCCTTCCTCCTCTTTTCCACCTCGAATCCCTCTCTCCAGCCACTATATGCAAAATTTCACATGGAGTGCTAATTTAATTGACTCTAAAAACTAGGTTGGAGTTTTTATATCCTAGACGAGATTGTTGAGTCAGGTTCATCCTCACTCATTTAAAAAAAAACATGACAAAGAGGTTAGGTTTATTGGGTCGTTGTCGGCCCAACTTGACCTAGTTAGGTTGGGTTCAACTCATATATTATATTATATTATATTATATATATTATATTATATTATATTAGAAAAAACAATTCTAAAAAATATTCAAATAGGTATTTCAAAATATTCATGATTTTCTTTCATATTTTTTCAATAATTTTGCATAATATCAGGTTGTAGACTTACAATTTAACATATGGATCCAATATTAAAATACTCCATTTTCTCCAAAATTTCAAGAAACAATTCAAAAAAAAATTATAAGGGTCATATCAAAATATTTTTGGTTTAGTTGTATGCTTTTCTAGTAATGTTTCTCAATATCATGTTGTAGATTTACATTGTAAAATATAAACTCAAGATAAAATACCCCATTTTCTTCAAAATTTACAACATAATGATAAAAAATTAAAAAAAAATCCTTATTTCAAAAACAAATAAAATAGTTTTTGGTTTCTATTAGTTTGATTAATACATTGTCAAGCAATATTGTATTATAGGTTTACAAGTCTTTTTTATGGACAATATATGTTTATAAAACCAATTTTGAATCCAAATTGCATGAATATGTAGGCTATTCAGACTTAATGGTTTTAAAATTATAACATCTTCCATGATTTTGATAATTTGATGTTATTTGTTAGTTCTTGTGATTCAAATATGCTTGGTTATGGTAATATGGTTTTTAGAGCAAATTTGGTTTTGATAGTGTGTCGAGTATTAATGGGTTTACTAGATTTATGTTCTTCATTAAATATAGTTTGGATTAGAGTTCATGGTGCTCGATTTAGTTTGAATATTCATTAGTGCTCTTTGTTTTTCTAGGTTTTGATTCGTTTTGACTTTTAACAAGTTTGATTGGTTTTGAGTTCTGGTTTAGGTTTTGTTTGTTTTTTCAAGTCAAACCAATGGTCTTTTGTTCGATTTATAGTCAAAGCAAATATTTCAGGTCATCCCGGTTAAGTCAAAGTCGAGTAAGATTGGTAAGGCCTATTTGATTTTCAACCCTTTTTTATATAGTTAATTTTGGCTTAAGCGCATGTTTTGCAAACACACCTTCTAGTACTTTTCTTTTAAAAGAAAATGGGTTTTCATCAAACCATGGCTAAAAAAATGTATTTTTTTCATATGGCTAAAAATCTTAAAAATGATTATAGCATTTTTTAAAGAAATATAAAAATACTTTGACATGTTTTAAAAAACAATCATGGATTTTACAATAAGTTTGGGTATTAATATCTTCCATTTACACAATCAATACTTTTCTTTGAGGGCATGTTTGACAAATACACCTTTGAGTACTTTTCTTTTAAAAGAAAATGGGTTTTCATCAAACAATGCCTATAAAGATGAAATTAAAAATGTATTTTTTTTTTCATATGGCTAAAAATCTTAAAACTTATTGGAGCATTTTTTTTAAATCTAAAAATACTTTGACATGTTTTAAAAAAAGTATTGCATGGATTTTAAAACAAGTTTGGGTATTAATTCAGTATCTTTACGCAACCAGTCTCTTTTCTAGAATCTCTAAAGACCAATTAAGGTTTTTAGTAATTATAATATTAGGTGATGACTCTCTATGCAACCAGAGACCTCTCAATCTGCTCAAAAAGAGTCATTGCAATGTCACGCTCTCGAGGGTTATGGTAAGAATTATGAATTTAATTTAAATTTAATAAGTTTTTATTGTGTTTAATTGTGAATCGTGAATTGTTATTTTTAATGAATTATGAAGTGTGTTGATTTTTTAACTGTGTGATAGATAATTGTATTTTTGAATTGAGAATTTTTTGTTTGTTTGTTTGAGGGAGTTGAGAGGCTAAAAAGATTATCCTAACCATATTTTTTTGGCATGTCACATGTAATTAGCAACTTGCACGTGAAGTGTACGACTCATCAAACTATATTATTTATCATTTATGGATTTTTTCCAAAAAAAAGAACAATTTTACCATGCTAAATTGAATTTGACAATACGGTTCAATTGTGCTTTTGAAAATATTTGAAATCTTTTTTAGCTTTAAATTATTTTTATATATATATTTTTGAATTGTTTTTATATGCTGATATCAAAATTAAATTAAAAAATATAATTTTAATATATTTCCAAGCAAATAATATTTTAAAAAGCAGCATCTCCTATATTCTCAAACATGACATGATTATGCTTTGCTTTTTGTATGAACATATGCGTTCAAACGACATTTCTCTAAATTTTAATTTTTATTTATTTAAAATTGTTTTTATATTGTTTTGATGTACTAATATCAAAAATTATATTTAAAAAAAAATATATATTTTTAAATAAAAAACACTTTTACAAAATAATTGTTATCCATTTTCAAATAACTCTTGTCCAAAGTTAAAACACCTCTCTCGTTCTATGCTCTTTTGATTTTACGTGTGTATGTATCTGCAAGTATAAATATAAATTCCCCGGCGATTAGAATAGATTATGGATGACATTTTGTTTATCAACCAATAATCTCATCCTTTGTTTGTTTTCTTCATTCCACAATTCCTTCACAATCCAGCGCCTTCAAAACCAGCACACAGCTTCTTCCTTCATATATACAACAGGGAAAGACAAGAAGCAAAGACTCACAAATCAAAAGGAGTGATTTTTTGTTTGTCAATAGGAATAGCAATGGCTTCCTCATCGTCACTAGAGAGAGCAAAGCAATTACACAACTTTTCATTACCTTTTTTTCAGAAATGGGTGATGAGAGACTCCTTAGATGTATCAAAGTCAGTGATGATATTAATGATCATCAGCAGCAGCAAGGATTTCAATCAAAACCTACCAATTTGGTTTCTTATAAGAATCATAAAACAAGCCCACCTCAAGTCAACAATGTTGCTGCCAAAAGACTGAAGCTTCCTTCTTCTTCTCTTTCTTTTGTGGTTGAGGAAGAGAAAGGAGGTGGAGGGAATATGGATGAATCTCTTAGACCCTGGAATTTGAGGACTAGAAGGGCAGCTTGTAAGGTTGCACTTAGAATTGAAGAGGATCCCACAAGGAGAAATGTTACTGATTATCCAAGAAGGTATTCAGAGATTGATTCACCAAGGGTTGTGGCTGGCTGAAATTACACCAGATTCATACAGGTTCATGAAGTGCCTGCATCATGAAAGGTGATAATCTCTAGTTCTATGTTCATGATGTTTGTTTTTTTGGTCGGATTATCCAATTCATTTTTTTGTTGATTACCTTTATTATGATTCATATGGGCAGTTTGAATTATTAGTTATGGTGATGGAAATTGGTTTTTGCTTGCAGGGATCAAACTGAAAGCAAAATTGTCTTCTGGGGAGTTTCTTTGTATTCTTCTTCCCAACACTGGTGCTATTCCACCTCAATTAAATGGTAATGCTGCACTATTTTTGTAAATTGCAAATTTAATGAGTTGAAGTCTGAGATTCTTTCTTTGTTTTGCAAGTTTTGACTTTTAAGATTCTGATTTCATTTATTGATTCCATCAGTTATTATTGTTTTTGTTTTCTGAGGGACAGTAAACATATCCCATATTATTTGGCATCACTACAACTGAAGGGTGCTCAGACGATGACAACCTCATACCCCTATTATTTGGCATCACTACAGCTGAAACTGCTAAAAGCATTTGCATGGCTTGGGATATCATCAATGATAACAGCTTTGCCACTCACTTTAGAGCCTGAACTAGAGAAAACAAAGTAGTTCCACTACGAAAACCTCTGTGCTTGCCAATGCGAAACCACATCGACCTGCTATTATGCTATAGCCATGCCACCTGATGAGCCACAGGAGTTCTCACAGAGGGCTTGAACAATGAGAATTAGGATCGATCACCTGACCATTGTCTTCATGTAGCCCCATAATGGTTCCAATGTTCTACTTCAAAGTGCCTGCGTGGATAATGAGTTTTCCCTGTGTTTTCTTCTGAATATTCCTGGAGAATAGAAATAGTCATGTGAACTGCCTCTCGGATGGCATGCAGTCTCTTTGATTTGGAAGATGAGATTCCTTGCCCTGCAAAAGGGACTATACTGTAGCAAGAAGAATAATGACCTAACCACCCATCTTCTAAATTCTTGATTAACTTATGCTAGTAGTGGTTAGGAGTATGTTATGATGTCTACAGGAGTTGATATTTATTATGTTGTTGGTCTAGTAAATAGATATTAATCCAACCACATTGGAAAATGATAAAAATAATATTGAGACATCTTAAAGGCACGATGAAAGAAAACCTACCTATAGTTTTGTTTTCTTATTGAATAATGGCATCATATCATGGAGTAGTAAGAAACAATGTTATATAGGTTTATCCACAATGGATGTTAAATCATGGCAATTTTAGTTGTAGTACAAAAGACTATTAAGTTGAAATATTTTCTAGTTCATTTAGTAGTGTCTGTAGTGTTAGTAACCTAAACTAGTGCAAGTGAACTGTGATAGTTAAGCTACAATATTAAAAGATCAAAGACCTATGAAAAAACCAAACACATAGATATCAAGTATAATTTTTTTAAGGACATAATTGCATATAAAGAAGTGAATATATTGTAATATCTACAAATAAAAAATATATAGATCCATTTAACAAAGTCTATTTCAAAAGATGTTTTCAATAAGCATGTTAGGTCACTAGATTACATAGATATTGATATATTAATATATAATATATATTTTTTTCAAAAATGTTTGTGAATGTTTATATTATTAATAGTAATGTTATTGATTCCTTATTACATAAGTTTTAGGACATGCATACATATTTGTGTTTGGTACACATGTTAAAAATAAATTATGAGAAGTATATTGGATAAATAAAAGATTGGCCTTTCCAAACAAGCAATCACCTTCATTACATTATGGTCAATAAAAGATGAGACAGTTTTAACCTTGTTATTTGATTCAATAAAAGATGAGATAGTTTTAACCTTGTTATTTGATTCAATAAAAGAGCACTCAAGCTTAATATATGAAGTGTCTCCTATATAAAGATATAGAGAGGTCATTGAAATATGTGACCCTAAGTGATTATTTAAAATATAATTATATTTATCTTATCACCAGATATGGGCTCTAATGAATCAAAAGTGAATGAGTAGAGAAGTGGACTCAAAGATAGACATTGACTATGTTTTAACTATCATCTTTAAAGTATTATTGATAAATACATATACCTCAAGGTAAAGGAGATAGTATTATAGCATGTATTTCATACCATATATAGGTAATATAATCAATAAGAGTAATACAAACTAAGATCTCAATAAGATATTCTGAGAGACCCTAAAGATTATTAATAATCTTTACTTATATCCTTGTGACTCTTATTTTTTTCAATACTCAGATTTGATGTTCGTTATCTTAGTATGTTGCGAAAGGATTATAAATTATTTGGCATACATGGACAATACTAAAAAAATAACTTAAGTAAAAATTGAGGGAATCATGAAAACAAAACATAAAAAGTACAGCAAATGAGATCATGATAGATAAAAGATGTGATAAATAATAAAAGGTACCACATATCGCATTACTTTATGTCCTATTATTTGAGAAGCTATATATTTTTAGTAGATGTATAGCAACTAAGCTCTCAAATTGTCCTTGGTCACGTGACCTATTTATTAAGTATGATTTTATAGAATTAATGAGAGAATTGATCCTATCATGTGTGAGTCGGAGATGAAGGGAAAAAATGGTTTTGGGTTACCCATGATAGGTCAACCCAATCCATATTAATATTAATAAATAAAAGGAAAATAGGACTTTAAAAGGATGTTTAGGTACATCCTAAATTTTTAAATATATATACATCAATTATATCTCTTCATATCTTGACTCTTTAATTATAAAGCTTGTAACTTTTCACCCTTATAAATATGTGTATTAACAATAACAAAAAGATAGTACGGAACAAGAAAAAAATTAAAAGAAAAGAACATACAAAAGAAGAAGAAAAAAATTAACTCTCAAAACTTAGAAGAAGAAAAGAATTAACTCTCAAAACTTAGGCAGTGAATAAAAATCATGATTCTTTATTATTTAATGTGATTATGTTTGCACTAGTCATACAAGGAACAGTTCTGTGCACACTGGAAAATACTGACGGAGTTATTCCATCGGTAAATCCGTGTGTAATGTTGATAGGTTTGGTATGCATTTATGTGTATTCTTCATCTATCCATCCTGCAAATACTTAACATAATTGCACACACAGTGCAATAAAATCAGTATATTTCTTTGTCATAGAATAATAATTTTACATCATTGTCATTATATTGAATATAATTCATCGGAATTATATTCTTCCTCGTCTATTGATTCATCATCTCATCATAATCTTTGATGTTGATTTTGTCATTATCATTGTCGTCGAATGGTGTATATCCACTTGAGCTCAATACATCATTCAACTCCTCAGTGTCAACATCAATAAAAATATTCTCAATGATGTGAAAATTTAAATTTTCTTCTAGCTCGTTAGACAAAGCCACTCGAAACTAATTTGCCAAATTAATAGATGTCATCTTCCTCTGTGAATACATTTTCGTTGTCATGAATAACTCTACACAACCCCTGGGTTTGGTTTTCACTGTGAATAACATCATCTCCCTCTATGAATACATGCTTTAATGGCCATTTAAGGCTAGAATAAGGATGGGTGGAAATTAATAAGTAGAAGAAGGCAACCACCATTTACTAATTTCAATATTTTAATGGCCATTACAAAATAACTTAGATACCAAAATCCCAACTCTACCCCCTTAACGTTTTCTAATTATATAATACCTTAATTAACCATTCAATAAAAAAAGAAACTACCATTCAACATACCTTAATTAAAAACTTGTTGATGGAATTAGCTATAGAGTATGTCTGTCGGTAATTCTGTTGGTGCAGTAAGCCACGTCATCATGACAATATTTTTGAATCCCACTATAATCTTTCTTGAATATATGTCGGTGTTTACTACCTACAATTACCGACAATATAATTCTCAATGTATTTTTGTCGGTATTTACCGATGGAATTACCAACGAAATATGTTTGTCGGTAATTCCATCGATAATTTTGTGGTACAGTATGCCATGTCATTGTGCCAAAATATTTTTGAATCCCACTATAATTTCGTCTAAAAATCCATTGGTGTTGACTACCTTTGATTACCGATAAAATAATTCTTATTGTATTTCTGTTGGTATTTACCGATGGAAATCTCCCATCAGTGAAGACCAACCAAAACGATGACAAATTATTTTCGTCAATACTGTTCATAGTAAATTACTGACAGAAATTTTTTGTCAATAATTCCATTTGAATTAGCTGATTTTTGGGTAGTGCACCTTGATATTTTTTTCCTTTGGATGTCACTTGTCCATCCACTCTCTCTGGGGACATGCTTTAATTTCTCTAAAGCCTCACTTGATTGAAGTCTAGTAGCTCTGATACCATATTAGGAATTAATTAAAAGAAAAGCAAGGGAACTCTTATAATATGTTGCTCTCAAATGATAGATATATACTTGGACTTGAATATAATAATAGTGAGCACATATACTTATACTAATTTAGGATAATTAGGAGATTTAAGGATAAAGACATTTTTAATATTTATATATACAATTATAAGACACCTAAGAGAGCTAAAATAATACTTTAAATTAAAGATTAATTCCAATAATTGTAACTGCTAGAATTTGCATTAGCATTATGAGCAGCACAGGGTTTTGTTTCATCCATGGTGATATAACTATATGCATGTTGAGAGGCATTCAATCTTTAGATTTGCCTAAAGTATTGTTTTAAAAATGTTTTTGAAAAGAGAAAAAAAATTATTTTATTTTTTTATATTAAATTAATTTTTTTGATGTTCTTAGATCATTTTTATATATTCATGTTAAAAAAATTTCTTTTTAAAAATAAAAAAAATATATATTATTAATGCATTTCTAAACAAAAAAAAATATTTTTAAAAGCAATTCAACAGTACCTTTATTGGAGAGAGTGGGATCTTGATCTCATGTGCGTTTCATATTTTGACTGAATCGGGAACAAGGGAACCATGAAAAACGATTTTTTTATCTTCTTATCCTCATCAACTTCATGATTCTCAGCAACCGTGAAGGCAGCTGACATGAAATTATTGATAGCCCCCACTGACGTGTAATCATCATATCTACGTATTAGGTCATACCTCCCGGCTTGAAGCTTAAGTTATTTTTAGCGAGAGTAGTTAGTACAGGTAAAGTGCTTTCATTACATTTTGTTTTTTATCACGAGAATGACTTGATTTCGGACTTGAAAGAATTGAAATGTGGGATCCATTGTTGATAGCTAGCCAGTAGTCTACCATCGGAGGAAAAGCTTGCTGGATTTAGGTGCAATCAACCATACACAGCTTGCCATTAATGATGTTGAGTTGGTCTTTCGGAATCAGATTTCAGCCCGGAGGTGGTATGGTTGCATAGAATTACTAAACCCTAGGTTAATTTGAAACATAACATAATGTTTTTCATGCTATTTTAACATATATATCATCTTGTAAAGAGGATGGTTATATGGTATTGCTAAGTAATCATCTTATTTTGAATTTTTAGATGAGATGGTTCTTTGACATGATATCAGAAACTTGTTGACCCAGCGATTACAAGTTCGATTCTCACAATCCCTATTTTATTTAATAAAAATCAAGCACAATATATAAAAAATCTTGATAGAATTACTAAACCCTAGGTTAATTTGGAACATCACATAATGCTCTTCATGCTATCTTAACATATATGTCATCTTGTAAGAGGTGTTAAATGGTACTTTTAAGTAATCATGACATCTAAAAACTTAGGTTTTTAGGAATTTTTATGTGAGATAGTTTCTTGATATAGTATTCAAGCTTTATTGACTCATCGGTCACGAGTTCGAATCTCACCACCTCTACTCTATTTGATAAAAATCAAGCACAAGGTAAGAAAAATCTTGATAGAATTACTAAACCCTAAGTTAATTTGGAACATCACATAATGCTCTTCATGCTATCTTAACATATATGCCATCTTGTAAGAGTTGTTACATAGTACGACATGCTTGTAAATTAAGATTCACTAGGCTCTCATTTGAAGTAATCCTTGGAGAAATTTCCATCTGGAGATATGAAGCTAATACAAACAAAAATCAAAATCAGAAGAGCTTAAAGACATGCTAATCAGAGTTTGGTTTTTCAAGCCCCGTCTTTTGAGACATTTCCTTTCGTCCTTAATCCCACAGGAAGTGATATGCATGGTCATTGGCATTATTATATTTGTTTTGTACAATTCACTTAATTACCTCCCTTAATTCCTAACCTCCATAATTTCTCCAAGAAAATATTACAGGACTTAGATCAGCAAGAACCCACAAAATTATAATTTTGAAAAGAAGATCATTTCATTTGTTTAAGGATCGAAATGATCACTTTCTGACCTGCTTTTCCTTTCCATTGCGCAAGAAGGATCCCAAACCAAAGAGATTTGCAGTTCCTTTATAAATGTAAGGAGGTGGAACTTTCAAGACTGGACTGATCTTACCATAAGATCCACTCTTCTTCGATGGTGGCTTCTGTGGTGATGAATACACAAAACTAGACACCGAAGAAGTTGATGGTGGTGATGACTTTGCCATGGCAGTTGATTGTTGCTTCTGTGAATTATTGCTCTTGTGCGTATCCTTCAATGTTTTTCTTTTCGCATTTGGCTCAGAACCAGTGGAGTTGCTTCGTGACAACAGTGGTAAGGAGCATAGGCTTCTCTTGATATCACGATTGACACTACTACTTCTCTTGAATCCCCAGAAAGACCTGGACTGAGTCTTTTCCTCAAGCTGTTCAGGATCCACAACCATTAACTCTCTCATCCTATCTTTAGTGAAATTCTCACAAGTAGAAGGACATGGAAGAGGAGGAAGTGAAGCTTTTCGTGGCGATTCATGTCTGTATATTTGCTTAGAGACAGTAATTCTTTCTTGAATCTGAACTGGCAGGATCATGCCATCAGCGAAAAGCTCGTCTGCCGGAGAAGACTCACAAAATAAATGACTGCAAATTCTGAACTCAAAATCAGGATTTGAGTCCAGTAATGTAGTGTCCCTTCTTGACACTTGCTCTCTGTCATTTTCTTGGCCAAGATCATTGGAGAACGATAGTCGAGGGCTTGTTTCTGAGCACATATATACTGGTGATCCCAGTTTGAGAAGATTCTTGCGGAATCAAAGAGAGAGGGTGTGATTTTAGGAGAAAATAGTGGATGCCAGAAAAATAAATTAAAGAAAGAGAACAAAAGCTGTAAGAGAAGAGAAAAAAGATTCAAAGATGATGGCCATGAGAAGAAGATTTGAGGTTTACCATAGACAGACAAAAGTACTATTTAGACTCAGGAAATCAGAGAGAGAGTTGTATGTCAGAGATCACTGAAGCGCATGTTCTGTTTTCATCTGAAATGGAGCAGAGCAGAGTCAGCAGACTGCAGAGGGAAGAATGGAGAGAGAGAGAGAGAGAGAGGAGGCCTAAGAAACAAAAGGAGTGGAGTAATATGATAACAAAAAACAAATGGTATTTTTCTGTGGAACATTTGGTAAATGCACATTTCAGTAAAATGAAGAGTAATTGAGTTTCTACAGCAGTATATATTTTCTTAAAGATATTTTTTATTTAAAAATATTTTAAATAATTTTTTTTTATTTATCTCTCAATTTTAACCTTTGACATTAAACTATTGGTACTTGATCTTTCTGATTTTTTTCAACATTTACTTTCTTAAAAAAAAATTGCTTTTGTTCTTTGACATTAGATTATTGGCCTTGAGTTTTGTACTCTTTTTTTTTTTAGAGTTATCACAATTTTATATCTTAGATCACTTGTTAAACAAGTTAATATGGGTTGATTTACATATATTTTTTATTTTATTATAAATTTGACCTGGTATGCAATAGACTTCATTTATAAGATTATAATAGATTTCTCAGTTTTTAAATCATAGATTTCTCAGATAAACCTAGGGAGGTATAATGGTTTTAATAACTTTCATTATAAAAGTAATGTAATCAAGAAAAAAGAAAGAGTTGATATTCAACGGACTAAATCTGCTCAAATGGCAAATTAAGGATAGTATTTGGATGTGATGAAACTCTATCTTTTTAAAAAATTATTTTATAAGTCAAGATTAATGAGTAAAATCTCAATTATTCCAAGTTTTTACAGGGAATATACGCTTTGACTCGAATTTGAGAACTATAATATAAATTGCAGGCATCTACTACCACACCCCTCTCCATGAGGAAGTTGAACTGTAAACCCTCTCACCATATAATTGACTTTTGGGCTAACATTTCAACAACTGAAAGCTTCATTTGTTGTTTTGATTAGTGTTTTCATATTGATACTTTTTTTATGGTGGAAGAGAAATAAAAATATTATATGTATATTTAATTTCTGTGGTGGGTTATCAAGGGTTTGATCTTAAATTATTGCAGTCATTAAGTTTGTAGAGCATCATGAGAAATGACTGGCCAGCCAACCTATTAATTTAATATAAAGTTAAAATAAGTAGGAGTTGAAATAAAGATTGAAGTCGTCTGTTACATGATCATCATATCATAATATATAGTAGGAGTTGAAATTTGGCAATCCTGAAAAGGTGGTGTTATTAATTTCTTGATATTAAATTTCACATTTTCGGAAGCACCACATCACATTATTGTGTGACTGATATGCTTAATTATAATATGATTACGTGCTGATTAATCAGTTATTATGCAAACATTAGGTGGGAACAAGGATATGTAGTGTAGTTGAGCATATTTAAACACCAAATTGTGCGTCATAGATGTTTATTTTATAGCACTCTAGGTATGGTTCATTCATTCATTTATTATTATTATTATTATTATTAGAAAATCTATTTGGGATTAGTTGAAAGACACATTTGACAAAACTCTGTTTTGCAAATAATAATATTGACTCCAGTTATATATATATATATATATATATATATATATATATATATATATATATATATATATATATATATATATATATAAATGTAAATGTAAGATGTAATGTTGGGTGTGTCGAAGAAACCCTCGTGTTATTAAATAATGTATTGACTCTGCTAATTTTTACTGTGTCATATATATATATAGTGCTATTTAAACCTTCTCTTCTTGCTAAGTCCTGGTGCTGCTCAAAGTAAAGACTTAGAAACCCCATTTTGGAGAACCAAGAAGATGAAATTCAAAACCTTTCTATATTTGGTAACAATGCTAGCTTACATGATTTCAAGGAGAGATTTCACTGCAGATTGATAGAGAAACTGGTTGAGGTTGGGTCAGCTGGTCTGCATGAACCCATTGGTTGTTCTTTTTATTATATATGATGATGGGATGTTTTTATTTTCAAAGTGTTTTTGCTTAAAAATATATTAATATAATATTTCTTATCTTTTAAAATTTATTTTTACCATTAATACATCGAAATAATAATAATAAAATATATAAGTAATAATTTAACTTTGAAGAAAATTAAATTAAAAAAAAACAGCAATATCAAACGGGCGATAAAGTCCACTGCTTTTTAGTTTTTGTTTCAACATGGGATCCACACATTACCTGTTGGCTGCATCTTCTTGTAAATAGTGGTGGTTGCCGTGGATTGTGGTGTTCCGACCGACACCCGATGTAACCAGAACCGCAGACAACTGTCTCATCACCTATCACTGCAGTTGTGGCAATAATCTACAGCCAGTGCTGGGGGTTCTGGTGGGTCTTTTCCCCATATTTTGTTCCACTAATGACAAATACCATCACTGCCATCATGCATGACATAATGAGACCCCTTCAAGATTCTCTTTCGGGATGCTGATTGAAGATCAAAACGCAGCCAAGGAGACAAACGATGAAGTGTCGAGGCCATCTCAGTCTTCCTCCCCTTCTAGTATTTGCTTTACCTCCCTCAAATTTCTCATGATCTCTTCACGTTGTTTGTATGATTTCATTTTCCTGAACCGCACCTCACTCCTTTCGTCCTCGCTCCCTTGTCTCGAAAAGTCTGTTGTCACACACATGATGAAAGATGACGTGAAGGATTCGGAGCTTTTAGAAAACTGGATACAGGCACCAGGTAATATCCCTCTTTTAGATGTATACATACATATACATAACGCACTCTTCAATTTTATTTTACAGATCAATCGTCAATAGTTATATATGCTTCTCGTATGAACAGATGCATTTGTAAGAAAATAAACCCATTCAATGGCTGGCACAATTAAGATCATCGAAGATCAATGACATCAAACTTTAACTCAGGGTTCATGTAAACATCTGTACATGTTTTGTAAATGGGCCCACCATCTGGTGGTGGGTCATGCGGATGAAACCCACGATGCTGGCACTGTCTGATAACCGACATTCCACCTGGAGCTGTCAGCCTAAAGATGCCATGGGTTCTGCAAGGGGGGGAGGTAAAATTGAGCATGATGAAATTTGACATACGCGAACAGAAAAATAAACAATTCATTATAAGAAAGAATGACACTTGCCTTGAAGAATCTCTTGGTGCCATGACAATGGCAACGGCTTCTGGCAACATAATCTGAAGAGAGAGAGAGAAAATGTTTGTGAGCAACAAAGAAAATGATTGAGGAATAAGAATATTGTTTGTTTCTTCGTTGCAAGAAAGTTGTTTTCTTAATCATATTGCAGCCAAGAGTGCGTCTGGCAAACACTAGAATGGGAAGGAGTGGATTAAAAAATAATCTCCTCTCTCCCATCATGGGCAAAGGGTAACATAGTATTGTCAGGGACTTAAAATGGCTTCAGCAGTTAGAATCCTAAGCACAACTGCACAATTGGGGGCTTTTAAATGCGAAGACACTATTAGATCATTCTGTAATCATACTCGTATACGTTGTTTACAGTCCTGCCATTCAACTCTTCCTGCAATGTATGCATTCATTCACCTTTAAAACTTGTTAAGACAACAGGCTGGTTTGATATAAATGGATAAACACATTGGATTAAACCATATACCATATCAACCACTTTTGCAAACAACAACCAAGAACATGAGCTTTGCTTAAGACTTCCTTTGCAACAGAAATAGTAGATTTCATTATAACAGGAAGAGGCACTCACCTGATATGAGTAATGCGTGTGAACATCAATTGATGACATGAAGCAAGACTGTGTAGGATGTGTCTGGAATTTGCACCATAGGGGTTAAATAAATCAATCAGGACTAGAAATAAAAATTAATAAACAAATAAATTGTAGTTGTCTTCTAGCATTTGAAAATGCTTTATCAGCAACCCATTAAAACAAATGAAGAGCCAGTATCAACAAGAAGCTTGATTGGTTCTAGACATTAGAACAAAACAAAAAGGATCCTGCCTTCCAGGCTCCAGCGAAAACTTGGAAATATTCCATATTCAAATCACCTCTTATCACAAAATTACCTAGACAATTTGATAGCTCTCACTATTAAATTAATTAACTGTTTAAAAATAACAGTTTTATTGTTTGTTATGAGATGCCTTCATCAATTGCAAAATCAATCTAATTCTGATGCCAATCCAAGCAATTGCCACTTCTGGCACTCCTAAATCAGACCAGCATTTAGAACATATACACATTAGCTAATGTTTGCCTGATTGACGTCTTCTAGGTCTGCAAATAAAATAGTAAGAAATGATAGTTTCCAAAAAAATAATTTCCCTAATCATGGCAAGTATAAGTAAACAGCTCACGTCCTGCACATTCTTTTCCCATATTACAACAGTTAAAAACTTTGATCATGTGTATTTTTGTCTCAATATCACCAAACGGTGGAGGCAATAACCTTTAATTTTTTAATCTGCAAAGCATAAAGGTGATTTTTGTGGCACATAAAAAGGCAAACAAGAAAGAGTAAGATATCACACATCCAAGGAAAAATGCAGTTCCACAAAGTAGATGGATATCAAATGAAGCACTAACAGAGAGTCTAGATGTTGCAGAATAATTATAATCATAATAATAACAAGAGCAACAGAAACAGAAAAAAAAAAAGGGTAGTTAGACCATAATTACTTACATGAATCCATCCAAGTGGGAAAAGAGATCGTTTATCCTGCACTTCAAATATTTCTTCTTCATTTGTAGTTTGACACTGATTAAAAGTGATGCAATCCACAACCAGTTAGAGAGATGTAATAACAAAACCAATATGCAATAGCACTGCTCAATCCATGATGAAACTGCCATACCGAATCTGATGTTGATTCCTGCTTTGGAATAATGAGAGCTGTAACATAGAACTTTCTGTTTTTCTGCAGAGAAGAGATGATTGAATCATCAGAACTATTTATTAGGACATCAGAATGATACAGCAACCTTTATGATATCAGGACTTACAAGTGAACCAGCAAGTACACCACAAGTTTCTAAATTCTTATCGGTATTTGACTTCGCCATCTTCATGAAGTTCTCCATCAATGCAGTTGACTGCAAAGAGAAACAATTGTTAGACAAGAAGCATAATGACCCTGCAATCCAATACTATCATGAAAAGTGCACTAGACATTCTGAATTCAAAATTGATGCGAATGATTAATTTACCACAAAATGGAACCAAAAAATATAATAGACAGAGACTAATTCACAGTACACATTTAAATCCTCAGAGAGATTCCTAATAGCTATACTCCCAAAAGATGCAAAACATAAAGAACAAGGTTGTTAAGAAGCTCACAATGTGCAGTTGCAGGGAAGCTTCAGAACGAATTAAATCATCAGGTGAGGAAATGTCCATTTTATGTTCTGCCTCAGAAACTTGGGGAGGCGTCGCAGGGATTAAATCTTGTACTTCTGCAAGTACAGGGGGAGGAGAAGGTTGTCTAATAACAGCTGGGAGGACTGGGGTTTCCATTGTTTCAAAGGAAATCAAAGAACAAGGTTCCTCGTCACGGCACTTCTGATTATCATCTTGCACAGTAAGAATTGATTCTAAACTTGATCTTCCTGGTTCTGAGCTGGTATGCTCTGATTTTACAGAAAGTTCAGCTTTTACAGATTCCTGAAGCCTGTTTTCACAAAGAGATCACCCAAGGAACGAATCCAAAACAAGAAATACTTCAAATACAAAAGACAGGTAAAAAAAAGGAAATAAAGAAAACAGTGCGATGAGATTTATCATAGATAGAACATTTCTTCCAAGAATAAAATTCAAAGTCAAACGAATAAAGCTTCTACCTATCATATAATGCCTTTCGAAAATATCTTGTAATTATCATGCATTATTTGACTAGGTCGATCTAGTAAATCTGGATAAAAAACACAGCAGAAATAATCCCAAAAGTTACATAAGAATCTAACCTTGGAATTTCAACTGGTGTTAAGTCAATGATGCTCGGGTATTTGACCTGCATTCACATGTGATATGTCAGTGCAAGTTGTTCACATAAAAACCTAAAGGTAGAGGTATAGCACATACCCCTTCATTAGTCCTTGGTGGTTGCCACTGTCCATTAAGCCCATTTGGACCCAATATAGAATGCCTAGAGAGAGTCTCCTCATTTGGTCGTTGAAAGTTTAAAGATCTTCAAGAAGAAAGTAAACAAGCAAAGCCAAAAAGAAATGACATACATTATTCAACGTCAACTCGCATCTTAGTTTACATGAATTAGAATTCACAAACTAAATTCTCATTCGCATCTTATACTAAATTTGTTTCTGTTGCTGTCATCATGCTCATAGAATTACCTAATGCAGATTTGCGCACATACTGTGCAAGATTCAACTGGAATTTTCAGGCTTAAGGTTGAGTATCAAAGAGATCTCAGGAGACAAAGGTTAAAATTGTGCATCATTGGTTCATCATACTCAAACCCTACCACAATACATGCATACCTTTCTATGTGGATGTAATTGGAATTATGAACTGGAATTCTTGTGTACTTCCTATCTATATTTTTCTTTGTAATTTGAAACTGCAGTGTTAATTCACATTGGAGCAGTCAGGAATTGTGATCACAAACACAGACGCAAATGTAGTTTATTTGAAAATCAATTTCAGAACTCTCAAGTGCTTTTAACAAATTATTACAATTTCATAATAAACTAATTAAAGAAGCACACACAAAGCAAGCACCAAGTATATGGTAATCCACCAGAACATGCAAGGGAGGAATGCTGAATAACTAGGGAAGGAAGAGAAATGGTTTAACAGAAGCACATGTGTAATTGCAATAGGAGCTTAGGGTGGTTTGAAGCATTCGGGTTAAAGTCAACGGGGCAATCTCAAAATTAATAAGCTGCAACCCTTACATGTCCAAAATTTTATGCAGCATTTCAAAGATAGTTGACTAAATTACTTGGGAGGAATACTTACACTCTGCGGAACTGCATTTCCACTGGCCTAACATATGAATATTGTTGGGTTCTTGAACCTTGATACAAGGATTCTCCAGTGGCTGGTCTCACTGCCTGTCAGATGTGGAGCAGTATGAATATCACAAACTTTAACTTCATCAAGCAGAGCCATAAGTGCAACCACACATTAAAAAAAAGAAGCTCTCCTAATGATAAACTGAATATAAAAGGGTCATAAAAATGGTTATTATGTCCTAATATGAAATAGCAACTGTACCTTTGTCACACCATTGCCATTCAAAATTTTCTTGTTATAAGGATGTTTCTCTAAAAGATCATCTTGCTTGTTAAAGCCCCATCCATTTACTTGATGTGTGTGTTTTCTGTTCAGTTCATTTATCCTTTGTTGCACTGCAGTCTTTAACTGCTCCAACTCGCCCAAAGCATTTAAAAAATTCTACAACAGAAATCTGTCATCAACATAAATGCCAAGCTTTGAAAAAAGGAAATCTTGTCAGGAAAAGGAAGAAGAAAAGGAACAGATTACCTTTCTTAAATAATCTTTTTTGCTTTGAGGGAATGCTCTGTAACCTCTATGACATGGTATTGTTTCTGAGACCAAGCTGAAGCAAAAGAAGGCAGGTAACATTATTGATAGTTTCAGGAAGAATTCAGGCTAAAGAATAATAAAAAAAAAAAAAAACATGAAGCAGTCCAACTAAAAAGAGCTCTAACTAAAGTAACTAGAGCGTGATGAAACATCACGCAAAACTGAAGAAATACATAGTTTTATCTCCAAATGAATCCCCCAATTTTACATAAAAACAATGCATCATAAAAGGTGGAAAATAAAAAACCATCTCCTCCTATTTTCTTAAAACCTAGCTAAGTTACACAGTAAAATGAAAGAGCAGACAAAAGAAATGGAAATGGCTTACCTTGAAAACCTTAGTAACATAACATACAAATCTATGATATTCTTCTCAGCTCGAAAAATCTCAGCCTGCATGAATGCAATAATATCACATCAGAAAAAAAAATTAAGGGAAAAAAAGTTTACAATTCCATCGCCAAGAGGCAACGAATTTACTGAATATTGCTCATAAAGATAAGACGACATTGCCGCAATTTGGGAGAGCGAGCCACATTAATAAACCAAGGCAGACACAAGTATCGCATGCTTTGTCTTGGCAACTCAGAAACGGTCATGTCATAATAATAACACGGAAAGAAAACGAAGCTTATCCGAAGAGGCTGTTTCCGATCAGCTCCAAACAATTCTCTTTTACTCAAACTACTAGTTTCTTATAAGCATGTCCGAGAACTGATTCATCTATAAGCAGTTAAATTATCACGAATTTCAAAATTGAAAACCCTAATTAAAAAAGGAAAGGGGGAGTAAGAACCTGTTTGAGAATATTAGTTGCGATCCGAAAATAGATATTAAGAGTAAAGCGATTATCGACATCCAGTCTCTGAGTTCTCGCTTCTATATTTATTATATCTAAAGAGCTCGAAGAAGAAGACTTCATTTTTTTCTGTCTTCGAGTTTCCCTTCTTTTCTTGCTAGCCAAACAGCATTTCAATTCTTATGTGTGTTGAAATCTGATCAGGCGATTTTGGGTTTGCGATTGAGGAGAGGAGAGAAGAGAGAGAGAGAGGTCGTTGCTTGCTTTTCGGTTATGGAGTAGAGAGAGAACGCGATGGAAACTAGGAAGGAGGTCTTTTGCTTTCGAGGGTAAATATGGTAATACGTGGAAAATTAAAAGGCTTGTTTAGTTGTTGGGATATTGATTTTCCATGGTTGGTATGAATAATATAAGCTTGACTTATTACGCACAACTCCACGATTTTTCTTCTTTTTTTTTTCAAGATTTCCAAGAAGATGAATTGGAAAAGTGAGAGTTTTAAAAAAAAATAGTTGGTAATGTTTTTTATTTTATTTTCATATCAATATATTAAAATTATTGAAAAATATTTTCAAAAATATTAATTTAATTTTTTTAAAATAAAAATATTTTAAAAAACAAATTATACCATAAAACAAACACTCAGAAAATAAAAATCAGGTAAATAAAAAAATCAATTAAAAAACACCTTCCTAACTAAAAATAAATCTATGATTTTACCTCTTAAAAAATACCTTCCTAACTAAAAATATTTCAAAATAGTTTTTTTTTTTTAAGTGTGGTTGAGATTATTTTTTAAAGTATTTTTTGTTCAGAAATAAATAAAAATATTACTTTTTAAAAAATATATTTTTGACATCAACACATGTAAATGATCTAAAAACATAAAAAAAAAGTAAAAAATAAAAATAAAATATTTTGAATTATTTTTCAAAATCTCTTTTAAAACACACTGAATTTCAACATTGAGAGAGAAAATTATTGTCTTCGATAATTTCAGCAACTGAAACAATCAATTTTCATGTAAAATAATTTTATGTGATGATAAAAGTTCAAAACAATATTTTCTTACCTTGAAAGTGTCCGAAAAATTATGAGATTGAGAAGATTTTTTTGTTTCGGGTTGATTTTGAGTTCCACAACTTTTTTATGTTTTATGTGTTTTTAGGGTGAAAAACAAATATGAACCCTATTTTTTCAATCAATATAGTGGCCAGAATTTAAGAATCTAGATGACGCGTCGTCTATTATTTTTAAAACAATTATAGAGGATGACATGTCATTCACTCTACTATCTATGCTTAGCCTAACTTACCAGGCATAATGTGTCTCACCCTTTCATTTTTATTTTCTTTTGATTTTGTTTAATTAATACCTTTTTTATGTTTGTTTTACATAATTGCTAAGTTTATGTTTTAATTAATACTCATTCTTTTTTTTTGGCTTATTTAAAATTTCTAAATAATGATAATATTTGAGGAGGTTAATATGATTTATCTATAGCTTTTTAATATTTTATATAAATAAATTTAATTTTAAAAATTAAAAAATATTTTAATTTTTATAATATTTTAGATATGCGTAGCCGTGTATAATATTGTTTTCCTTTTATTTCATTTCATATATTTTATGCATGTCAATCCTATCACAAAGCAATTTTAATAAACAAGTTCATTAAACTCAATTGGATAAATGATTTGAATTTTCATATTAAATATCTTGATCTATATTTGCCTTTTAATTTTTGTAATTTTGTTTTTATTAATCATCAATTTTTTTTACTATCAAATTATCCCAACTTTATTACCTAGAACACATGATAACATATAATATTGATGTATCTCACATCTAAAACACTAGTTTTATGTTGTCATTGTTACCTCCTTTGATTTAGTTTGCGTTGGATTTTGATTTTTTTTAAATTTCTTTACAATTACAATTTCTTTGAGGGATTTGACTTTCAAATCTTAAAGTTGACATCTATAAGAAAATATTAGTTTATTTTAAAATGTATTATATGTAATGAAAATGCATTTTATAAGATTGTCCATGAATAAAATAAATAAAATGAAAAAGAACGCTGAAAATAATGTAAAAATATAAATATAAAGAAAGGAGAAATGAAATACGCCGTCTCTAGGGACAATTTATTAAGTTTTTTTTTTTTAAAATGAGTTTTTATTTGTTTATTTTAAATTGCTTTTTTACTATTTTTATATTATTTTGATAACTAATATAAAAATGAATTTTTAAAATAAAAAATAATATTTTAAAAATATTAATCAAACAGCTCTTCGATGCTGTCTGGTAATATTATAGTAGTTCTTCTAATTTAAAATGTTTTAAACAGTACGGAAAATAACCCAGGTGGTAACTCCCCTGTAATTTCTCTGATTCCTCACTCGTTACTCTCGGAAATACACAGACAGCGTAGTAGGGGAATCCCTCTCCCTCTTTCTCCCAGTGTATTCCCGGTAGGCAACCATCAAGAAGAGAACGTCAATTCAGATTCTTGCATCTGTTTCTTGAGAGGTGATTAATCTCCAACAGCTTAGAGAAACGGAGAGAAATGAGGCCAAATTGGGAGTTAAGGAATTGCTGTAACCATGAGCAAGTAGTCTTTCTTGTCACTGTTTCTGTTTGCGCCGTTGTTATTCTAGCGGTATGTAGTAATCTCTCTGTTTTTAGGGTAGCGTAGCTTCAATACAACGTTTTGTTCAATGAGAGTGAAACCCATTTGATTTAAGTTCATCTAACAAGTAAACCTAAAAGACCTCCCTTTTCTCCTTTGTGATGTAAAGAAGTTGGGACCTTGTTTTGATATGTGAAGTATTTTTATTCTTTTGAAAGAAGGAATCAATGCCCCTATTATCAAAGATATTTTTTGGGGGAGGAATGACGATGTTGTTCTCTGATTCTGAAAAAAGTGATTTGTTCTTGTCATGAGTAATGGTATTTTTTTTATTCAATAACATGCAATTTGGTATTTATTACTGCATTCTGTTTCTGTCAGTGCCATCGATTCCTTCACATGTTGGATTCCTTTTATGCTTACCTTATAAGGGTTTCTGTCTTTCGCAATTCTTAAATGAGAATGCTTTTTGGATGTACGTTGCGGAATAAAGGAGCTGTTGACAGTTCAGATTATTAATTTAGCTATTGAAAGTTCCACCCTTGTTGTGTTAATTAACTCAAAATATTTGAGAGGGGTTTAGCAACTCACAGTTTAAAATTTGAATGCTGGTGAATTTCTGGTAGAGGTGGAATTGTTTTCATTAGGAGATTGAAAGTCTGGAATTCTGAAAGAACACCAATCATAAGTATCTTTGATGCCAATTTCAATTGACAACTAATGATTTTTTTTCCCATGAAAAAAATATTAGAAATTCTGGCACGTCTTTGATGGTGCTGGTATTATTACTTGTTTGTCTATGAATTTTGCATTCTTCTTTTCAGTTATGGAGAACAGTGTTGCTGAGACCATTCAAGCTAGTTACAGTATTCCTTCATGAAGCAAGCCATGCCATTGCATGTAAACTAACATGTGGCCATGTAATATGATCTTTTCTCTCTTTATACTTTCTTCCTCATAGCTTGTTGGGCTTGTGTTGCTATACTATGTACATATAACTTCTCTCGCACTTCTCAAATGGGACACTTGCTTTTCATCATATTTGTGATAGATTCTTTGAATGAAAATAACTTCTCTCAACAACCAACTTTTACAACCTCGTGAAGCCATTCCATATATACCTGGATGTGCAGTCCATGTGCTTGAGGCTGTATAAACCCAACTTTAAATCTGTTCTATTTAGGGCACATGGCAAACTTTCTGCCATTTTACAGCAATGAAGCTTCAGCTTTTGCATTATATATATTTATTTGATCTGCAATTGGAGTGCTCAGGTGGTATGCATTTAGCACTTGATCCATTTTATTTAGGTAACAAGAGAAGCGACTTTCATTCTGTTGATCTGCTTATGGGAAAATGATCTCCATTGTAGTAAAATCTCAATAGTATGGTTGTAATGGATCAGAGAGACAATCTTCTTTCACCCATTTTCCACATGTACAAAGATTAGGTATGGTTAACTTACCAATTCCCATATTTGGTCATCCCTTGTTATGATCATATTAAAGTTTGGTGAGCCTAATACCACCCATTGGTGTAATTAAATGGAAGTTCTTAGATGGTCATCTAGCTTTCTAGCATTCAGTATTCAGTAATATGAATTCTGGAGCACCTTTATACGCAGGTTGAAGGAATTCAGGTCCATGCAGATGAAGGTGGAACCACTCAAACACGTGGTGGCATATACTGGTTAATCTTGCCTGCTGGATGTAACTTCTTTGTCCTTTGATTGTCTTTCCTCTTTCTCTTTTTGCGTGCATGTGTGTGGAGAATTGAGGTTACTCTGGGAGATGAGTTATTTCATTTCATAAGTTTTCTGCCTAGTGTTCATTGTGAGTAGATTTCTCAAAATTATTAATTACTGTTGCTATCAATAAAACTTCTCATTCCTCATATTTTATGCACTCTAGATCTTGGTTCATCTTTTTGGGGGATGGTTTTGATACTTGCATCCACAAATCTTCTTACTGCCAGAATAGCTGCTGGATGTTTTATTGCTGCTCTACTTGTTATGCTCTTGGTAGCTAAAAATGTAAGTGGCAATATGCATTGATTTGTTGCCAATATTACATTTGTGAATGCTTTAGCTGTACTGGGTATTACAGATTCATATGAAAGGGTGCACGTCGTCTTTCGTTTTAATAATTGAATTCAGGAGTTCCTCAACAAATAAATTAATGAAAAGTAAAGAAACATTTTCATGAAATCCTGAAGTGATATCTTATATACAGCATGCTAAAGCCTTGTTCTAATCCTGAATAAATAAATCCTAGAATAAAGTGATCATATTTTCTACTCTCCCTTGTCCTTTCATCTCCTTAATATCTTGTTTGTCCTTTCCTATAGATTTCCATAATTGTTCTTTTTTTTTAAATCATTTAAACAGTGGACTCTTCGAGGACTTTGCATTGGTAAGTTATTCAGTAACTTGTCTAAAATATGCACAAACTTCGTATAAAGTATGTATCGTAATGATAGTTACATGCTGAGTTCTCAGGATTTGTTATTTTCCTTGGGGTGGTATGGGTCCTGCAAGAAACAACAAAACTTCATATACTTCGGTACATCATTCTTTTCATTGGTAATGCTTTGGCTTTCATTCTTTACATGTTGCTTAGTAAAATTACAAGCATGCCTTCTTTTTTAAAAAAAATATATGGTCATTGCTTCGTGATTATTCTTGCAGGTGTCATGAACAGCCTGTTTTCAGTTTATGGTATGGAGTAGAAAATCATCACAATTGATTCTCAAACTATCTGCTTGTGTAGTCATTGATAATGTGTCTATGTTAATGCAGACATATATGATGATCTGATATCTCGTAGAGTTCATTCTAGCGATGCAGAGAAATTTGCAGAAGCATGTCCATGTCCATGTAATGGTGCTGGATGGGGATTCATATGGTGAGCATCCTATGTTGAAATAATTGATCTCTTCCCAAAGCTTTTTATTTAATTTCAAGGAACCAATATAAGAACTTTATCATGATCCTATACGCGGGTGGTGGCATTTCTACTCTAATTGTGAATTTGACTTGCAGGGGGGTGATATCTTTCTTGTTTCTTTGTGGAGCCATGTACCTTGGTCTTGTGATATTGTCTTGAGGTACATTTGACCTCTATATCCATTGCCTTGGTGTTTGTTAATTACTTAGTAATTAACTATACATAAATGGCTATTATTTCTAGATCCTAACTTATAGGAGAGTATATTTGACTTCCCTTTTATATTTCCCAAGAATCTGCCCTTGTTTAATTCATTCAATACTTCCCCTCAAGCTGGATGAAAGAGGTCTTTCATTCCAAGCTTGTCTAGTGTGTTCCTGAATGTAGGATTCTGAACTCTTTTAGTGAGTATATATGCAAGTTGTTCTCCTATAGGCACATAAGGGGTGCATATCAGTCCACTCTCTATTTTTTCCTTGATGATGTGTTTGTCAACCTTCACATGCTTAGTTCTGTCATGCTGTACTGGATTGTGTGCTATTGATATAGCAGACTTGTTGTCGCAGTATAGCTTCATTGATCCTTCCCCCTGATTTTTAAGTCTTCTAGAATGATCTTCATCCATAATAACTCACAAATTCCAAGTGTCATTGATCGAAATTCTGCCTTTGCACTTGGTCTTGAAACAACATTTTGCTTTTTACTCCTCCATGTCACAAGATTCCCCTTAGAAGTGTACAATAACCTGAGGTTGACCTTCTATTTGTTATGGCTCCTGCATAGTCTGTATCTGTGTAGCATTCCAGCTCTAGCTTGCCATGTTTTTTATGCAAAATTCCCTTTCCAGGAGTAGTCTTCAGATGTCTGAGAAGTCTGTATACTGCCTAAAGGTGTGAGTCCTTTGGATTGTACATAATCTGACTCACTACACTCACAACATAAGCAATGTCAGGTCTAATGTGTGCTAAGTAGATTAGCTTACCAACTAACCTTTGATATTGGCCCTTGTCAGTCGTGGCTCCTTCTTTATCATTGTCCAGTTTATGCTTTAGGACAATAGGTGTCTCACATGGTTTGCAATCCACCATTCCTGTTTCTTTTAGAAGATCCAGGATGTATTTCTGCTAGGAGGTAAAAATCCCCTTAACTGAATGAGCCACTTCTATCCCAATGAATTATTTTAACCTCCCTAATTTTTTGTCTTCAAATTCTTCTGACAACCTCTTCCTTAGCTTATCCCTTTCCATAGAATCATCTCCTGTTATTATAATGTCATCAACATAGACAATTAAAATAGGTACTTCCCTTGAATTAGAGTGCTTGATGAAAAAATATCCCATAAGAATCATGGCTCTAGTAAACCTTCCAAACCATGCTCTAGGAGACTGTTTCAAGCCATAAAGTGCCTTTTTTAGCCTGCAAACTTGATTAGACAACAAGGAATGACTGAATCCTAGTGGTGGATCCATGTACACTTCTTCTTCCAACGCTCTATCACATTCTTAACATCATATTGTTGTATACACCATCCAAGATTAGCAGATAAAGAAAACAAAATTCGTATGGTGTTCATCTTAGCAACAAGAGCAAATGTCTCCTCATAGTCTATCCCAAATGTTTGTGTAAACCCCTTTGCAACCAACTTGACTTTATACCTTTCTAGGTTGCCATCTGTTTTGTATTTGAAGGTATACACTCATTTACACCCTACTACCTTCTTTCCTTTTGGTAGTTCGACTATGTACCATGTTTGATTCCTTTCTAGTGCATTCATCTATTCTCTCATGACAATTTTCCGATTCTCATTATTTAGGGCCTCATGTAGGGTTTTTGGGATAAAGATGATGTTTATTTTGAGAGGAATGTTTTATGTGAAGGTGATAATTTCTGGAATGACATATAGTTAGTTGTAAGGTATAAGAGTTTCTTAGTGCACTCTCCTTTTCCTTTTCTAATAGCAATTGTTGATAAATATTTGGAGAGTTCATAAAGAGCAGGAGAGATTTCATTACCTTGTTCAGGTTCAGATTCTTGGGCTTGCAGAGGTCAATTCGGGTTGTACTCTTCTTTTATACACTTGTAGTGGTTTCTTAGCAGTAGAAGTTTCTCCTTGTGGATTTGTAGTGTTTGGGGACTCGCATGTTTGTGAAATTGATGTTGGAGACTCGTGTTTGTAACATAGGAGATGATGATTGTTGTCTAGATGAAATAGGGAATGAAATAGCGAATGAAAACATGTCATCCATAGAAAAAACAGTAGCCTTTCTTCTATATTTTCCTCCCCCTGAAGAGAAGAGATGCTGAAATAAGACTGATTTCATTGAAACTAACATCTTTTGACACATTTTTTTTTTAAGAAGGAATATAACATTTGCAACCCTTTTGTGTGATAAAATACCCTATAAAAATGCATTTAAGAGCCCTAGCATCCAGTTTATCCCTTTGATGTTTGTGAATGTGGACATAGGAAACACATCCAAAGATCCTAGGAGGGAGTTTTGAATAAAACATATTTGTTGGAAAGAATTCTGACAAATATTTTAAAGGACTCTTAAAGCCAATCACTCTTGAAGATATTATATTTATTAAATAGGTGGTTGTTGATATAGCTTCTCCCCAATAATTATTTGGGTCTTTATGCTAGAAAAGTAAAGCCCTGGTAGTTTCAAGTAAATATGTATTTTTCCCTTCAGCCAAACCATTCTGTTAGGGGAGTGTTTACACAAGATGATTGATGAATAATTCCTTCTTTGTCAAAGTATTGTGATAGATTCTAATTAAAGTAGTCTCTAGCATTATCAGTCCTAAACCCCTTAATGTTAACCCCAAACGGTTTCCTTATCATTGCTGTAAAGTTTAGCAAAATGTGGCTTACATCATATTCCATTTTAATTAAATAAACTCAAGTCATTCTAGTGCAATCATCAATAAATTCATCACCCAAATACTTAAAATAAGCATATTTAATGCAAAAAAAATGAGCTTATTTGCTCTTGATTTTCTAATGAGCCCAATTGAAAATTGTAATGGATCTTTGTTGTAGTCTTGAAAATTCTAAATTCATGTTAAAAAATAACTTGTTCACTAATCATCACCAAGATCAAATAAAAAGAGATAAAAAAAACATTGAAAATAATACTATCATCCTCACTTGGTAGATCCATTTTATATATATTATTATTAATTCTTTTAAGGATTTAGAATAGTCCACCTTGTCTCAACATCAACTTAGACCTTATTTGTTCAAAAAATCTCTTTTTTTTTCTTTCATATATACACCTAAGCCAAATTATCTAGGTAAAAAAATAACCATCTTTCATAATATGTTGTCAGACGATGTATTTGATGTTCAAATATAAATTAATCAAATTTTAAATTAATAAAAAAAAATATTTATTAATTTAGTTCCTAGTTGATATAGGATTATAATTTATATTCAGACCAATATATTAGAAACCTCATATATCACTCACATTCAGGTCATAAATTTAATTTTGATAATTAATCATATATGACTTGATTGTGAATACATGTAGATATTAATTTAGAGGATTATAGTTATAAACCTAAAAAGTAAAGTAGAGACTCGATTGAATAAATTTTTAAAAATTATCCTAAAATTATGATGTGATATTATTCAGGGAAAAATATTTATCTATTTATATATTCATCAAGTTTTTCTATAAATATAATGTTATGATTTATATTTTATGTGTGAGTTGTGCAACTATTATAGAACATATAGTGCAGAAAAAGCACATGGAATAAAAAAAAAAACATTCATAGGTATAACAATCTCTCTCATAAAAAAAACTATAACAATCTTTCTCTCATAAGTTTTTTTTTACTTATGATTCATGTGGATTATATTAGAAACGAGATACTTAAACATTACAATCTCTCTCATTAAAAATATTTTATAATTTGGTTTCTTATAATTCATATGGATAACTATTAGTTAACATATACTTGGATGATATATAATTTGTGACAATTCATTTAAAAAAAAATGAACAATCCTAAAAAAAAATATAGTCTTTAAGATAATTCTATTTCAAACCATAAATGATATTAGATTGTCTAAAGAGATTTTTAGGACTTTCAAAAAACAATAATATAAATTATCATTTATAATGTATTAAGTGTTTTAGAAAACTTAAAAATGACTCTTGTTTTTATGCACCATCGAGTGTCAAGCGGAATAATGGCTCAAAACTTTCTGCCCTTAGCCGTTCCCATTCCCTCGATGAAATAAAAATGATCAAATTGTAGCCATGCTCTAAAAAGCCAAATCACACTCTGGCTAATGCATATGGATCACTTTAAAAATCTCGACAGTTGATGGATGTCAAAGAGATGTTGAAATCGCACTTCAACAGTCCCTAAATGGAGCAATCAACCATGATGTGTGTATGTGTGTTTAATAGTTAATGGGTTGGTTTTATTTCTCATCTAATGAATTTCGTAGGACTTGATTAGAAATGGATTTATAACATGGTTGAAAGTTTTTTTTTTTTCATTTACAACGTGATTTATAACATACTAGCTATGCACTTGCGCTCCGCCGTAGTCGGAACTATATTTTTTTTCAACGCAAAAAATGTTGAAAAAAAATATTAAGAGTGAGATTTTTTCTATGAGAGCAAGTCCAACCGAGAAGGCATATACATATAACCGTTAGAATCACTGTTCAGCCAACCCATTTGATATATCACCCGAAGCTGGAAGTTGATTGAATTAAACGACTTAAACGGTGTAACCCTAACTTGAACACCAGAGTACCCATCGTAGTCAACTCTCTAGTCAATATCTCATTTAGCTCTGCATAGAAAACTCCATCTGCAACAAACTAATAAGAAGGAGATAGATAGTAAGATTAGATAAAAGTGAGATGAACTCTCAATTAATTGAAACAGAATCAAAGAAAAGGGAGGGAAATTTGAGATCACCTTGTGCTTTTTATTGATTCGGACAGCCATGGTTGGGAGAGAAATTGGAGATTTAAGAACGATCGACGCTTTTCTGCTTAGTGGATACACATGTGTGTGTATAAAACAGGCAAGGCTTTTTTTTTTTTTTTGTAATCTCATTAAACGTTGGTTCTCGATGTTGTTTTGGATGCAAGCAAATTCTGGAATGACTTAAAAGAGAAAGCATGTGTGTGTATAAAAAGGGTTAGTGTCGTTTTTATTTTAAATTCAATTTTTTTATTTAAATATAATTAAAAAAATAATAATTATATAACTTATTCCTATTAATTGTATAATTAATTATATAATTAAATTATATACAAAATAATTACACTATATTTAAAATTATATAAAAAAATTGCTCTCCAAAATGATTTTTACCATTGGAGCAGACAGAGACAAAAAAAACTATATTTACACTATTCAAGAAGCCATTTTATCAATTTAGCTCTCCAAAATGCATTCTTATATTGGAGATGCTCTAATGCTATAAATTTGAGCAAAATAATAAATATGTGTAGAATTTCTACGACATATAAGTTTTAAATAAAATATATGAATTTTAAATCGATATGAATTTATTTGTTGAACAGGTTTCAACAAAATCACCAACATAAAATTATCATCGCCATTAAAAAAACAAGAAGATTCGGATACTTGAATCATTGAATTCATTATATTAGGATTTGTTTATTCAATAATTTAATTTTAATTAAATTATAAATTGTGTAAACACCTATAATAACTAAACAATAAAAATGAGTCGTTGATTTTCCACCTATAAAAAAAAGAAAACATAATTAAAAATTCATTGTTGTCACTATTATTATAATGACTATAACATTTAAAATTACCATCATCATTACTTCCCAAATAATAAAAATTATTAAATTTCCCCAAAAAATAATAAAAAGAAGCAAAAAACTTTTACAAAAGAGCAAACAAGAAAACAATTAAAAATAAATCACTAAACCTATCATTATTATTGTGTAAACAATGAAAACCATAAAATTATCTTAAGAAAAACTTTTACGGAATAGCAAAGAAAAAGCCATTTGAATTAAATTTTGACAAACACCCATAAACATAGAGGACCGACATGAATTTTGTCGTTATAGGAGAGAGAAAAGGGGCAAAAAAAGAAGAACCGACCAACGGTGATCCTCTGTTTGTCTTCTATTGAAACGTGCACCATCATATGGAAGATAATATAGTGACGCATCTGAAGACATAATGGTCATACATTTTCAACTGTCGAACCAAACAAAACGCGCTGCATGGAAGGCATGTTCGGAAGAACTGCTGGCACATCACGCAAACACACCTGCAGTTATTTAAAAAAATATATATGTAATTACCTAAATATCCCCTAGAGTCGGCGATAATGACGAAAAAATTTGGCATGAAAATACCATCATCCCCCCTGAGCCAATCATCCAAGTTTTTTTCATTTCCGAGGGCATTTAAGTAGTTTTATTGTTCATATAATGTGAAAAATACCCTCGTGTCAACTCCCTGTTTTTGTTTCACCAGAGGGTAAATTTATTATTTTAATGTTGATGGGCAAATATAAAACCAAAAATATCTTTGTCTTGCCTTTGTTTTTTTGTCTGTCTATAGGGGTAAAAAATAGCTTCATTGTTAAAATAAAAACAGAAAAGACATCAACATTGCCAAACAATCTGGATATGACAAACAAAAACTGTGAAAATGTCTAAAATACCTTAGTTTTGAGAGCTAAATTTTATGGGTTGAAGGGCATAACATAATATTCATTGTTAAAAACTATAGTGATTTGCGTCTAGGGATATAGTGAAATATTGATATATATTTATTTTTTGCAATATGTTTTTTAATGGTTTTGATAAAAGATTAAAAAATATATTTTAGCGCAGATATATTTTGAAAAAGCAGTATTCTAGCCGATAAGAATACCTAAATGTTTTAATAATGTTATTTTCCAAATTATTTTGTATTAGTACATAGAATAATATTTATATTTTCAATATAACACATTAAAAATATAATAAAATATTGTGTATTTGTTTTCCAGGGTTTTCAAACGCTAAAAACAAGAAAACCAACGCGTGCTCTCTTCATCTTACAGCTTTCAAACTTCAAAGTGATTGATTGAAGGCAGCAGCTACCTGCAAGAGACAAAGATTGAGAGAATGGGGGAGAGGAGAGTTCAGTCTCTTCACGCCTCCACATTACAATTTCCTAAAGCTCAACCTTTTCAAATGCTTCTGTTCTATCCACGTAGGGAACCTTTGCGTACGAGTGAGTTTTGTCCACTTTAATTTCCTGATTTGATACTTAAATTACATTTTTTATTATCATTTAAAATAATATATCTTTAGGGTCTTAAAATTTATAGAAAACCCTTTAAATAAATAGCACTTTTTATTTAATTTAATATATAAAAATTCAATTTTTCAAAAAATAATAATGTAGTGGGTCTCGATGGTATATTAGAGAATCCACTGTGAGCTCACACTGTGAAGTCATCTGATACGTTAGCAAACAGAAAAGTAGAATTCGATGGATATTATTTAATATATTGGATTGAGTCTATGATGGATGGATGGTGGGGAGTGCCCTGCCCTGACCAGTCAACCACTTCTAATTGATTAGAATATTTCTTTCAAGCCATCATGGCCATCTTTTTCCAATCATCATAGAATTCTGGCTCTCCACTGTAAATTAAATTGGATTCTTGCAGTGTGTTCATCCATGGGAGCCTGGATTTGTCAAACTCATTGTAGGTGGCTTCAAATCGCATTTTGCTTTCATCTTCCGGTCAATATTAGTTAACCGACTATATTCCCTCATTGATAGTGAAACAAGTACTGAACATGCCTTAAACATGAGCTATTATATTCCGATCATCTGGAGTTTTTACCCCCGGCCGGCGAGATCTAGTTGACCCATGCATGGCAGGATATTAATGAAGCATATAGTAGTTTGTATATGCAAGCTGAGAGACAAGTAATACTGTGCGTGTAGATGGCTAAATGGGGCCATTCAAAGGTGGCAGGTGAATGCTGATTTTCAACATCAGGAGTTAAGCTCAAATTAATTAATCGCTCACAGCAAGCTCTCTCACCTTCACCAGTTACTTCTTTAATTTGATGCTTTCACAGCTCTGTGGCTTTCATTTCACACCAAGAAGTCGTAAAATTAATTGTGAGAACTCTTGTTTCCTGGAATCAGCTCACCTCGTTATTTTTGGTTGGTAGAAACAACTGTCATAGAAATCAGACCCCAATTATTAGAGCCCCCGAGTGGGATATGTTTGGAAACCGAGGTTCAACAAGAGCTAGCTATCTAGCTAGCACCTCTCTTTCTCTCACTCAAATAGATTGACTCAGCATTCATTTGATCTTCCTTCTTGTATGAGAAAGATAATCATTCCTGAACTTCTCCACTTGACACGATCATGGAGGCAAAGCACTTAACAGACATCGTTTTAGTTTTAGTCCTTTAGGATTGTTGTAGGGACAGAAGGTTTTGTGAAATATGTTGACATTGATAAATGTTTGCACAACACCAAAATCCACAGTTACTCGTACAATCTGGTTCAAAAATTAACAATGGCTTATCACACAATTACACAGCTAATCCAACAAAGTATATATATTTTTCGCCTTCTTGACTACCAGGTATTTGCGGGTTATTCCATAAACAAGACCTTAAATTTCCTTTCCTTGAAAGTTCCTAAATTGCCATAGTTCATCCATGTTCCACATAGTATCTCCAAAATCGTATCCACCCCAATCACCCTCTTCCATGTGGCGATCGCCAGCTAAGATCCCAAGTTCTCCCGGCACTGACATGGCTGCCAGGTTGATGGCTTCCATGTCATAGCAACTGCTGTCAACGTGATAGCAACCCTTCATGACCGGGGTGCTGTACTCTCTGTTGTTACCCATGGCTTGAAAGGGACTTGCAGGGAATTCTGATAATTGAGACATTTGCGAGGCATTCATTGATTCTGCTGAAGAAATGCACGAGCCTGTGCCATGCTCTGAGCCTGAGGTTTGTTCACGAGGCTCAAAACAATGCATTAATGTGACGCTCATATCAAGAGGAACTTGTTGCTGCTGTGCTGGTGGGAACGTTGAAAGCTGAGGAGCATAATTGAGGTTCGGCTGAGAAACTGGTGGCCTTGGGGATGGCATGGCTGATGATCCTCCTATCTTTTGAAGCAATCTTGGCATCCAGAAACACCTAATTATATCCTGAAATGCTGTGCTGTTGGCATCTATCTTGAAGTGCCTTGCTTGTTTCTGCACTCTAGTTCTCCAATAGTTCTTGATTTCGTTGTCAGTTCTTCCTGGCAAGTGTCGTGCGATATTTGACCACCTTTCATGGGAAGGATAAACGAGTTACACAGTGACATGTGTGAGCTCCACTTCTATTGGTCATGCTCATGACTATTTCTTTCAAAAGACAAATACGATTGAGTGTTCACAAAGAACACAATGAGCTCTACTTGACAATTGAAAATGAAATAATTACAAGTGGAGGGTAGCTGAAAAGCACAAACTTTCCGAGCAATATCGCCAACAGCGGGAAAGAAATAATGCCTGATGTAAGGAATTAGAATCAGATGTGGAGACCTATTCAACATGCTTTTCTGCTCGATTAACTATGAAAGATAGCGTATGGAATTGGTCAATCAAGTGGTGTCACTTTTTAATGCCAACCTATCTATCTATCGATCTATCCAAGCTAATGTCAAGTTGATGGCCTCAGCATGCACAGAAGGATAATCAAGAAAACCATACCTGTTGCCCCACTTGGAATGGAGGTCAAGGATCAAGAGCTGTTCTTGTGGGGTGAGATTTCCCCGCTTCACATCTGGTTTTAGATAGTTTAGCCATCTCAACCGGCAACTCTTCCCGGTTCTCCTCAACCCTAAAGATCGATCAGCAAGAAAAACCAATCATAAATACAAACTCAGCATTATATATTACTGATGTTTGGCTACAAATTAATTAAGGATGAACTATACCTGCACGTTTAGCTAGCAAATTCCATCGGCCTTCGCCATGGCGACCAATATAATGAACAAGAAGGGTGTCTTCTTCAAGAGTCCATGGCCCCCTCCTGAGCTCAGAATCATCTTCTTTCGAACTCGCCATGCTCGTTTTTAAAGAGGACGACGACATGATGGTGTCCACGCGCATGCAGAAAGAGAAACAGACTCAGAAAAACATCATATTATTGCAAGTACGAAAGATGAGGCAATGGAGTCTTGAAGCAAGTTGTACAAACCAGTTCCTGGATATTCTTTTTATATATGTAGCCCCCAATAGGCTTCACCTAGAATACTGTACTTTTGAGTCACAACTTTTTTTTTTTTTAAAAAAAAAAAGCTAAAGCCACGATTGGAGCTTCCTTAAAGTCTATGTATTCAATTAAGAAATTGAAAATTCATTTCTCTAGACTCGTTTACAGGCAAATTAAACAGCTGTTTCTTAATATCTTGGTGTAAGGAAAAAAAGAAAACTAACAACATATTTCAAGGTACAATTTACCACAGAGTCGCAGCCTCCCCCGAATCTCTCCTAGTAACCTAGAACATAATATCCAAAAGTATTGAACGTGTTCTTGTACCAAGAATTATTATGTACGTAATACATTACGTGTGCATGTGATGAGCACCATTTTTATATATTTTTTATACGAGAAAACTACATTTCTGGAAAATATATTTTATGAGTTTAGGTAAATATATAAAATTCTGGTTGTTTTAGACTCTTACAAGAAATGCATGTTCTAATTCGAACTCGAGTTTTGCTGTGCAGATCGCAAGTGTTCTACCATTACGACACACTTATTGAGGACCATCTCTATATATGTGATGTCTAAAAGTGTGAGAAAATTAAGGAGTTTTTATTTTTTAAATTAGCATGTCCTTTAATTTCATTCGATACCTTAAAGTTAATTAAACTTAAACGATATATAATTTTAATTCATTAAAATATGTTGCTTTTCCATCCAATAATTAATTCAAATGAAATTAAATCTAAACTCTTCAAAGAAGACTAGAAGCTAGTACTTTCTTTGACAAAGGGTGAGAGGGATAATGTTCTTCACTTCTAGCTAAGTTAGCGTGTAAACGTAGACTACACTATGAAAGACCTTTAGCCCATAAAGAAACTATGTGCGTTGTTGAGTTTCTTTAGTGGAAGCACAAAGTTCTTTTGTTCTTCGACTGCATGTTCGAATGGATTGTCAAATAATGTGTCTTTCCTAAGAAAAATTGTATATGCGCGCGAAAATGAAAAGGACTTCTACACTTTATTAAATGGATTTTTTTATATATAATTTTTAAAACTTAGTTTAATCTTCCTATTTCATTATAAGGTTATTTATACATCACATAAAAGTTAAGAAAAATAAATTAAGCTTAAACTATATAGTATTTTATTATTAGTATGCATGCAAAATAAAATTTAAGACAAACAATTTTTCAACATAAATATAATAAAAGAATTCTAGAATGTATACAAAACATATTTTAAAACTTACAATATATATATATATATATATATATATATAAGATTAAAATCCTAGCATGCATACTAATAATAAAAATAACAATGCTTAAATTAAAAAAAAAAAAAAAAGATACTTACTTGTTGAATCTCTTTAAAGGAATGAGATTTTTCTTGTTGTCAAGTTAGAAACTCTTCCTTCACTCTTTTTTTAAAATGGATTTTAAAAGCTAAAAAGTTAGGAAAATAATAAGAGTTAATTCTCATAGTTATCAACCTTTAATTAGCTGCTATAAATCAAGAATTAAATCTAGAAACCATAGGTTTTTTAGTAGAAAAATTCAGGGTTCTTTGACATCAATTCTCCATTCACCTATAATTTGTTTAAAGCTTGTGAATTAAAAACCAAATTAAACAATCCTCCACATGAATGAAAACTATCCCACCAATTTGAAAATGACTCGAAGATATGTTGAGAGATACTAATTTGATAGATTACAACATTAGAATAGGTAGCTTTTGGTTTTGAACTTTTTTTTAGTGAAACACTATTGGATTTGCTTAGCTAAATAGTGAACACTATGTTTTGAACTATTTAGCTTTTTGTGCCAATCAAAGACAATAGTACTCCTACAGTTCTCTATCTATAGATTTTTTTTGTTCTCACTATTGTGTTTTTTTTCCTTGAACAACTCTTTAATTTACAAGGGCTTTAGAGAATTCAGTCGTTATCAAAATTCTCATGGAAATGACCATGTTTCTCTCTCTTATAGGTGATATTTTATTAAGAGTATTATGTTATATCCACTTGGTGTACCAAGCTATTAAAATAATTAAGAGCTCAACTTATTCTTTATCCTACTACATATAAAAAAATTATTTTATCATAGAAAAAAATAGGAAATAATAATTTTTTAGTGCTATCAAGAATGTTACATGTCTTAGTTTTCCATTTAAAATTAGATCTTGGGAACTTCAATCAACTAGGTAACGTTACTATCATAACTCATTTTTAGGTTATTCTTAAAATTTGCTCGAAATAAAAAATAAGAAAAAATAAATAAAAAGGCTAACGTAGTGGAAAAATCAAGATGGAAATTTTGGACAAATTTGATAGCCCGGTCGTACCTTTATTGTGCCAAAAATGTAAGAAATACAGATTCAAGGCTAAAATAAATGACTATAAGATAAATTTGCTTCAAATTTAAGTCAAAAGGAACAATTATATTTTTAATAGGTCAATTTGATTTAATAATAAGCTGAACTAAAGTTTAATTTTGTTTATGAATTAATTTAGGGTCCAATTGAAGGATTTAATTAAGTGTAAGGACTTACTTATACTTTAATTGGATCAAATAATTTTATGAAGGCTTAATTGGTGAAAAATTAAGTTTGTGAGCCTAATTTTATCTAAATTGAGAAGATTAGAATTTTTTAAGACCAAATTTAATTTATACCAAAAATCCCAATTGTTTCGAACTTTCTCTCTTTTTTAATGGAATATTTACGGAATCCCCATAAATAGGATCAAACCTTATTGCATGGTATTTACCTCTTTCTTATTCTTAAGTTGGTTGGAATTTTATTGCAATTTTACCCCAATTACAACCAATTGACTTTTAATTTAGGGGTTTGATTGAAGTTTTTTTGACAAGGTTTAATTGCACAAAACTAACAGTTTTGGGTTAATTAGGATAAAATCAGCGCAATCATAAGATAAATGATCAAAATGAACTTTGATAGAGAAAAAAAGGACCATACGATGCGTTGTCTTGTCCATCATGTGTTTAGACGATGCATCGTCTAGACATTATTCATTTTCTTTTCTAAGATTTCATCAAAAAATTATGTTTTGATACTAATTTTGTAGGTGCATTTAATGCATTTATCCTTCATCAAGTTTGACAAAAACGTGCATGAAAATGATCCCTTGATTATTGATTATACCATGGTATGGTTAGTTCTGACTGTTTGAAATCACACAAGTGGTGGTTCAGCCCCAAAGTTGACAACTTAGGCAGCCTACTGTAGCTATGAAATTTGAATTTCATCACACCTACTTTAAGCCAACAGTTGAGATGATTTGCATTGAATCAATGCTAGAAATTTAACCCTAGTATAGACAAGATTATCCTTTCCCACCAACTACAAATAGAGGCAAAACATATTGCCTAACGGGGGAGAAATCAGAATTCAAAATTAAAAAAAGCAACCTCTTCCCCAGTTTTTTATTTGGTGTGCACTGTTTACTTATAATGTTTTTTTTCCATTTCATGCTTCTATCTTCAGGTTGTAACCATATCAGCCCAGCCTAGTCGGCTAGCTCGGGGTCTAGCCCAAACGCAATATGGTTGAGGCAACCCATTTGGTGGGGCTGGCCCAACGCAAACATATATATGTTTGTATGTATATTAAAAAAAATAAAAAATATGCATTACAAAAAAATATAAAAATCTGCATTTCAAAAAAATGCATTTTTGTTTTGCTTTCATGCATCTGACCAAATCCTAAAGTTTTTCTAAGCATATTTTCACAAAAAAAAAAAGAATAATTGCATCTTTTCTCATGTTTTAAAATGCAAAATGGATATAATAACCAGTTCATAAATATTGTTAGATTTCAGCCAAAATATCATAAATCTTTTAACAACTATTTTTTTCATTTATTTAGTTGTAGACTTTAATATTTAGGGTGTAAAATTACTTTATAAAATACAATCTTAGATATTAAAATGATAATAAATGCAGTGCTAAAATTCAGATCTTAGAATTGTTAGGCTTTTTACCAAATAAAGTAGAGACTCCCTAACGAAAAGAGATCTACTTCGAACTTTAGAAAGACCGACAAATAGAAATCTGACCTAGAAAAACAATCAAACGACAATGCAATTTACTTTAGGTAGGGTGCACTAGGAGTGATGCATCTTCCCCTTGTATAACATGTCCCCTTACTCAGACTCTCGCAGACCATTAGGTCTAATGACCTAAATTACTAGGTGGTGACTCCTAAAAATTGTGATCATATTTTTATGATTATAAAAAACTTTTTCATTCACCCCTCGTCTTCAGGGATAACGGTGCACGAAAAATGACAGTCGCGACAATTACCATCTTTACACTCTTTTATATATTAAAGGCTTTAATCCCATTCTCGTTGACATATTTTACACAAGCTTTTTTATCAAATCTTTGAGTAACTGAATTCATAATATTTTTCATCAACTTTACATAATTAATTAAAATAATTCCATTTAAGAGCAAGTATTTAATGATTTTATATCTCTGATTTACATGTATATAATTACCATTATGTATACTATTTTGTTTCATTCAATTGTTGTTTAACTATCACAATGGATAAAAATAAATGTAACTAATTTTGGGCAACATGAAATACTATCTAAAAATTCTAAACCCATTCAGCTTCCTCTCTAGCTTTATCAAGAGCAATAAACTCTAATTCCATATTGTTTTTGTGGTATATGTTTGTTTAAAGGACTTTCATGACATAATCGCTCCACTAAGTGCGAAGACATATACACCTATAAATTTCAAATGTGTAGTGTCGAATATACAATTAGCATCATTATACCTTTTTAGTATCTTTGGGTAGCATATAGTCTACAACGTACCTCAAATATTTGAGTACCCTTTATATTACCTTCTAATGATCTATACTTGGATTACTTGTAATTCTACCGAGTTTATTAACCAAATAAGCAATACCAAGTATTGTATAGTTCATAAGATAGATTAAACTCCCAAATATCCTAGAATGTTATAATTAGTACATTCTGTTGCCTTTAGTTTTAGACAGCTGAACACTTTAACGATTGGTATTTTCACAATGTCACCTTTAAATTTTTTGTCAATAACTTTCTCTGCATAATAAGATTGGGATCATACTAATCCATAAGATATCCTAGAAATTTTTATTACAAATATGACATCTACTATCATAATCGATTTATGAATTATTCCCTAAATTCACCCAAGATAAAAAAAAAAAGGTAAAGTAATTAAAAAAAAGAGAGGTTGTTGTGGTGTGAAAATCATGTTAAGAGTTTTTGACAAAGCCAATGGTTCAATTATTCTGCCAAAAACCAAGAAAATACAGATTTAAAGTAAAAAAATAAATATTATTAGAAAAAAATGCATAAAAATTAAGTTCAGATGCATAATTATTTTTTTAATATGCTAATTTGATTTAATCATTGGCCAAATTAAAATTTAATTTGGATCCAATTGATGGATTTAATTAGGTGTAAGGATCTAATTATACTTTAAATGAGGTAAATTAATTTTACTAAGAGCTTTATAGGTGGAAAATATGTTTGAGAACCTAATTTGGGCTTAATTGAAAATATTGAAATATTTAGAGATCAAAATTTAATTTTTACGAATTCAATTGGCATGAAAAATAAAGTTTTGGAGTCAATTAGGGGCTCAATTGAAGAAATTCACACACAAAAAACATTTCATAAAAGACTCAAAATTATAAGGACTCAATTGACAAAATTAAGAGTGCAATTGAAGAGAATTGAAAGTTTAATGGTTAACTTGTGGTCATTTTTATAAATCTAAAAAGAAGGATCAAAGTGAAAAAAGTGTGCAGATTTAGGGCTGCCATTAAAGTTCAATTAGGGAAAAATTGCAAAAAAATAGAGGTTTAGGGTCAATCAGTGTAATTAGAGGAATTAAATATTGAAGGACCAAGTTGGACTTTAATTAAAATCACCAACACGATATTGTTTTGGTGAAGAAGACAATAATAAAAAAGAAAGGACCAAACGACGTGTTTTCTGGTCACTGTTTATTTTCTTCCCTATAAATACTTCTGAATTGACAACGTAACAACTTATTTTCTAGGTGCATTTAATGTTTTTATCCTTTACTAAATTTAATAAAACTTGTATGAAAAAATTCTCTGATGTTCAACCATAATGTGGTATGATCAATTCAAGTTAATTAACACCATACATGGGACACCACCACCCAAATTTGAAAGCTCAAGCAACCCCAAGCTATCAAAACTAATAGTTCAAGGTATCTGTTTTGGACGAACGATTCACAAGCTTATGACTTTAACAAGGGTCTAAAATTTTACCCAAATAAAGATGAGATTAACCTTTTGCACCATCTATAAATATCATCGTAGCATTAAGAGATTCAAATCTAAATTATAAGGGGGAATCTGCCCCTTTCAATTTTTTTTTGTTTGCTTCCTCAACCGGTAGCCCCTCATCTTCTTTCTCTCTCTGCCGCTTCTTTAGCCATTAAAAAGTCATCCCTACCATGATCAACGCATTATAACGTCGTCATAACCTCATTACCTTCAGCCAACTCCTTCATACTGTAACTTCCTCTTCCTCTCGCAAGCAACGTCAACCACTACTCTTTATTCCAATGCCTCCTAACCAACAATCGAATCTTCTTATCATAGCATAAACCACTTTCATATAAGTACCTTCCTTTCTCTTCTTATGCTATCATCACTGTTCATATTCATTGTGATAATGAAGAGTGAATTAATTCATTTCATGTAATGCATGTGAACATTGAAGAGTGAAAGTGAATTAATTCACTCCTCTACTATTCAGCTACATGTAAACAATAGTTTTAGTTTAAAGGTTAGACTTGTTCAACCTAGTTGACAAGGTTCGGTCCAACCCAATATAAAGAAATATTAGGATATTTTAGCCCAACTTCGTCGAGTCGACCTATTTGGTTGGGCGAAGCCTAACCCATATATTAATATTATATTGATAAATATTAAAACTCAAAAATTCCAAAATTTTGAAATAGATATTTTAAAATATTTGTGATTTTCTCGCAAGTTTATCCTATAATTTTACATCATATCAAGGTGTAAACTTACATTAAAAGATAAAGACATAGTAATAAAATCTACCCGATTTTCACCAAAACTTAAAGAAAAATACCACAAACATTACAAGGATCATTTTAAAATATTTTTGGTTTAATCGAATGATTTACTAGCAATTTTGTTCAATATCAAGTTATCAACTTACACTGTAAGATATTAACTTGATAAAAAAAATACCCAATTTTCACTGAAAATTCCTTAAAAAGTAAAACAAAATCCTTATTCTAAAAAAAGCAAAAAAATATTTTTGTGCATAGATTTAAATCCTAAAATTGTTTTAAGAATATTGTTTTTTTAAATAAAATTGGATTTTTCTCATGCTGCAAAATGAATATTGTAATCAATTTATGATTATACATAAGGGTTTGACCAAAATATCACAACTATTTCATCAATTATTTTGTTCATGTTATGTTAGGATTTAGTTGTAGACTTTAATATCCAGAGAATATATTATAGAGTTATACCCTTAATTATTAAAGATACGAAAGAACTATGACATGATGCTAAAAATCAGATTTTAGAAGGTTAGATTTTGACCCAATAAAATAGAGAC
Source organism: Salix viminalis (assembly GCA_029228465.1). NCBI lineage: Eukaryota > Viridiplantae > Streptophyta > Magnoliopsida > Malpighiales > Salicaceae > Salix > Salix viminalis. Next base: position 7,543,989 of record CM055440.1, on the reverse strand, counting down.
TCTCTCTCGAAGAGAGATCTATCTTGAATCTTATAAAGGACCAACAAATAAAATTTAACTTCAAAAAATAATTAAACAATAATGCAACTTATTTTAGGTAGAGTTGCATTGGATGATGCGTCTTCTCCTTGTATAACAAATCTCTTTACCTAAAATCTTGTAGACCATTAGGTTTTTAGTGACTTTAATACTAGGTAGTGACTCTTAAGAATAATTATTATAATTATGAATATTCACAATCCCACTCTCAACACCACATCATAGGGAAGTTGAAAACATAGTCGCAACATCTACAATGTTGAAGTCTTTCATGTCAAATTTGTTTAGTTAATATTTATTAGTATACTTGATTATGTGACAATTACTATCCAAATAACATATTTTCCATATAAAAACATTCAATGACACAACCTTTATTTGTGTGTTTCATATAAATACATTTATCAACTTTATTGATTTTAAACTCATTTGACAACATAACTTCATCAAGTTATCCATGTCATTGTTTAGATACTTGTTTCAAACCATATTATAATTTGATAAGCTTATTGATTTTTTTTCTTTCTCAATGATAATAAGTCCCTCTTGTTGTTCCATGCAAACCTCCTTATCAAGATCACCACTTTAAAAAAAAGTAAGCTTTTTAATAACTACAATGACTATTAATTTTTATATGGAGTTTATTATTAATACCGGTGAATATGTATCAAAAATAGACCACACCTTCTTGTTTAAAACATTTAATAACAAATCTAGTTTTATAGGTCAATAATGTAACTGAATGTCTTCTTTCTATAGAAAGCTTATAACATGGCATTGTCTCAAAGTAGGTTCAAAGTTTATTTTTTTTTAGCAATTATGTCAAAATTGAAGACCTAATGTTATAGTCATATTTCCTTTTTCCTTTTTCTAAGCTTAGTTTTACCATCTTTTAATTGATGATGATTACTTGAGTTGGTCTCATTTGTTATATGAAGTGAATGATTTTCTTGTGTTTCCTTTCATGGACACATCTTCAAAACATGCAGAACTCTTTAATTCCATAATAGTATTGGAATGAATATTCTAAAAACTTAACTTGTGTAAAAGAACTTGACATGAACTATTATTATATGCATATTTGATAAATACAAATTCCACAATCATAGATCATATCTTAACTTTTTTAGATTCAAGTATTGCTATCTTTACAAGACACCTCCACACTTTAAGGTGTTTATAGGAATATTTTTTACCTTTCCACAATACATATAATGTATATTCTATTTTTTTATGGGATATTTTATTAAGTATATAATTGATAGTTAGAATTGTCTCCCTATAATTCGTTAGGTGCTTCTAAACTTATAAACATGCTATTCAACAATATTTTTCTAGGACTAGGCATGGCTATAGATACTCATCTCACGTTAAGATACATGCAATGGACCAGAGTATGGTAATTGTTAATATGGATTTGGCATAAAAAAGAGAATATATTAAAATGTTAAATAGGCAATGAAAAATATTTTTTACTCCTAAATCCTACTAGAAATACGCTCATAAATAGAGGTGGTTATGACACATGGTTTTATGCATGAATAAAGATAATATTTCAAAATTTGGCAATGAAATTAGTTGTCTAGGCTTGGCTAAGGTGTGACTTCCCTTTTTTTATTGTGTTAATTTTTTTTCTACCATCCTTTCATTTTTCTTGAATCTATATTTTATAAAAGATAATCTATATTTATTGTTTTTCATCATTTATATGATATTCTATAATGTTATTTGACTTTCTTTTTTTTTATCTATTATTGAACCCCTAATATTTTTTTTTTAAGTATTATTTGAAAATATGTTGAAAAAACATGGGTTAAATTAGATTATGATAAAATATATGAGAAGATTGATATTTCGATCACCAAAAATTAATTATATGATTTATAATAATGATAATACAATATATAACAATCTATTTTTAAAAATTCTTTTTGTTTTGAATATTAGAAAATCAAAATATTAAAAAAATAATTTTGCCAAGTACATATGAATAATTAGTAGCAATAAATACGACCTATGATACATCAATCAATTGAGATAAAGATTAATACCCAATACTCTTAGAGAATTCAACTTAATTACTCAAAGGATCTCCTTGACCAATAAACCACCTACCAAAATTAAGAGTGGAAACTAAAATAGTGAATTAAACTATGGAGAACGAAATAATTAGAATTTGTAAAGGGAATGGGGCATGGAGCTGTCCATGGTTTTGTCAATTAGCTGTGATGCATGCTCAATAATAAATGCTAGAGTGACAGGAAACGTGCTTGACCGAACAAAATATTTTAATCATAAAGATTGTGACATGAAAACGTGTTGTTATTGGAGGGTGGCGGCATTTCGTTTGCTTGGAATCTAAGAACAAGTTCTTGATTGGTCCACGTTGGTTGGTGTGCTTCGCAATGTAACAGTACCTTGTCCTATGTGGTTCCTGTTGCTCCCAAGCCCGTTGAAGTTCAAACACAAAGAAAAAAAAGGAGCAGTGGAAAAGTCTTCTAAACCTGTCTGTCTTTGCAGCTTTATTTGACTCTTGTAGGAATTGTGCCTCACTTTCCTGCGTATAATTGACTGTACAATAGTATTTTTCAAATATTTTTTATTTAATGGAAATGGTTTAACTTGTGAGGAGAAAAAAAGACACATATGTTAAACCATTACCTAAAAAGCTAAAACAGCTCGGTTTTTCATTGTGCAAGGTGACTCATTGTTATTATTCACTCACAATTTGATCCGGTGTGCCACGTTGTTTGTCTACCTTTTTTTTTCCCATTTATGAACAGTGGATTAGCGATTTACTCCCCATAAACGATAAAAAACGTCGTCATAATCAGGGGCTCCGTCGTCATTACGTTCATCGGCCCGGCCCGGTCCGGTCCGGGCCGCCGGTCTTCTGCTTATTTTATTATTATTCGAAATTGGCTAAATACGGCTTTAACCCCCAATAAGACAAAAACGACAACTTTGGAACAAGGGCAGGAAGGTAATTAACCTCATTTTTTTATTATTTCTTCCGCTGCATGTTAGAGAGTGTTGTACACGCGCCAGACGTTTTTTCTCCCCACGCCCTGTTTAGGTGACGCGTGCGGGCTCATATGGTGTCCGGAGAAGACCTTCTGGAGTCTAGCTCGATGCGCCTCCACGTGGCTTTCCTCCCGCGGTGGCACGTGTATCTTAAAAATGTCCGTAGACGCGGCTGAGTTCGGTTGAAGGCACTGGCCATGTTTCTCTCTCTCCTGCACGTAAAAGTGCAGGGGAGTCCCCCATTTGTTGTTACTTTTCACTTAGATCCCTTGACTTTCAATTTTGTTTTTTTATCCTGATTTTTAGTATATAAGTTTTGATTCAGTTCGATTGGGTCCTCCGATTGGAATTGATTGAATGTCAATGTATCGCTTCGGTCCTCCTTCTTTTAATTTTTGGATTTAGTTTAAATAATTCAATAAATACGGTACAGAAGTTTTGATTTCTTCAATTTTATCCTTTTATTAAAATTGATTTTATATTAAATTTTCATTTTGACCCTTATACTTTTAATTTTGGATTTTAATCCTTTTATATTTGATTCTCATTTTGGTCCTTATACTTTTAATTTTTTATTTTTATTTTAATCCCTTTATTTCTTTTTATTTCTAGAATAATCTCTACTTTTGTCCATGTATATATAAGTGTGCTGTTCATTTTGATTTTTAATTTTTGTTATTTTCTTATTTGTTAAGGTAATATTTTTTCAGAAAAAAATTAGCTCTAAAATTTTGTTTTGTATCTATGGTCATTCGCAAATTGATATTTGTGTTTTTTTTTCTATTTGTTCTTTCTTTTTGTTTTTTATTCATTTTTTTATTTTTATTTTTATATCAGATGACTTTTTTTTACTTGATATTTTTTTTCTTTTGTTAAAGTTTTTAAGATCTTTTTAATCTTTCATTTATTTACTTTTCCATTATAAACATAATAAACATAATAATAATAATAATAATAATAATAATAATAATAATAATAATAATAATAATAATAATAATAATAATAATAATAATAATAATAATAATAATAATAATAATTTTTTCTTGCTTATTCTTTTGTTAGTGTTTTTAGATTTTTTTCTCTCAGGATAATTTGATAATTTTTATTGTTTTGATAGTAATAACAATGATAATTTTTGTTTTTGTTTGATCTTTTGTTGAGGTTTTTAGGATTGTTTTAGTCTTTCATTTTGTTTTCTTTCATTATTAGCAGAAAAAATAAAAAATATAATAATAATAATAATAATAATAATAATAATAATAATAATAATAATAATTTAATTCTTTTTCTTGGTTACTCTTTTGTTAATGATAAATATAAATTTTATACTCTTTTGTTTAAATTTATTTCTTAAATTTTTTTATATATATTTCAAATCTAATATTACTTTGGAGAAAAAACAACTCAATTTTTTTTTTCTTTTGGGAAATTTACCTAGATTATCTACAATTAAAAAATATACGAGTCACTTCCCATTTTGATTATACTGTTCCTTTTAGACGATAAATAAGTCATTATAGCACGCAAAAAAATTATGTTTATTTCTTAAAAAAATTACAATATTCTTATTTATAATATGTGAGATCTAATATTATTGGGGGGAAAAGTTTTCAACAATGATTTATTCAAAATTAATTTTTATTTTCTTTCAATTTTATTTCTAATCATCTATCCCAATATTCCCTCACCAGGTGCAAGTAATCCATTTAATTGTAAACTGACATTAATTACGATGATTATAATTATTAACATCTAGAATCAGGAAGTGGTAGATGAGGTGCTATTATTTTCTTAGATGATATGCCCATTTGGCGCTGTATTTCAAAATTATATTTTAAAAAAAATATTTTATTTTTTGCTTTAAATTTTTATTTCTTAGTATTTTTAAATTATTTTAATATATTTTTTGAAAATCACATTTCCAAACAGGTCTGAAATATATTTTAACAGTTCAACTTTATCAGGAATTTCTATTTTGTTTTCTTTACAGAAACTATCATTATAGTTTGCAGCCAATGGGTAGTTCAAAAAACTGTATTGAGTTGCAGACCTAAATAATTCCGATGGGAATCAAAAATAACTTTGTGATGGTTTAAACGAACAAAACCTGTTGAGAGTGGGATTTGAACCCACGCCCTTTCGGACCAGAACCTTAATCTGGCGCCTTAGACCAACTCGGCCATCTCAACCTTTGATGTATAAAATGTATTTATGTAAATATATATAAATGTAACAATAAGGGAGCACATTAGTTGTCTAGCACCGCCCTTAGCTGATCATTCTCCTGTAACTTCGGAGGATTGACAGGGTAGATAAAGAAATAAATTACATCATCCCACATAAAGATTCTTTTCTTAATTATGATGACACGAACTTGGAAGTTATGTTTGTTGTCCTGGTCAAAATTTAAAACATCACGGAATATATGCGCTTGTGTGTGTGTGTACAAATATACGAGGATCACTAAAATAGAAAAAAAAAAACAAAAAAAAAAACCCACAAAATAGGATGACATGTCAAATTTTCAGATATAATCACTGACAAATTTAAATTCGTTGATTAAATTCATGTTAGGGCTTGTTTAAGATTTTGTAAAATTATATTTGTTTGTAAATTGATGATATTTAATTTGAATTTATGACAAGTGTTATATGATGAAATAAATAATAGCTTATTTAATGGGTCCATTTTATATTTTGTGAAATTTCTAGTAAATGTATAGAAATTTGAATTCATGCTGATAATTGATAATGAATTAGTAGCACTATTTAAACCGTTTCAGTTAAACAAATATTATTTTATATATTTAGTTTACTAAATTAATTAATACATGTTGTCAATAATATTTTTTATTGGTTTGACATAATTAATGGATGTATCGAGATTCCATCAAATGGTTGCGCAAGATATATTATTTTAATAAAATTCAAGGTTTTATTAAATATATAATATTAAATCTGAGAAATATTAGTGAAAGTAGTATTTGATGTGCATATAAGAAGTGTAAAAGTAAAAAGTTTCACAATCTAGATGTTGTAACAATGCATTTTCTACTAAAAAATATAAGTGTGCACAATAATAGTAAATCATAAATCGTTGCAAATATGTTCACTATCAAGTTAGATCATGAGTGGAGTAGGGCGATTATGACATAATTGATGAATGAATGAAAAATATTCTTTTCTGAAAAGGAATAGGATGAAAGAGAAATTTTATATTTCTAAATCCACGATTAAACTCTTGAGCCTAGGATACTATGTAATTAACATGTGTCAAAACTTCTGCATGTTGTAATATCCTGAAAAATATATAGAGTTAACCGAAAGCAGAACATGTAAGTGTGCTTGTTATAAGCCTAGAATTGGTAGTGGAATGATTATTATTGCACATTCAAAACTAAGAAACTTCTCATCACACCTAGAGTGGGAAAGTCATGTCACTAAATATTACTAAGTATATGACATGAAATCATTCACCTGACAAGATTTAATAAATTGATGGTGCAATCTTTCGATAGTGAAGCCTAAAAATATTTTAATAAGGTGCATCCTAAATTTTTTATTAGATTAACAAATTCAATCTAATTAAATCATTTGTTGCTCCTTATTCTTGTTGATCAATGATACTCATGATATATAACTTGCCATCGAGGATGTGTATGAGATTGAAATTCATGTTCTTATGTATAATCATATCCAATCCTTAGTCTAGGTAAAAAATACTTGTCTTTATTCGTTGATTGATGAGTTCAAATAGTTATCGTTATCCAATGCATTGACATATGATGTATTAAGGAAATATTATTATTCTTAGATGAAGACAACTTTGATTTGAATAATCAATGATTTTGTTTTATACAAAATGATTTATGGTTAGAGTACACATAAAAAACTAGCATGTCCATACTGTACTGAAAATAATAAGATCTTCATGTTAATAAATGGTTGTAAAGCATTTTTTTTTTTCAATTGGCACAAGCGGTTCTTGCCAACGAATCAAAAGTATAAAAGAACTTTCTTTATTAGTCTCAAAATCAGAATCTAGATAAGGGTACTAATGTGTATAGAAAAGACACATCATCCTTAGCACACATTACATACTATAAATTAAATTCTTCATTTATCTAATATAAAATAAGGTATTGTTGTGTGATGTAGTTGTTAAAAAAAGTTTTTCTAGGTAAGGAAATCTTTATCTTATCAGGTCAAAGTCTAGTCATTTAGAATCAAAATATATTTATATACATTTTTTTTAATATCAGGAACACGTCTTACGTATAAGTTTATTAGACAAACAAATAATTTCTTTGATATTTTTTTTTTAAATAGATCAAGTTCTTATGTGTTTAACAAACTAGTTACTAAATTAAAAAATACATGTACAAATAAAATGATTGTTTTTATGATTTTTAATATGAAAATAATATTTTTTTTGTTGCTCTTTGAATAAAAAAGTTAGTTTATTTAATCTAGAAAATACCTATCATAGTCCCTAATATTAAATATAGAAGGCTGAAAAAAAAGTGGGACAAATAAACAATCATAAAGAAATAAATATTTGTTTGAAAAATTAAAATAAAAAAATAGTAAAAAAACTTAAAAAATCATTAGGCTATTTTTGCAAACACACACAAAAAAATCCCTTAGTAAAAAATAAAAAGTCCAAATTCAAAAACAAAAACCCATACCTTCGGCCCCAAAAAGTGAACCCATCTAAAAAGAGCAGCTCATGTAAAGAGAATAGCCCAGCCCATATTTATTTAAGCCGACAGCCCATACCCACAAACATTACAAACATGATTTTAAGCATGGAAAAGGTTCTGGACCCATAATTCCCACTCAAACTTATGTCTCCTTCAACATCCAAAACCAATTTTCATGTTTAAAATGCATTTTCCAGCCAAACAAAAAAACACTACAATATTGTTCACGTTTTTTGTCAGCTTCAAAACTAAAGGTGTTATCTTAAAGAGAATATAGTCCACATAAGAACAACCAAACCCCAAAACAAAAACATAAAAATGATGCATTGATTAATATAGGAGTCCAATCTTCAGAAATTTTCAGGATTAAACCTTAAGAACAAAAATAAAGACAAGGCTGGAACTTCTGGACTTTTCTACTGAACTGCTACTCGAGGTTGACAGTGCAGCTGCTGGACTGTCACCGATGCAGAGGAAATGCTGCTGTATGGAGAGGATGGTGCTGGTCGTTCAATGGAGGTCACGGTGGTGCTGAGGGAGTTTGCTGGTGCTGTTATTTGAGGTAAAAGAAGAGAGATCATAGCAGTTGGGACCTCGAGACTGCAGATGCTGTGAATGGAATAAAAAGAAATTGGAAAGGTTTGCTGCTGTCCTCAAACAAACGTTGTATTGCTACTGTTCTTGGCTACTGCAGAAAATCTACTTTTATAATTAAATAATTGTTTTTTAAAAAACCCTCCAAAAATATAATTATTAATTTTGTTATAATTTTTTACTCTCTTATTGATGTATTTTTGAATAATATATATATATATATATATATCCGGATCATGTCAACCCCACACACCCCACACAGAACAACACTCCCCTTTCCTTCTCCCCCACACACAGACAACCCTCCCGCCCCCCCTTCTCCCCTAGCTCCAACCCCAAGCACTCCCTTCTCCCCCAGTCCGCATATAGACAGGCACCCCCCAGCCCCCTCCCACCCACAGACAACACTCTCTTACCCCCCCACTAGACCAAGGTATGGTTTTTTTTTTCTTCCTTATCTACAAATGTATACTTTTAATGTTTTTTTATTTTTTTGGCTTATCTCTCAAAATATGTAGGAATGACTTCGGATGCAAAAAAAAATCATTTTGGCTACACAGATGACTCTCCCGTTAGAGACGTCAAAAAGAACGAAAAATAACCAAAAACTCAAAATTTTGGCTTTGCCTGCTAATATCCCGTTGGACTTGCCCTAAGAGAAAAAGATAATGAATTGTGAAGTCATTGTATTTCTCAATTTCATCCCTAAACCTTTACAATTTTGTTGGAGTTCCTAATTAGCCCTAATCTTTTGGATTCCTAGCAGTTTTACCCTTGGTTTTTTTTATTGGACCCTTAATTTTGTTTTTTGCAAATTGATCCTTGGTCTCAAAATTATTCAATTTGATCTGTAATTGACCTTTGAACTTCTAATTTATTACAAATTTATCCCTATTTTTATCTAATTGGCTTTGTAAAACATAAGTTTGATCGTCTAAAATTCTAATCTTCTCAATTAGGTGTCTAAACTTAATATTGTTTTTACCAATTAAGTCCATAATAAAACTAATTTGACCCATTAAAAGTATAATTAAGTTTTTTTTCACATAAGTAAATATTTTAATTTGACCTAAATTAATTTTTAAGCATAATTAAATCTTTTTTAAGCCATTATTAAATCAATTTAACTTATTAAAAATTTAATTAAGTCATCAGACTATATGTCTATACATATTCAACCAATAATCATTTAATTTGACTTGATATTTGTAGTGTTTTTAGTCTCTAGTATAATAATGTATAATGAGCTCCCAATTTTATCTAAAACTCCAGCTTGGTTCCTTTATGGATTTGAAATCCTTTTCAACCTGTTCTTACCATGTTGTGAGTGTTTTTTTCAAAAGAAAAAAGGTAATTTGAGGGAGAAAATGTAAAATTGAACTATGATAGTTGCACTCTTTTTAAAATGTTCATGATAGAAAGTTCTATAACGGATATTAGATAGTAAGATTATTTAAAAAAAGAATATAGGAGAAAGAGGATTTAGAAAATCAAGAAATGGTCAATCCTTCTAAAAATGTCAACAGTAAGGGTTCAAAAGCGTATTTGTAACGAAAAAAAGATAATGATAAAAAACATACTATCTAGGAAACAAAAAATGAGAGACACACTAAAAAAACACAAGATAAAGCTTAAAGGCATACTTAAAAGTAAAGATATAGGGATCAAAGATGCCCTATCTAGGAGATGAGGTCTTAAAGACACTTAAAATAAACACAGATAGGGCTCACAAGAGCTCTATCTAGGAGATGAAGTCTCAAAGGTGCATTCAAAAGAAAAAAAAAAGATAGGGCTCAAATACACATTATTCTAGAGATGAGGGCTCAAAAGCCCATTTAAAAAAGATAAAGCTCATAGATGTACTATCTAGGAGATGATGACTTAAAAACACACTAAAAAAAAGCAAACATATAATCTAGGAGATAAGAGCTCAAATATGCATTCAAAGGGAAAACAAAGGGTTGAAGGTGCATTATATAAGAGAAAATGACTCAAATGCACACTTAAAAGAAAATATATAGGGCTTAAAGGCATAATATTTAAAGATAAAGACTCATTGGTGCACTAAAAAAGGGATAGAGCTCAAAGGCATATCATCTAGAAGACAAAGGTTCATATATACACTCAAAAGAAAAGACATATGGCTGAAAGGTGTACCATTTAGGAGACAAGGGATCAAAGATGCACTAAAAATAAGATAGATAAGACTCAAAGGTGCATTATTTAGGAGATGAAGGCAAGGTGCATTAAAAAATGATAGAGCCTGTAGACACATTATCTAGGAGATGAGGGCTCAAAGATACACTAAAAAGAAAAGATATATGACTCAAAGGTGCATTATCTAGGAGATGATGGATCAAAAGTGTACTAAAAAAATAAAAAGATAAAGCTTGTAGGCACACGTTTTAGGAGATGATAACTCAAAGGTGCATTAAAAATATATCGTGCTCAAGGGCATACTAATTATAAGATGATGACTCAAAGGCACACTAAAAAAGTGAGTGGTTTAAAAGTGTGCTCAAAATAATATAATTAAAAAAATAATGTAAAAAACACTATCTAAAAGAGTTATGAATACAACTTCTTAATAACAAGGTTTAATTTCTTGGTGGTTTCTGATTACATGGCTAACACATGTCCTTATTGATATTATGGGTTGACTTTATCATTGCTGGATTGGGATTTGAGACCTTTTTTTTTAATTGGTCGATATTTTAAGTTTTTTCCTGCTAGATATTTTGTTATCCATTAGGAACCTTACTAGGATTAGAGCCTTGTTGCTTCTTATTTGTTAGAGTCTTGTTAGACTCTTTTTTGTGTTCAACCTTGCTAGGTTTTATTCATTGGGAGTATTTTTAAGCTTAAAAGGAAATGATGCTAAAAACATTATGTAAAAGAAATAGAGTTTTATGACACACTAGTTGGAAGGTGATGACATAATGGTGCAATCAAAGGAAATAAATTAAAAAATATTTTCTAAAAAAACTTATTTAGTTTTTAATCATTAAGAGCCTTGGTGGGTTTAAAACCCTGTTGGTTCTTTTTGTTTCACGTTTTGTTGAAACTTTGTTTTAGTTTAAACCTTATTTGTTTTCAATCAATTAGAGCCTTGCTTGGCTTAGAACCTTCTTGGGTTTTTATTTGCAGGAAAAAAAAGTTCTTTAAGGATTTTCTCCTTGGAATCTCTACAAGGGTCAAAATACAAAGCTTTGGGATCATTATACATGTATTTTTACTTGAAAAATATAGGTATTTTTTTTTACTCTACCTTTCAAAACTTCAATGTTCGTAGCAAACTTTTCATGGCTCCATCACTTTTTCTTACTTGAGCCATAACTCAAAAACTTATTTTTTAGAAAAAAAATAAGTTCATTTAAGGAGCTTATATGAAAGAAATTTAATTTTGAGGACCTTAAATGATCTTGACATATCCTATTATTTATGTTATTTCATCTCAATGATTATAGCTTCGAGAGATAAAATGATTCTTCTTTTGGTTCATATGTGTGAACTTTATCTCTTTAAACTCATTAGATAGAGATAATCTTGGTATAACCTTAACTTTTCATCTTTGGTTTGTCATTCCTTGATGCAACCATATTTTTCAATAGTTTGACCCATATTTAACTAGTATTTTGCCTATGTTTTATATATAAAATACTTTGATATTCTTTTTATTTATATGTTTTGAAGACAAGTTTGGATGAAAGATGCAAAAAAGAGTAAATTAGAGGTAATCAACATATTTGATCGTTAGTCAATGTTTTGTGTAGAGGTCGAAATAAAGTGATTATAATGACATTAAAATCTAACATCCATACCTTTCTAGAAATATAAGGCAAGAAAATAAAATAAAGAAGAACATGGAAATCGTAGCCATCAAAGTCAAATCTCGCAAACTTCCAATGATGACATTTGGCCATTTCAAATTGAATGTCTGGCACTACAGAAGTCCAATTGATGCAAACTCATTTTTTTTGGATTCCTAACCCGAATACCTATCCACGCTCCAAATTTCATCCCAAAAAATATCATATGATGGAGATATGAGTTTTCAAATATGACAACTGAATTCTACTAACTTGTGGAAGGACTATTTTGTAAAATAAAAACTAGGGTTTCTTAGCAAATGTTAAGAAGGAGGGGAGGAGCGACGACCAACAACAACATCAAAGATAAAAAAAAATGTTCATTCTCCTCCATAAACCCAAAAAAATCATATTTTCTTCGTTCCTTTTTACTATAAAATCATGTTATGAAAGGAAGCTCGCGTCAATACCATGGTTGTTGCACGACAACAAACACTAAAGGAGTTTGCTGCTCCTAACGTGGAAATCAGCCATTGTGCATAAATATATGTAATAATGTTAACTTCATGATAAAATTTGCCTTTATACATTCACCAACATTTAATAGTTTTACAAAAAACGACCCTCATACTCATCTCAAGGAGTTCCATAGAGTTTACATTGGCCTGAAACTGAATAGAGTTGATGAAGAATAAGTTAAGTTAAAAGCATTCCCTTTCTTTTTAAAAGGGACAACAAATGTATGGTTTTTCTCTATTCTCTCTGGTTCCATGGGAACATGGAATGCCATGAAGAAGATTTTCCTTGAGAAGTATGTCCTAGCATCTCAAGTTGCCAACATAAGAAAAGAAATATGTGGGATTTGACAATATCATGGAGAGACACTCTCCAAATATTGGAAAAAGATTTGAGCAACTATGCATTCAATGTCCTTATCATCAAATACCCGATAAACTTCCCATTTAATATTTCTATGAAAGATTGATGCCTATTGACCATAGTATCATTGATGCTTGGTAGATAAGACACCTGAGACTGCATGTCAATTGATCTCAAACATGGCAGTCAACTTGAAATTGTTTGGCACATGTGGAGACTTCTCAAGCAAATGAGTAAATGAGGTAAATATTTATAACCTTGAGAATAAAATTAATTATCTTACTTCTCTTATGTGTTCTTTGGCTTGTGGAAATGTACAACAGGTGAAAGTTTGTAACATATGCTTCTTACAAAGACATGCTTCGGATAAGTGCCCAATAGTGCAAGAAGATTACATTGAACAAGCTAATGCGGCTAATGGAGCATTCAATGGACAATCCCAACATAAGTATGATCCTTTTTCCAACACATACAATCCAAATGAAGAGATCATCCCAACTTACATTATGGGAACCCCCCCCTCAACAAGGCAATCAAGGCTAATAGTTCCATCCCCATGGATTTCAGTCCCAGCAGAATTATCAAGCAAGACAACCTCCTGTATTCACAAACTCCAATCTTCGTGAGATAATGAAAACTTTGGCTTCTAACACTATGACCTTACAACGAAATATCATGTCTTTTCAACAAAAAATAAGGTCAAGTATTCATAGCTTGGAGAAGCAAATGAGACAAGTAGCTTCAACTGTAGGGAAATTGGAAGGACAGATAAACGGGAAATTGTCCTCCCAAAACATTGAATCTAAAAGAGAATGTTAGTGCGATCATGTTGCGAAGTGGGAAAGAACTTGAAATGAAAATGTCAAAACAAATTGAGATGGAAGAAGAAGAGGATATAGAAACCAAATTGAATACAAAGAAGAAACATCCTCCTCCTCCGCAAATTGAAACAACAACCAACACTCAAAGAGTATATCCCCACTTAATGAATTCCAGTTCTAAAACAATTCCACTATTTCCTATGAGTTCTTCTAGGTCTAAAATTCTATGTACTACTTCTAACATTCTTTTTTATAAATATATTTTAAAAAAAATAATGTGATCCACGGCGGAGCGTAGAGAAAAAACAAGTTATGACTACATTTGAATCATAGATTGGAAATAAAATATTAATAGAAAATAAAATCCTCATGAAAGCTCAACTACTGTTCGGTACTATAACCCTAGCTTAGTGGTGCTACAATACTGATAATGGGCTTCCTAACTTTTGTAGGTGTTGGCGTGAAATCTTCTACATCTTTGTTTCTCCACATATATATGGAAAGAGAGATGTGGCCTTAGACAAATTATGGGTTCGTGTGTACGGATGTTTCTTAAATCAGCTGAGCTATGCATATAGCCAAGAGGAAAGGGGAAAAAGGTTCAGCAATCCCAATACTCAGGAAGCCAGCCATTGCAGAGAAATCAGCTTTAAATGCATGTCTATAGCAATGAGGGATTGTATTTGGAGGTCTCATAATAGATAGCTACTGAATCTTAGTTAATTAATCTATAAAGTTCATTTTGGAAGCATCATGAGGTAATGTTTATTTCAAGGCTAATCACATTTGGCTTTTTAAGAATATATCTCATCTCAAGAAACACATATGTATTTAAATTTTAATTATAATTCCTCATAACTTTTCTAAATATATTATTAGAATAAGAGTTACTTCGGCTGATTATTTATCATCTTAATTTTTATATTTTTATTTTAAGATATTTTATTTTTGGTATTGGAACAATATCTTGATACTTGACCTTGATTTTTTTTCCGAATCTAAATACAACCTAACATAATGTATTTCTTATAAAATACATTTGTTTCTTAGAATTCAACGATCCATTTGCTCTTGCATCTTAGACAATTTCTTCAACTTGTCCTCACAAGTGGCTAGCTAAACATATGTGTAAGCATAATCAATCAACCACAAGTGAATATAAGTTCTAAAAACTTTTTTATTTTCATTGAATTCCCTTTTTTAATTTAATTTTAGGCTATTTTCTTATGTTTTTTCCCCGATATCTTTTAAAACATTAATTTAAAGCTTTAAAATTAAATTTTGGTCTCTTTTTGCCTAATAATCTTTATTTTTCTTAAAAACTAAAATCGTGCTTGTAGAATTCATTTAATCAATCTATTTCGAGAGCCCGTTACATAAACTTATATTTGAGAGGTTTTCTTGTTTAATTTTTCAAAATGATCAAAATATTTTTTCCTGAAGAAAATTTAGGGTCTTACAAGTGACAGGAGGACGTACTGGATTCCAAATTGAATACATCAAACTTTCTTAAAAGAAATTTGTGATTATAATGTCTCCAATGCATCGTGGAAAATGCCCTGAAACAGGCAAGGAAGAGTAGGTAGCAACATGGTATTAATTTTAATTTGGAGCCAAAAAAGTTTAAGTATTAATTTTCGAAAGCAGTCTGTTTGTCTCGAAGCTAGCGCACGATTTCCTATCGAGTTATCCGAAGCCATAACCATTTACGCCTTGCTCCAATCCATATCACAGAGATAGATTCACATCCTTTTCGACGGCTCGACCAAAAATAACTTCATTGAATGAGTTAGGTCTTACTCGATTGTCAAACTTTAGCCATTAAAAGGTTGGAATTTTCAGTAAATCAAAGCATATAAAAAGGGGCAAACCAATGATCCATTACTAGAATAAGAAAGTTCCATAGTTGTTGTAGAGCTAAGAAAACGTCAAACGAAATCTTTATGCTGGGTAAGGGCTTCAATGAAGATCCCACTTGGCTAACCACATATTTTGACGGGTTCGGGTAACCCTAGCAACCTAACCTGTTAGAGCACACAATTAACTGCATGTCCTCATGCCGAACCCACATCCCACATGTGACGAGAACACAAAATTAATTTATTCCACTCTTCTTTCTCTTGAATTCTAGCTATCCGAACCTAGCCTAGCTAGCTAGGAAGACGAAGCTGTAGGCTCGAACGAGCTTTGAAATCTGATGGAGGTGGAAAGGGCTGGCCATGGGAGACGATCATTGATACATGAAAGTCTTCAGTGGAAAGGGCTCATCAGTTCTCATCATTCATTTGCAATTCCATTGATACAGCATATGTAAATCATGATGCTGGCTCGAATGGATGGCTGTGATTCGTTTATGTAATGGGAAGAAATGAATCATCGTCTGTCACATTGCAATGAAAAAATTGTAATGATAAGTGAGCAGATTGGTCGTGTGATGTGCCATATCTGCATAAACCACTTAGAGAATAATGCTCTCACTCAGTATGCATCAATTGTTTGATATTCACATTTTATGTCCAAATGCACTTACCAGTAATTATAACGGAGGTTGCACCTGACAGTATTGTGTGTGGTGGTGATGACTATCGGAAAAGGAAAATTAAAAGAAAATAAAATATATATATATCCTCTATCAATTATATGAATTTATGCACGTATATAGAAAACAATTCTGATTTGTCTGTGGAAAAAAATATATTATTCAAGATTTTCTCACGAAGTTCATCTCCTTATCTAG
Source organism: Salix viminalis (assembly GCA_029228465.1). Classification (NCBI taxonomy): domain Eukaryota; kingdom Viridiplantae; phylum Streptophyta; class Magnoliopsida; order Malpighiales; family Salicaceae; genus Salix; species Salix viminalis. The sequence goes on along the minus strand of CM055440.1, from coordinate 7,527,384 downwards.
CACTCTTTTCTTTCACAGTACCCCTTTTCATGATCTGAGCTCCAAGAAATTATAGCGAAAAAGAAGGTTCGAACAATTTTGTCCACTTTCGCTCATGAACTTCTTCTTCACGGGGGCCAGAAGCTTTTGTTGGACCCATATTATATTATTGGATATATATCCCCAGATTATGGGACCCACTCAGCGAGCACTATCAACGAAGCTGGACTTGCCACGCGGCCCCTCAAACTTCTCTTCTCTTTTTTTTTTTTTTTTCAAAAAAAAAATTAATGAGGAGGACTACTAATACACAGGTAGAAGCAGCAGTCTCTGAAGTCTAATCCCCACACTATAAATACAAGCCTCGACTCTCATTATCCAAAACAACCATTTGGCTCTCCCCTAGGGTAAGCTCATGATAGAAAAAAAACAGAATCTCATGGCTGATTTCACAGAAGATTTGCAAAGCTTTAACCCTCCATTTCCTTTCTTGGATATCGATGCAAGCATGGTAGCAATAAACCATTTCACAGAAGTAAACCAGGCTGTCCAGCTAGACAATCCAATCGTGAACAATTTTCACAGTTTCACGCCTTTCACTTGTGACAACTTCTTTAGCCATCAACCACCAGAATTCCCTGGAAGCTTGGCAGAAAATGTTCTTCCTGGTAGTTACCATCAAAATGTTATGCCTGTTTCTCAGACTCTTACCTCACCCGGAAAGGAAAGTGAATTCCAAGAAAGCAAGAAGAGAAGAGCAATGGATGTGTCTGAAAGCAGTTGCATGAACTCATCTCCTCAAGTTTCTGAAAGTGGGAGTAAAAAGAGAAAAGTATTAATCAAATGAACTGTCCAATCTCTTCCTTTCTGGTTCTTGTTGATCTTTGAGTTCGCTTTTTGTTTATTTGTTGGATAATAGAATCTTATGAGTTGATTCTGTTTTTTGTGATCACAGAGCTCAAGAAGAGGAAAGAGAGTGAAAAACAATGAGGAGGAGGAGCTGGAGGAGAACACAAAAGAAGTGGTTCATGTTAGAGCTAGAAGAGGTCAAGCCACTGATAGCCATAGTTTAGCAGAGAGGGTACATTTACAAACCTTCAAAATCATCAAAATAAATAAATTTGATAATTCATTTTATATTGACCATTATGGGAAATGATGAACTTGGTTGATGTGCACCGCAGGTTAGAAGAGGAAAGATAAATGAGAGACTGAGATGCTTGCAGGATATAGTCCCGGGCTGCTACAAGGTATGAAGAAAATCAAATCAATGTCAATATTTTACTTCTAGCAGAGAAATAATTTTTCTATCTGCAGACCATGGGCATGGCAGTGATGCTGGATGAGATAATTAATTATGTCCAGTCCTTGCAAAATCAAGTTGAGGTGAGCTGATTCTTCAAACTTTATTGCAAAACACAAGCTACTCTCAAAAGGTTCCTTCATTATTATCCCGACACTGACAAATCTCTTCTCTTGTTTTTTCAACTCAGTTTCTATCAATGAAGCTCACTGCAGCAAGCACATTTTATGACTTCAATGCCGAGACAGATGCTATGGAGACAATGCAGGTGTTTAAATATTCTATTACAGTCTTATAATACAGCTTTTATTATGTTTATATATATATATAACTAATGTTGAATGTTATAATTTTTCAGAGAGCAAAAGCAGAAGAGGCAAAAGAGTTACAAAGAGCAGCGAGAGAAGGGTCCGGAGTAGTTGCTCAGTTCCACTCATCATGGCCCCTTTGACTTCAATTCTTACATGTTATTCGCCATACATCATCGCAAGAAGATGCTCTTTATTTCCCAAATATTTTTTAACTTTTAATATATATCAAAATTAAATCCCACTGCAAAGCACAAGTGGCAATGTATGTATAATACACTTTTATTGACAGAATCCTTCGTCTTGGTCTCGTTTCTTTTCCTTAGCCTTTATTTTATCTTTGAGTTTCTTTGATTTTGCAATTCCCTCTTTTTTTTCTATTTATTGCAATGTATGGGGACTGCCAATAAAGCTTCACCAAATTAGATGAAGATGGAGAATTTAAGATGGTCTTCATTTATAACCACCTTCCGTCATCAAAGCCAAGCATGGAGTCTGACAGCATAAATATATCGTTGTCCCATATCATCCAAAGCAGGATTAATCATGATTCAACTTTAGCAGACTAGAATTGGTTCTGTTGAATGTATGTGATTACCACAAAGTTGTTGCCTTATGGCCAATTATGTCTTAGAGTGAGGTCATAAGGAAATTAATTATTTATTGGTGTTGGCATTGAAGGTTATTTTTTTTATTAACATGGGTGTCCCGGTAACTTGTACGTATCTCGACCAATTCCATAGACCCTGAAATTAACGACCATATAAGCATTTAATAGCTATTATATTAGTAACCACAAGGCTTGAACCTGAGATCATAAGAAAAACAAACTCTTCAATTTCAAGTTCTTACCACTGGATCACCTATTAGATAATTTACATTAAAGGTTATAATCATTCATGCTTTAGGGTGTTGGTTTACATGAGCACGTATTTTTTAAAATAATTTTAAATTGATGTTCATGATGGTCAATGATATCAAAGATAAGCTACTTTCTTAAATAATGAAAGATATAATGCTTGTCCCGCCATGTGACTGATGGTGGAAAGATATTGAATGAACATTTGTTTATTTATTTATTTATTTATCATGCTCCAGGATTTGCTTCTGTGTTAGACGCAAAAAACTTGTAAGCATGTCTTAGATACTTGATACTAGAATTGGAGTGTTAGTTCAGTTTGTTTTCATATTTTATGTTGAGTCTTCTATTTATCTATTTAATTGCTTTCAATTTATTCTTGGATACATATTTTTCATTTAATTTATTTTTTATTATATATCTCATTCAAATTGATGGAAATACTCACATTTTTATACACACACACACATAATATAACCATGGAAAAAATGATTGTAACATCACTGAAACATTAGGATAAATTGAGCTAATTTTTCAAAAACTTTTTTTTATAAGAAAAATAGAGTTGGGATCCTATAAAGCTATTTAAAATGTGTTAAAGTCTTTTATCGAATTGAGAATACAGGTTATCTAATTTTGGCCACTTGTGTCTATATATTCATCATACTTTCCTTCCAATTATACAACGGATATTAGAGAGTTATATCAATTTATTTATTTTGCTCTTTCACTACTAAAAAAAGGAGTTATTAGGAACAAATTAATTTGCTATAATTAACAAAGAAATCCATTGCTAACAAACATTAGCAATGGAATTTGCATCGGAAACTATCCGATGCAAATTTGTCGTTGCTAATTCATTAGCAACGGATAATCTCCTGCAGATAAATTAGCAATAGAAAATCCATTGCAGAAAAAAAAATAAACGAATATTCCATTGCTAATGCACATTGTTGTGTAATATTTTGCAACTGAATTTTTGTTGTTGCGCTTTGTAAAGCAACCGAGTATCCGTTGCTATTTCCCGTTGCCGACTATTAGTCAACAATGAAAATTCTATTACTGAACTTTTTTATTCAACGAAAAATTTGTTGCTAATTTTTGTTGTTAAGTTGTAGCCAGCAACAAAATTTCTGTTGTTTATCGTCATTGTTTTTTTTTAATCAATATTAATTTTCCTACTTTATTAATTTTTTAATTACTTTGAAATTAGTATAGCATATTGAAATATCACCAATAAAACTAAATATGGTTCAAATAAAAATTTAGTAAATTAAAATTCATAATACAATTGAAAATTCAATTAAACTTACATGTGCAACTAAGTCAACATATAGTAGAAAGATACATATCTTAAAGTGCTTAAGGTGGAAATGACCTAGGATACTGTGGATGAGTGGAACATGGACCAATATATGGTAGTCGAGGTTGAGGTTTATACACTGGTGAAGATGCAGGACCCATAGGCGCAATTGTATGTGATGGCATCAACAGGGTGATAGGTGTTGGTATACCTTGGTCCATATTTGATGTCCTACCATAGCATCCATGATTGTTCCTGAAAAATTCTTTTATGGAATCTATCTCCTATTTCATTTCTAAAATGAGATCATTTTTTTTTCTTATGAACTTGGCAACTCCTCTTTCAACTCTCGATAATATGTATTAGGATATGATGTCTTCACTAAGTAGAAATGTGATGAAGAATTTGTACTAACTATAGATTTAGCATACGAGATGCACCATATACTCTGTCATTTGTAACCCCCGCTGAAGCCACACACCAAGCTACTCTATCAAATCAAAAATGATTTTCCCGATCAATGCCATACTTTGCAATTATCTCTTTTTTATCATTTTCCTACAAAACAAATACATATAAAAATAAATTCATTTGAATGTTAAATGATATGTAAATTATATTAAAAAAAGTAAAAGTACATACAACCACTGTTTCAGACTTGTTGTCTATGAATGTGTCAGAACATCATCTCATGGAGGTTAGTTCTCACCAATTTGTTCTTGCTATCAACAAGAACAAAAATTAAGAAAATAAATATTGAACAATTAAAATTAGTTATGTTGAACAAAAACAATTCTTACCATGCTAGCTCGATATGATGCAAATGACACTGTACCACCAGAATGAGTGCTTATTTTTCCATCCATTTGAGTTAATCGATTCCGCTTTTAAGATTCTAATCGCCTTTGGAATTCAAGGGTGGACCAAACATCTTTCATTATGTTATTCCAATCATCATTTTTAGGATCTTTATCAAGGCAATCTATAATATTTATGGTGTTCAAACTTGACATAGCTTTCTTGCGGAGCTCGTGTCAATTGCTAGTTAAAGGCAATTTTAACTTTATCTTCCCAAATATAACGAACAATTTGTTCATCTTCCTCAGGGAATGTGTATTTTTTTCTATTAAATAAAACATGATAAATAAATAGAAATTTGCAAAAAACATCCGCAAATATTACAAAAAAAAAAATTACTCTACGAAAAAGTATACCATATTCCAAGAAACTGATTTATACAACTCAATGATTAAAAAAAATATTCATTGACCACAATCAATTAATGTAGAACTTATTCATTAACAACGAGCATATTCTCATAATTGTTTTAAAAAAATAAGAATGTATGTAACTTATAATTGAATTGTCAACTATGCCAAGACAATATGGAATAAAAAGACATCTATATCAAAGTTGATGATGTTTTTATACATATATTATAGTCAATGCTAACTTAAGTAGTTTTAATAATTGAGGACTTAGTTACGTGCATTCTTTTTCAAATATACAATAAAATGAGCAATGAATTTTTTTTTCATTTCTTTAAACTCTTTAAACAGTTCATCCTTACACATTGAATCCGCTTTTCCCAATAATGGCATGCTCCCTTGAAATTAGCTCTCAATATGCCTCTGAATTCACGTCCACATGATGAGTTATTGAACCTTAAAATATTATAATAACAAAATTTCATGAAAAAATTAATGACACAAATAATAAGTATTGTAAAATGATAATTTCAACTTACTATGTTATTCCTTACAAACTAAGCTCTCTTTTTCTTGTAATTAGATCTAATTCTGTGTCAAAACACTTCCGTTTAACTCTTTAAAATTGTGTCAAGAAGAGGTCGAACCATGATTAAATGGGACACCATCTTGATCCTCTAAACCTCTCACATTACTACCATACCCCTCATCACATAAACCTCTCCCATTACTATCATCTCTCTCATCATATATACCTCTCACATTACTACCATCTCCCTCATCTTCATATCTAATGTCATTGACATCATCATTATCACCATCATCACCAATTACACTATCATAACCTTCATGTAAATTATATTCTCTATATATGGGTGGGTCATCTTAAGGGAAACCTTCTTAAGTTTGAAGCAAAATTTGAAAGCCAATTACCCTCCCATAATCATGTTGATGAGGATGTGCACTCCCTAATATAGGTATATAATAATTCTATAAGTTATAATGTTCAGGTTGGCAAGAAGTGGATGCTTTGTTATTTAGCCTGGATAAAGTGTGATTTGATCTAGATGATGTGGACCTATCAATCCTGGAATTTAATATGGATCCATGTTGAGACATTCAAAAAAAAAATTGTCATCAATAATAATTGATATGACAAACAACAAAAATGAAATATTATGAAGAATGAACTAATAAATGAATATGATCTATATAAACTATGAATATGAATAAATGGGTTCACATAGTTAGTGTCTTCGATAAATTCACCCATATCAATGTTATAACAACTTTTAGTAGTTGTCTTAATAACTGTCCACCATTCTGAAGATTTATTATCGGGTGGATATGTATAGTAGACTTATTGACATTGTTGCACCAATACAAAATCCTCATTCCCATATTGTATAGAAGTATGCTTGATTTCAACCAAACCATTTGAACGATGCACTATAAGCCCTCGTTTTGTATCGTACCAACAACACTTAAACATAAATAACTTGCACTTACTCCCTAAATATTTAAGTTGAATGACTTCTTTGAGCATTCCAAAATAATCACACTCATTATCATTGTAGCAACTTCCTTTCATTCAAACCCCACTATTCACTGTCTTTTTAAACCAACCATAACATGGAGTATGGACTTTGAAACCATTCACATAATACCCATTATAGCATTTCACTAAATTTGAAGGGCTCATAGCAAGTGCAAAGATTTGATTCTCAATTCTATTTGATTTGTATTCAACCTACCATAATAATAAGCGATATAAGAATTCAAAAGTCCAAAACAAATAAATAATTGAGTTCAAAAATATGTTTGATGAAAATACTTACATTATTTTTCAACCAATTTGAAAATATCTCTTCATATAGTTTCTCTATTTCAACATCGCTCAATTATTGTTGTTTAGACTTTAGCTCTTGGCGACATTGCCTAAAGTTTTAAAATGTTAGTTAAAATTAAATTATTATGAATTAAGTACGAAAACAAAATATTACACACTTACTATAAATAAGACTTCAATTCTTGGTAGTTGAATACCACATAGTTGTGTGGAATTTTCAACTCAACATATGATAACAGTTTTCTATAAAATCTTTTGGACATTTTTTTTCCTAGTATAGGAAAAAACTAGAAAGTCCATTTAGATTGTTAGGTCCACCATCGTCATTTCTTAGAACTCGCTTCCATATTGTTTGCACATCATCAATGAAATAATGAGATGCAAAATTGGTAATTTCATCAATCAAGTATGTTTCACATATGGAACCCTCGACTTTAGCTTTATTGGTCACTTTCTTCTTCAAATATAACATATACCTACATTACATTTGTCAATTAGTTTGAAAACAAACAAAAAAAAACAACGTGAACAAAAATTATATGGTACGCAAACATACTGTTCACATGGATATATCCATCGATATTGAACGGGTCCACCAATTTTTTCCTCATAAGATAGATGTATCGTCAAGTGTTCCATGGAGTCAAAAAAAGATGGAGGAAAAATCTTTTGAAGTTTACGCATTATTTCAGTTATATTCATCTGCATCAAATACATGTGGTGGACATTTAAATTTGTAGCACAAATATCCCGAAAAAAAACTGACAATTCAGTTAATGCCTTCCACAGTGGTCTAGGCAAGAAAGGTTGGAAAGCAATAGGAAGAAGTCTTGACAATCATGACTTTTCATGCCTGAAACCTTACATTATGTCTCTTTTATACACCGTGATATGTTTGAAGTATAACCATAAAAAAAAACAATTATTTTATTAATGACAATAATTGTTATTGTTGTTTCTTGAAGAGATAATAAGTGTTGTTTGTAAACCCGACCACTTGCATCTTATTGCAAATGTAAGTTTGATTTCTTACAATATAGCTAAATATCCAACCTAGCCTTCACATTGTCCTTGCTTCTATCAGGACAATCCATTACTGTAAAGAAAATATTGTCAAAGAAATTGTGACAAATCAGATTGGTATGTCAATATAGAAGCTTTAAAAAAAAATGTTTTTCTTAACCCAATTGTGATTGACTCCAAATCCAAGAATTTTGTCATAATCTAAACAGCTTCTACCATGTAGATCAGTAAATTGTGACACTTCAAGTAACATGGTCAACAAGGGATAGGAGGGAGCCTTACAATTACTCTACAAAAATCCTTATGTATTGTAGCACACCAAGATCAACAGCAAAATAATTGGGACTATATTATCATGAGGTTTATAAAATGAAGGACTACATTATTATTAAGGCCAACATCTAGGGACTAAAGAATAATTAATCCTATTACACTATATGCTAAAACAAAATGGGTCGTTTACAATTGTTCATGCACACACAAAGCACCGTGGAGTGGACATTTGCTCCAGTGCTTCGCGCGCGCATGAACTCTTTTTTTTTCTCCAGCCACATGACTTTTTTTTTTTATTTGTATGGTAGAAATGACAAAGGAGTGGCTGTGGCCGAGCAATTTTCTGTGCGTTGGCAGTATAGGGCGCGAGAGTTCGAACCGCTCAGACAACAAAAAAATTGGGTTTGTAAAACCGGGTTATTTTTTTTAAAGAATTGGGTTTTTAAAAAAAATGTTTTTTTTAATAACTGGTTGTTGTTTTTTTTTTACAATTTTGTTTTAATAACTGATGTGTCCGGGCCAGCTTATGCGCACCACGACTAATCTCCGAATCCACTTTTTATTGACATTTTTTTCCTTTTTTTTCCACTTATACATTTTTTTCCTTTTTTTAACTGAGGTGTCCAGGTCAGCTTACACGCACCATATTTTTTTCTTTCCAAGTATATTTTTTTTCCAGGCCAACTAAGTGAACCACGAATAATCCTTGGACTGATTTTTTTTTAACATTTTTTCCTGTTTTGTTTTCCCCTAACATATTTCTTTTATATAATCATGGTGTCCGGATCAGCTTACACACACAACTACTATAATTAATTTATAGAATAACTAAAGGAGATCGCAATTTCAAAAAGTAATGAATGTATATATTTTAAGCCGCTAATATGAAATAAATAGCAAAATATATAATTAGTCTAACATATTTATCAAAGAAAAACTTACAAATAATTATTATCATTATTTTTAAGGCGGTAATATGAAATAAATAGCATAATATATAATTAGTCTAACATATTTATAAGGAAAAAATTGACAAATAATTATTATCATTATTTTTAATACCTTATCTACAATAATTAGAAATTTCAACACCTAATAATATTTTTTAAAAAAAGAAATTAAAAAATAAAAGAAATGACAAAAAATATATATATATATATCATTAGATTTTAAAAAAAATTATTTGACGTGAAGAATAAATAAAAAGAAAAAGAAAAAAGAGAATAATAAACTGAACAATTACGACACACCCAACCGCCAACGAATGCCCAATTGACTACAAAAAAAATCATCTCTAATTGATTTTATCGATTGCATTTTTTTCATCAACCGATTATATAATTATCAAAATAATTAAGACACATCAAACAATCAATCAATTGCAGTTTTGCAATCTATGAATTAAATAAATCGACACACAATAGCAATCAACCAGAAATAATCCATCTTTGATAGATTTTAGCGGTTTCAATTTTGCTATCTGCTGGTTAAATAGTTCATTGCCGTTAAAATAAACCCAACCATCAACAAGTTCGATACAACAATTTTACTAATTAAATATTAAAATCACCAATTATAACACGCATAAAATCAATCAGTTTTCTACATAAATAGAAGCCCAGCACAACATGCGGGCAAGTTCGCTCCCATTGGAACTGCTCACCTACACCCATTGGCACTGTGGAGTGGATGTTTGCTCCGGTGCTTCACGCATGCATGTGCTCCTTTTTTTCTTCTTTTTGGAACAATATATTAACAAAAATGTCCCTTGAAAAGGACAAAAAATGTTGCATGGGTTAAGGGTCTCAAAGGTATTTGCACGTTTTTGGTCCAGTCCGGTCCGGTTTGTCTGGCCGGTTTTTCTCTCTTAATAATTCATGGAACAGTGTACTAACCGTTTTGTCTCTTCGAACAGGACAAAAATCAGACGTTGGAGGGAGGGGCGATCCGGTAATTAATCAATTTTTTATTCTTTTTTTACGCCGATTACTGTTGGCGTGTCGTCTGTTTCCGCACTAATGCGTGTTTCGGACGGTACGTGCGGCTGATTCCGGCAACTAAAAATGCCCAACCGGCGTCTACAATGATTTTCATGCATGTTCTCTTCCACTTGGTGCGGCGCGTGTGACGATATGGTGTCCGGAGACGTGTCATTGGTCGTTTGAATCCCCCCCCCCCCATTTCTCTCTCCTACCTGCGCCAGCTGACGTCAGTCAGCTGTTTTTTGTCAAATTTCATTTCAGTCCCTGAATGCTCGAATTTGTTGTTCTGGCCCTTAGTGCTATTATATAGGTTTTGATGTGTTTCAATTTCTTCCTTCAATTGACATTGATTATATATTATAGTTTCAATTAGGTCCTCAGTCTTTTAATTTTGCAGAATGGTCTTGAATCCTGAATATTTTTGGTATCAAAGTTTTCAATGATTTCAATTCCATCCTTCCAAGCAAATTTATTATAAATCCTTAATATTTTCAGTATCAAAGTTTGATGTCTTTCAATTTCATCCTTCTATGCAAGTTAATTATGGTTTCAGTTGCATTTCGGTCCCAATTCTTTAATTTCCGGTTTTGTTTTAAATTATTTAATTTCAATGTTTAGATTTACTTCAATTTTGTCCTTGAAATTAAATATATTATTTAAAGCATGTCAAATGAATTATATATTTGTATATTTATATCAAATGAAAGTATGTGAGACTAATTATATGTTTTAATATTTATTAAATATTATCGCCTAAAAATATATAGAGAGATAAAACAAATGACCTAGGATTTTTTGAAGATAAAAAAATAATTTAAGTATTCTTAAATACATTTAATATAATAATATGATGAATAAATCTTATTAAAAAAAAATTGCTTTGGATTTTAATTTTGTGCTCTTTTGTTTAAGTGTATTTCTTAAAAAAAATTACAATATTTTTATTTATAGTATTTCAAATCTAATATTACTAGGGAAAAAAGACAACTAAAAAAAAAAGGTTGACAAATTTACCTAGGTTATCTATAATTAAAAAATATGTGAGTTACTTCTCGTTTTGATTACACTGTTTCTTTTAGACGACAAATAACTAATTATAGCACGCATAAAAATTAAGTTTATTTCTTAAAAAAATTACAATATTTTTATTTATAATGTGTGAGATCTAATATTACTAGGGGAAAAAAACAACTCATAAAAAAATAGACAAATTTACCTAGGTTATCTGCAATAAAACAAAATATGAACCACTTCTCATTTCGATTACACTATTCTTTTTAGGCAGGAAAAAAATTATTTATTATAATTTTGCTAATTAAATAGTAAAATAACTAATTACAGCATGTAAAAAATTAATTAATTTTCTACGTAGAAAAAAACTCGGTGCAACGCGCGGGCAAGCATACTAATTATAGCACGCAAAAATCTCATTTCTAACATATTTTATCTATTACAATTTTACTAATTGAACATTAAAAAAACTAATTATAGCAAGCAGAAAAATTAAGTTTATATATATATATATATATATATATATATATATATATATATATATATATATATATATATATATATATATATATATATATAAATAAATAACATATTTTTTATTTTCAAAGAATAATAATTTACGAACAATATTCTAAAATATTTTTAATATAATAATATGAGCAATCAATTTTACAATCAGTTTTCTACATAGAAAAAAATAATTTCTAACATATTTTATCAAAAGAGTTTTAGCAGTAGCAACATTCAATCGCTTCGTTGAGGAAAAAATACCCTATTTCTAACAAATTTTATGAATTATAATTTTACTAATTAAATATTAAAATAACAAATTACAAAATACACAAAATTAATCAATTTTTTACATAAATAAAAAAGCTCTGCGCATTGCGCGGTCAAATTCACTCGTAATATACTACGTGGATATGGTGTTCGGCAGACAAGTGCACTTCTTCTATCTTTCAGAGTCTGTTTTCTGGTAATAATAAAAACAACAGCAAAATAAAAACAGAGTCTGTTTTTTGCTGCAACCCCAGCCTCTCTCAGTCACAGCCAATTCTCAACCACTGAAAACAAGAGCACGACAATCTTATCAAACTCTATATACAGAATCACATCATCATCATCATCATCATCATCATCATCTATCAGTGAAGTCGAGTATGAGCTTGGGGAATTGTGAGTTTAGCAGCATCCTGTTTACGAGATGAATAACAGCCACAAATTGCAATTACTGTGACAGCTGCAGAATAGTCTCTTTTTATTCAAAATTAGCTGCATCTGAATATAGACGAATACATTTAAATATGTAGCAGTAACACCAAACTATGTTATTTCTACCATGAAAGGCTGAAGGCTAGTGACCAATCTCAAACAGTTAAAGATCATTACTAAAAACTATATGCAAGATTTACAAGAATCTCTAAAACAGCACCGAAACCTTGGGCAAATCTAGCTAATATTTAGCCTGGATAATATACTTCTTAGGAAAGAAAAGTCCAAAAATTGTAGAGATTACATGAGAAAAAGAGCTGGAGAAATACTTATAGGTGGGCATGCATGCAATCGAGAAACTAAAGTAAGCCAAAAAGGAAATTAAGAAGCATGGAGAAATAACTCAAAGAGTAAACCAAACCTTCAACAATGGTGGTGGTGGTCGTAAGTTTACTAGAGGACGTAGATAAGAGCATGATTTAGGGCTGTGAAATTAATTAGCAGGGTTTCAGATTGCAGTAAACAAGGAACTAGTTGGAGAGGGAACTAGCAGCTAACATGGGCAGGTTCAAGGATCGAAATAGAGTGGCTTTGGAAATGGAAGAGGTTGTTAGCTAGTCAGGATCAAAATCTTTGACATCACCAAGTCACCACTCTCAACTACTATTGCAAAGCATGCTTATTCATGAGAATAGTAGTGACCACCTTCATTAGTGTGCTTCCTTAAAAAGAAAATTTAAGAAGTTAGAGGATTATTTTCCGGTTTTATATGATATTGGATTATTAGTTGTTTTACTGCGTCTAACATGACTATAATTTTTGGATTATAAATAAATGTCAATATCTAGTGGATTTGATGAATTCTATGTAGTGGCATAGTGAATTTATAATACAAAATGGTGGCAATCATGGGTTGCCAATAGGTTTCTTTCGTTTTTAGGCCAACGTGTTCTTCTTTTAAATGAAAGCATGTCTATTATTCTAAGCAAAAAGTCACGAAAAATTAATGCGATGGGTATTTTGAATTTGAAATTACACTAAACCATTTTGAAAATATGTTGTGATACTTGATTAATGTTTAACTCTAAAAAAATCAACTTTTTTTGAAGCAATATAATGAAAGATTCTAAGGATAAAATAGTGCAAGTGCAACACCGTAGCCGATTTTATTTATGTTTCAATGTATTTCATGTTCAATTTTTTGGGAAGATTTTAAAAAAAAACTTTTCAACAAGGTTTTCCAGTAAATAGATCAGCAACATATTCCTTGTTGCTATTCAAATTTTGACCTCCTTGATTGAGGTATTTTCAAAGAATTTTTTTTTTTGATATAATTATATCATGTTCTTGTGATATCATCAATTTTCATTCATTATAGCATGATATAAGGTGTTCTAGGCATTCTAACTTACAAATTACTATCAAACATGTTCAAGAATCATATTCCTTTCCATAATTTCATCAAGTTCACCTCAATTACCATCAAGTAGAATACAATCAAGCTCAAACATGTATATTTTCAAGGGTTCACCTATCCAAGTTTTCATAGAGTTGAAACATGGGCATTGGCAATAAGTGTTCATTTCATCATATTCAATTACACCATTCCAATTATAAAACACTAGGTAATAACTTATTTCACATTACACGTATGAGTTCACTTTTTATCATTTATTTGATTTTTCTAAATATATTAATCACACAAATGCTTTTTTATTCTTCTTTCTCCTGGTTGAACATGGTATCCTCTCTTCTAATTTACTCATGTAAATCGTCGTTTTCACAATAAACATGTCTATGTTATCATGAATTAATTCACATATCAATCCTTTAAGTCCTCAATCAAGTAAGTTCTTCATTATATGATGTAATGATGTAAAACAAGGTGACACATATGCATAATTCTATTTCAACTCAAGTATTTTTTGAAAAGCATATCAAGATTACTTTTGGCACATTTCATCATTCCATCCCATCTGATACCTCTTCATTCTTTCAATAGGTTAGGGTTTGTTCTTCAATATACATCAATTTTACTTGTTAAAGGTTTTGAAATTACATTCTTTTTATCCCTGTTTTCCATAATTTTTCCATTTAATCTTTATAAAACTGAAAGTGAAAAAACCTAAGGTCAATCCATTTAAGGTTCTTTTTTTCATCTTGTCTCCAAAATTTCAATTAGGAGACTGAGGTTATTCTTACCACACAATTTCTACACAAATTTAGGGAATGCTTAATGGTTTTGCCACTTATCCCCTTTTTAAATATGGTAGGTAGTGCTTGGGTGCTCTTATCCTAGTACTCCTTTTTTGGTTATTCTTAAATTGTTTTTTTCATGTTTTCCACTCAATATTAACTAACCTATTTTATTTTTTTTAGGTTTTACACTTGAGGCACATAAGCCTCGTTTATCATCTTTTGCGGAGAATTAGGTGCATTAGTATGTTCAAAAGGCATTATCGACCACTTATATAAACACATATTTAGTTTTAAAAATAATTTTTCATTCATCACCTTTTTATCCTAATTTGATGATAGCCATTTTTCAAATTAATTTTAAAGAATATGATTGAACCATACAACTCATATAATATATCATCTAAAATATAGGGATAAAATATCAATATTTGATAGTGATATTGTTGATTACTCTACAATTCACACAAATGCATTGAGTATTGTCTTTCTTTGATACTAAAAGTACTTGAACTGTATATGGAATTATATTTTCTCTAATGTACCCATTAGACATTGTAAACCCAAGAAAAAGTAAACACATTGTTGGAAGAATTGTGAAATCAAAATTTAAAATTATGGAAGGATATACCATTAATTAAAAAAGAGATTGGATAAAAAAGATGAAGGTTAAGAGAGGGGTTAGTTTATAAATATAAAAAACTTAAAGAGTATTGTGTGATAAGAAAAAAGATGAAAATGTTAATAGAAACATTTTTTAATCTTCTTTCCTCCATGGCTGAACATATGCCCTATATAGGAAGAGAAGATATAAAAGAAAAACTAGGAGAAATTTTGCCTAAATAAATTTTAGAAGATATGATTCTAACACCTAAAAGAACTAGAATGGGTTTTAAAAGAAGAACTTAAAGTATTCTTCTTTTGTTAGTGGTGGGTTGGAAAAGTGAAGAGGAGTGAAAGAGAAAACCTAAATCCTTGCCTTCCTACCTTTAATTTCTTGCATATTAGTGGTAAGAAATCTAGTTTTAAGGTGATTTAAGTTTACTATAAATTGATTTTAGTGAGCATGTGAAAAGCCCTAATCCATATGAATGATTGATTGTGTATAGTTGAAAATGTAATATTGTGAATGTGTTTCTAAATGTGAAAAAAGGATGGTTATAGATTTAAGTTTAGAGTTAAAATAAGAATTTTCTCCTCACCATAGTTGTAGGGTTCAGTCAAATAAAGAGTGGGTGAGAGATAATTTGCTTAAATGTAAGCCAAATATATAGAAATGTGTTGTAGAATGACTATTGGTGTAATGCTTAAACTTCAAAATATGTTGGAATAGGATGTTTGATTTTTATTGTTGGCCATTCGACCATGGTTTGTAAGAAAGAGTTATAGAAGCTTAGATGAGAAATGATTTTGATTGGTTTGTTTCTATCAAACTTTGTATATAATGAAGTCTAAGTCTTTGAAAGAATGCATGGGAGGTGTTTGATTATTTGCCAATTCTATGAATAGTCTGGATAGTTTTGATTTTTAGATCCCAACTACTATTACATAAGTAAAAAGATAGAATTTTATGTATCTTTCAGAAAGTAAGTTGTAGAAAAATAGTTTAGCTAGAAATTGGAACTAGTTTTTGTCTCAATTGGAGTTATACAATTTCAGATATGAACGAAATACCATTTAAAGGATCAAGTTCTTAGTAACAGGGCGAATTTTACCATTTAGCTTTTAACAAATTTTAGGATCAGATAATGATTGAATTTTGGGTAGTTGTATTCATAAACATTGTGCTAGAAGATGTTTACTTTCATTAAAATTGACATTTCCTAAATTGGAGCTTTAAAACTCAAGTTAAGGACTAGAAACTACATACTGCTCATGCTATAATTTGATGGATAAATTGTATATATATGTAAAATGGGCAATTTTGAGTTGCGTTAATGACTTAATTTGATTTATCTTTCTTCTTAACAACTAAAT
This sequence comes from Salix viminalis, assembly GCA_029228465.1. Taxonomy (NCBI): domain Eukaryota; kingdom Viridiplantae; phylum Streptophyta; class Magnoliopsida; order Malpighiales; family Salicaceae; genus Salix; species Salix viminalis. The sequence continues at coordinate 7,510,901 of CM055440.1, read as the reverse complement.
AAGTATATCTTATCTTTCAAAACGATTAAGCTATACTTGAATCTATTTTTTCAAGTTTGAGTTATAAAAGAAACATTAAACAATGTTCAACATGTGTGAGCGACATTCATTTGGTAAGTGATGATTAATTTGCTTGAAACATTATCCTTGATGTAGAACCTTGAATAAGGATTACGTGGATGAAAATGAAAAACAAATATGTGTGTGTGATTATGTACAAGGGTGTGAGTGTGTGTGGAACTTGAGATTTTTATCGTGTTAGTGAACATGTGAACTTAGAGATTAAGTTGAATGAATTGTTTTGAATGAAATTTTGACATGAACTCATGTGTCAATTGTGCAATTGAATCTTAACTAGTATAAGAAGAGGTGCCAAGATAATTCAAAGTACAAGTGCACATACTCATTAGTAGGTACTAAGTAGATGACTAACACCTCACAAATCACTATTTTTACACTAATTTATATATATCATGTTGCTACCAAAATTCATGATATAGTTAAGAACTTGGAGTATGAATGATTGCTGAGCACTAGAATAAGAGTGCTAATGCTAACATGATATATCAGAAAAATAACAAGCCTTAGAAAAGGATGTCCAAGAGAATATGGCCTCCAAAATGGAATGCTAGAATTGTTGGCAAGGTAATGAATTCTCTAGAATAGAGATAAACAAGGTAATTTGTCTGCGTGTTGTGTTAAACTTTTTTCTATGTAAGAAACTGATTAATTTTTTGTGTTTTATAATTGATTACTTTAATATTTAATTAGTAAAATTATAATAGATAAAATCTGTTAGAAATAGGTTTTTTTCCGCCAAAAAAAACATTGTAATCGAAACGCAGGGGAAGTGATTCGTATTTTTTTAATTGTAGATAACTTGGATAAATTTGTTTATCCATTTTATTTATGTATTGCCTTTTTTTTACATAATATTAAATGAAATATTATACATAAAAATACTATAAAAGTAATTTTTTAACAAAAATAACCTAAAATCCAAAACACCCCTCAGTTAAATAACTTTCTTTCTTTCTTGCTTTTGTCTTTTGCTCTGATAAACCCCAAATCAAGATAGAATCATTTCTAACAGTAAACCACCGTGTTGATCTAGAAGAAGCTTATCTTCTTTGCTTTTCCTTTTCTGCTTGTCAAATTTAATTTTGTTAAGAGTTTGCATTTTCGGTCAGATGGGGTCTTGTAGAATGGTTCTTTGAACTTAATCCGCGGTGGGGTTGTCGAACTCTTGTCGATTTCTATAGAATTGTGATCGTCAAGGTACAGTTTCTTTTGCTGTGGTATTGTTCTTCTTCATTTTATTGAGATAGAATTGTTGTACTTCCATTTTAGCCCAAGTGTTGTAAGTATTGATATAATCTCTAGTTAAGCACAAGGGTGTGGTTTGATCTGGTGATTAATTGAGGAATGGTTTTTTGGTTAGGCTGTTGGTGAATTTAGTACCTGCCTTTTGACGGAAATAGTCTGTGTTGGGCTTTTGACGAGTTGTTCAGATTAGAATTGCACAACTAGGAATTTGTATTTTGGAAACTGAATTTTGGATAGAGTTGAATGAGCAATAAGTATTTTCCCAAGTGTTTTGTCTCAATAGGTATATGTGTTGATTGGAAGGGTTTTGTTGGTATGTTTATGGGATGAGATGATTTTGATGAGCTACTGGCTACATTCTCACTTTGATCATACAGTTAGGTGAAGATCAGAGATGGCTAGCCCTACGGTAAGCAAAACTAGAAGTGTGCTAGAGGGTTTAGTAAGACAAGGTTCATTTAAATGGCTACTTGGAAAGGGAAGTTCTTTCAATGAAGAATTTGAGGAGATGGAAAGTTCTCCATCAGCTGGCAGGAATTGGATAGCTGAGCTCTCTCCACTTGCTAATGTGGTTGTTCGTAGATGCTCAAAGTAAGTTGGGCTATTCTTTTTGTGTTCCTGCTTGTTCTTTTCCCATGCTGTAGTTTCTGTGCAAATTATGATTCAGTTGATTTGAGAACTTTCTATATAGTTTGACTTTATATATGACCATCTTGTAGGCTGGTGTTCCCTTTTCACTTAGACTGTCTGATTACTAAAAGTATATGCATTACCTTTCTACTGCAATTTTCATCTCCTTATGGTCAAGGGCTATAATGCAGAATCCTTGGCATTTCGGCTAGTGAGCTTCAAGAAAACTTCAATGCTGGGGCTTCTGATTCCTTAAAGCATCTTTCCTGTTATGCGAGGAATTTTTTGGAATACTGTTGCTTCAGAGCACTGGCTTTATCTACTCAAGTCACTGGTCATCTAGCTGATAAAAAGTTCCGACGGTTGACATATGACATGATGCTAGCTTGGGCGACTCCAGCAGCTGCTAGCCAACCATTTCTCAATGTAAAATTTTCCACTGAATTATGCGGACCTTATTTGTTAATGTCACTAGATGTTTGGCTAGCATAATTTTCCACTTTAGAACATCATTTTTATACAAAAATATAATGAAACTGTTTCTCACAATTTTGGCATGGAGATTCACACTTGCTCTTTTCTTGCATGAATATTGTAGAAGGTTTAGAAGAATCTAATTTTGAATTCCAAACATACTCCTTCTCCCCCATCCCTCTCAGCTCATGCATGCATGTTGGTCTATGTGTGCTTGTTACTATTATCCACATTTTCCCCCGTCCTTTTGAATATTTTGGCTAATATGGAGTAATTGTATGTAGAAAGTGTTGAAGATATGGCTTCTTACTGTTGATTTGTTATCTATGGATATTTCCTGTTAGGTAGATGAGGACATAACAGTTGGTCTAGAGGCCTTCTCTCGAATATCTCCAGCAGTTCCAATCATTGCCAATGTGGTTACCAGTGAAAATCTTTTTGATGTGCTTACTAAGACAACTGATGGCCGGCTTCAATTTTCCATCTATGACAAGTACCTAAGTGGACTAGAAAGGTAACTTTTATGTTAACTGACAAGTACATCGTTTCCAACAAGATCATTTGTCTGCTTTTAGTTTGTCATGCTACTTAGAGCACCTGTCATTTTATAATGTAGTTGCCCATCCAACAAATGCTAAATTACTTTTGTCTCTCTATATTTTTTAAGTTCCTTACTTTTTAGGTTTGCCTAAAATGCTCCTTTTTTTCTCACTTATTATTTTCTGTCTGCTTTCTACCCAGGAACTGATTTTTTTTTCATGTTTGTTAAGTCACACAGGAAGAGACTATATTGCAAAATACATCACAAAGCAACAATGTGGATTATCAAGAAAGCACACAGCCTTACTCACACCCTATCTAAAATTTTATATCTAAGGAAGGTCACACACACACACACACATATCTCACATATCCATTTCCACATAGTGAAACATAAAGCTAGATCACCTAGCAAATAATTCTTATTAGTTGCATTTTGCATAGAGCTTTTAATATTGTGTCAGGCTTGTTTTGAATGATGCTTTTTTCCTTCCTTGATGCTTTTTTCTCATTATCCTATCAATCTCTAGAATATATCAGGTTGAATCTTGTTAGTTGTCACCATGAAAGCGGACTGAATGCTATGACTAGGATGATGTTTTATTCAGAAATGGCTGTACAGTTTGATTTTGTTTCCATCTTGACAACCTTTTAAATTATACTTGATTGTAAAGGTCATAATATTTCATGTAAAGATTATATAATTTACAGTGGCAATTTTATGTCGTGTATATTGTTATGTCGTGTAGGAACATACAAATTTACGGTGAACATAATATCTTACTCCTGTAATGTTATGTCGTGTAGGCACATACATCCGGATTTATATTTTAGGTTTATCTTCTCTATAGGGCAATAAAAAAGATGAAGACCCAATCAGATTCATCACTCCTTTCCACAGTGCGATTGTCAAGAAGAGAGAAGATTCTGGAAGTAGATGGAACGGTGACAACCCAACCAGTTCTTGAACATGTTGGAATATCTACATGGCCAGGTAGTTTCATTGGACAAGTGATTTGGTAAATTTACTGTATTTGTTCCCTTCTTTTTGGGAAAAGGAAATCAAGGTAAAGTGTAAACATACATTTAAAAGAGGTTATGATTTAGGCAGATGATAAAATTTCCCTTTACTTCAGATAAATATATGCTGTGCAATATTTGCCTAATTTCTTATATTTTCTATCATGTGCATACAGGTCGTCTAACTCTCACTGACCATGCACTGTACTTTGAAGCTCTCCATGTGGTATCCTATGACAAGCCAAAAATATATGATTTGTCAGATGACCTAAAACAGATTATCAAACCTGAGTTGACTGGGCCATGGGGTACTCGTCTTTTTGACAAGGCAGTCTCCTATAAATCTATTTCCTTGTAAGTCGTGATTCATGTTTGTTTTCCTTTCCATTGATGAAATATATGTTTTGGAGTTAGATATGCTAGAATCTAGGTGCTGTCTCATTAGCTACTTTTGAGAGCTTTATTAGCATTAACCTCAAATTGTTTCTCTTGTAGATCAGAGCCAGCTGTCATCGAGTTTCCTGAGCTTAAAGGCCATACTCGTCGTGATTTCTGGTTGGCAATTATTCGGGAAATTTTATACGTTCACAGATTTATAAAAAAGTTCGAGATCTCTGGAGTTGAACGGGATGAAGCTCTTTCAAAGGCTGTACTTGGAATTCTGCGGCTTCAAGCAATTAAAGAAATTGGTGCTTTAAATTCTGCTTGCTGTGAAACTCTTCTCATGTTTAATCTTTGTGATCAACTTCCTGGTGGGGATTTGATACTGGAAACCCTGGCAAACATGTCCTCCATAAGGGAATTAGATCAGACTAACAATTATAAGGCTGGAGGCGGGATGTATTCAATCTCTTCCTTGGCCATGGTTTCCAATTTAGGGTTTGTTCTAGGAACAAGTTCAAATGATCTGAATGAGGCTGGGCTTGTTGTTGGTGAGATAGCTGTGGGAGAGATGAGTTCATTGGAGAAGGTGGTTAAGGAATCTCAAAACAGCTACAAAAAAACTGTGTTGGCACAAGAAACAGTCAATGGAGCTAAAGTAGATGGCATTGATACCAATCTTGCAGTAATGAAGGTGATGCTAATTATAGTACTATGTAACTTTGAGTTTGAATTTTACCAAGCACATTTGCCCCCTTGTTCCATCTGCCTCTTTTCCTTTCCATGATCGATGTCATGGTAAAACTTTAGAATGACAGGAAATGGAGGGTATATGTTTGCTGACAAGGCTAACAAATATAAATTACACTAGTGGAATTAATAACAGCTTTTTTGTGTCTGAATTATTTCCGCTGCTTACATTATTTGAAATAGAGTTGCCAAGAAGATATTTGGTTTTATTGTGTGACAACAGGCCATTTTCTTAAGCTCTTTTATATTGTACCTTCACTAATCTTTCTAATATTTCTTGTTAACATGGAAGTTCTCCCTGGTGCTTGCAGGAGTTACTTCTCCCTGTTATGGAAGTTGGGAAGTGGCTTATTTCCTTGATACAGTGGGATGACCCTATGAAGTCTTTGGTGTTCTGTTTGGTTCTCACTTGTGTCATTTGGAGGTAAGACATTAATTACATTATTGAAATTTTTTGGGTTTGAGTATAAATGTTTGATTATTCAGAGACTATAATGATGCAAAATCATCCCGTTATCCTAATAGTAGTGGAGTTTTTGTTTATCAACTCTGCTGTGTAGTTTATATAAATGGTGAAAGGATTAAACATGAATGGAAATCACTGGTTATATTTAGCTGTGGTTAAGGGTGCATTTGAGATTTTAATTTCTTTGGAAGTGCTCTCTTTGGATGACCAAAGCTATGAATGCAATATGTAGTATGTTGAATCCTTGCTGGATTACCTTGAATTAAGCAATCTAGCCTGTCCCTTATTTGCCTCTCCTTTGGACTCTAAACCAAATTAGTCCTTTTCATTTACTTTGTACTGTTTGAGTTACTTTTCCAACAGGAAATACATTTCGTAGGTTGGGATGATAGTTTTCTCTTAAATAAAAATAAAAGTCCACTTTCTTCCCTTTTCCTGATTTGCAAAGACCTCATTAATGCATTAAACTAGCTCAAAAGTTTAGGTTTTTTATCTTACTTTACCTTCACTACTAGCTTACATCATAAAATAAAAATGAAACAAATCTTGTTAAAGAACAAGCTTTTCATGGTCAACTGTATTAGAAACTGAATCAAAAGATAATCATATGTGATTTCCAAATACTTCCAACCTACCCCAGTTTAGCCGTTGGGGACTGGGATTTTGACATTTTGTTAGGATGGAAACATGAATCGCACAGTTACTGACCCGTTGTCTTGTGTGCGAAATGGTTTATTCATGGATGCATTCTGCGCACCAACAGAAGATTTAATTGCAGTCTTTTTATTTTTTTTGAAATTCAGATCTGGTAACCATTTCAAATTTTCCTTCCATGAGATTTGAATATGATGGTCATGTCAGAACTCCATCTTTTCTTTCCCAGTATAGGTTTTTTCATTTGTAAATAATGAATGGTGGGAATATGGTTATTGGATTCAGAAAGAGTATTCATTAGCTTTCTCGCATGGATTCATGTTTGATGTCATAGCCCTTCGAAGCTACTTTGGGAAATGTGCTAAACTGATTTATGGATGAATCTTTCTAAAATATTAGCTAGATATATATCTAATCAAATATATCAAAATGTTTCTGGATTAATAGGAAGCAGATTTGATCATGGATGAAAACCTAGGGCAATTATGCAAATTTCTTTTTGGGAAGGCTATAGACAGGATTTTACAAATATATATATATATATATATATATATATATATATATATATATATATATATACCATAAGGACATCTACATTCACAGTTGCTGAAAGAAAGTGTCACGGAGGAGGGAGTTCCTGAAAGGGGGAGAGATTTCTCTGCAGGATTAGGCTGATTTCTCTACAATGTTACAATGACAGTTTTTTCCAGTTTTTTCCCTTAACAAGTACTTCATGGATGTGCATTTTAGGGGATGGCTGAGCTATGCCTTTGGATTGATGATCATCTTTCTTGCTATCTTCATGGTGCTCACTCGATTTTGTAACCAAGGAAGGCCTGCTGATAAACTCAAGGTAATAGCACCTCCACCAATGAAAACGGTGGAGCAGCTTTTAGCTGTTCAGAATGCTATTTCTCAAGCTGAACAGTTCATCCAGGATGGAAACATTGTCCTCCTCAAGTTTCGTGCCTTGCTTTTGTCCATTTTCCCACAGGTTACTCTCTGTCACTCCTTGCTGGCCAACATGTCTAATCTTTTCTAATTCTTACGTTCTTATATGTCATAAATCGTAAGTGCATTAAGAGTGTAATTACACGTCATTTCTCCATGTTCTATTCAAATTACTCAACTGCATGCTGCTTTTGGGTGTTTATGCAATTACAAGGCAAGCGAGAAATTTGCGTTCGCCCTCCTGTGTGTTGCTTTGATCGTGGCATTCGTACCTAGCAAGTATATTACTCTGCTGATCTTTTTGGAGACATTTACAAGATATTCACCTCCAAGGAAAGCTAGCACAGAAAGATGGACAAGGAGATTAAGAGAATGGTGGTTCAGCATACCGGCAGCTCCTGTAGTTCTTGAAAGAGAAAAGGAAGACAAAAAGAAGAAGTAATGGACACCCTTTTATACATGTACATGTACAGTTATGTTTCCACAGAACCATCTGTGCGGAGTGTAAACCCCTCAACCAAGGAAGAAGAATCATTATTAAGAGAAAATAAAAAGCTTAAAAAGTTTGTTCTTCTACTGCAAGGATTTGTTTAGTTTCAATGGATGCGATGTGCCATTTTTAGTTCCAACATCTGGGTATCATATTTCTCCTTAGATTGAGTATAGAATTGCAGCTAAAATCAATAACTGGGTCCTCCTGCAGTTTGATCGAGTATGTGTGGAATGGGTAATAATGGTGGATTGGATTTGATAGCCAAGTAATTTAACATGTAATAAGCAGATCAAATAAACTATTTTGATAGCTGGTATTTTCATCTCAAGTAAATATGAACGTTAACTAGTCGCACATAAATTAATAAATAAAGCAAATGAAATGGACGAAGCATAAAGCGAGTGGAAGGAAGATCTTCGGATAAGCATGAAATGCCAAATCGGCGGCCGGAAAAGAAGAATGTTTTGATCTTCTTGCCGTCGTGGGAATCCCCCGTCATCCGGGATAAAGAAATATTGGCTACAGAACCACTGTTGAAAGGCGGCATAGAGTTTTAACCATAGTTATCAATACTGTTCCGGTTTTTCTATTAGAACGGAAAGTTCCGGTTTCGGAGCGTTTCGGCGTGTCGTTTCGGGGTTGTACTGTTCATATATAATTAATTATATATGTATATAACTATATATATAAAAATTAAAATATTAATTTAACAAGCATAATTAAAATTCAAGATAAATTAACTTTAAATTATACAATTTAAACACAAAGTCAAACAAACATAATCTCAAAATTAGAAAAAAAATCACAAGTTAAAAAAAAAAAAAAAAAAAAGAGGATTTTAAGGCCGGAACGGCACACCCGGAACGGTACCGAGATGTTCCGGCCGGAATTTGACCGGAATTTCCGGAACGGACCGGAATTAAAACCGAGACAAAAACAACGTTATTTCATCTCGGTTTTTGTAACGGAACAGAACAAAATTGACAACTATGATTTTAATAGCAATTTTCTCACCGCTAGGGTTCCAAAGATTGTGTTAAAGAGTACCTGTTCGAAATTGGACTCCATTTTATTAATTTAGGAACATTCGGCTTCGCTACCTAAAACACAAAAACAAATATCTGAATTCGAATCACTCTTGCATGAATAAAAACAGCTGTTCTGAATCTTTGTCTTATCAAGAGTGGGCTGTAACAGCTAATCAATACTTTCTATCATATATATATATATATATATATATATATATATATATAGATAACGTGTATTATTTTTTAAAGTATTTTTATTTAAAAATATATTTCAATTATATTTTTTATATTTTTTGAAATTTATTTGTGATATCAGTACAATAAAATAATTTAAAAATACTGAAAATTTTAATTTTCAATTTTTTTTAATATATTTTTGAAATAATTTAAATATTTCTGTTTATCAGGGTTATTGATCCCGCCCCGGGTGCCGTTCCGGTTTTGTGTTTGGAACGGAACGTTCCGGTTTCGGTACCGTTCCGGGTACCGTTCCGGTTTTGTACTGTTCATTTTTATTTAATTATATATATGAAAAAAATAAAATATTAATTTAACAAGTATAATTTAAATTCAAGATAAATGAAATTTAAATTATACAATACAAACATAATCTCAAAATTAGAAACATCTTTGAAATTCCAAAATATTATGAAAATAAAATGTTCTAAAATAAAAGAAAAATACATCAAACATCTTCTACATCATTAATATAAAAAATAAGGATCTTGATCCGGCAGTGGAACATAAGGAGAGTCGTCAAGCAAGACATTCTAATAGCTGGTCATTTCCACCAAGCTCATTCTCCCTCATTTACACATGTCTCGTCATCATCCAAATTTAAAGTAGCGAAAGGTGGTTCGATACTCTCCCAACTTATGTCATCTCCATCAAGAAGACCGGGTTCTTCACAAATCCATTCATTCAATAGATCAATGTTGTCAAGGCTAATGGGATCTAAAGCATCTCTTGTTCTCGCTCATATTCCTACAAAGAATAAACACGAAAAGAAATTAAAAAAATTAATAGCAATGTAATAGAAAAATAATTACTAATATAATAATATTGATATTTTACTTACCTCTGTTGAATCTTTAGATTATAGCTGAACAAATACTAAATCGTTTAATCTCTTGTGCTCAAGCCTATTTCGGGTTTTTTTTTGAATGGATGAATTCAAATACACTCCAATTTCTTTTCGCGACCCAGCTTGCACTACAAAGATTGACTAATAACTCGAATTGCAAACTTTTGAAGTTCCCGAGTATCAATGCCGAATTGCTCCCACCATGAAACTAGATAACAAATTTTGAATAAATCAAATATTATAGATAAAAAAAGACATTATATTGTAAAAAAATAAAAAGTTGTTACCCGGATTTAACTTTTCTCTTTGACTGAATAGCCATGGTTACACCAAAAGACCAGTTGCTCTCTTATACTCCTCAATTTGGGCAATCGATGTTATCTTGAGTATCACAATCGTGAACCAATCTCATAATTGTGGTAAGCAAACCTCGAAGTTACCTCCCTTTGTTTTGAAAAAAGAAGGCCTAAAATATATTCCGTGATTAAGAAAACATCCTCGCCGCATGTAATGGACTATGAAGTTGCTTATCCCATCTAGCATCAATTACCCGAATATATGGTTCATATTGAGACATTCTATTTTTTCAACCTTATTTTTGATGACTTCTTTTGCTTTATCCATTGCCTTATATAAATAGCCCATTGATGGTTTTTTTCTTCACTCGCTCGCTAACCTTAGAACTCGTACTAAAGGCTCGCCGACGTTGATAATATGTGCACATCTCTGCCAAAAGTCGTTATCTTGTAAAATTATAGCAGCAATTTCCTTTCCAACCCGACTTTTTGCCATGACTTGATTCAACCCATTTTGTGCAAGTAAACATTTGTCGAAGCTCCTTCTTAAACTTCAAGATACATTGGAGGCTTAAGAAATGGGTTGCAAACCTTGTTATGCCGGGATCGACATAAATCATGTCCATTTGTGAATTCTTTTCCTCATCAAAGCTAGAACCCATGCATGATTATATATAAACTTGGTTATATTTCTTGCCTTTTTAATGGTTTCATCAATCATTGGAAAATATCTCTGATCACAAATATTTTCTAGCATTAAATCAATGCAATGGGCAGCACAAGGAGACCAAAAAAGGTGTCATACCTTTGTCGCAAAGCTTTCCCCAAAGCAGTCTTTAAATGAAGCCTCATTATCACTAACAAATTGGACAATATTCTCTTGTCCAACTTCTTTGACAACTTCATCAAACATCTCCAAAGCAATGTCTCTTTATCTTTTTCAAGTCCCGAAGTGTCAACAGACTTCAAGAATACGGTGCCTCTCTGAGAATAGGCAAGGAAATTCACAATTGGTGCATTCCTCCTATTTGTCCATCCGTCGACCCATAATTGAACATCCATAAACTCTCCAATCAGCCTTGATATTTAAAATGTATTCATGGACATTATGAACTACATCTTTCAAAAAGTGGTCCTCTTAAATCATGAAATGATGGGCCTTTAAACCCTGTGTCCTATGGATGCTACTGCAGATCTAGCATTGGCTGATAATAATACTAATTAGCATCGTTAAATGGTATATTAGCATCATACCACCATGTTGCTACTGGGCTATTCTTGCATTGTGTTCCATCTCTTTAGTAGCCATTGCACTTCTAATACTAGGCTGGGAACCCGGGTAGTTCGTGGAGCAAATAAAGGAATCCTTCTTCCGGATGTATTTGTTCCTTGCAATCGCCGTTCTTCTACTTGTTTGTGAACGAGGATTTGCAGCATCACCCTCTCGCTATTTCTTCATCATTGGAAGCCGATTGAGAATTTCCAATATCGGGTTCTAAGTCTTTTTTCTTCTCTCTTTCTCCATCGCCATCTCATCTACCATTTGTTTCATTTGCCACTTAACCTCCCGGAGGGACCTTTTACAAGCTTCAACTTCACCTTTAATACCAGCAAGGTGGTACTTCAACCGAGTAACACCACCACCATTGATCCGTTTATTACAATAAATGCATATACTTGCATTCTTTACACCAGGAACCACCTGTCCATGAGCCCATGCTGGATCATTTGATCTTGTTGGAGCTGAATACATGGAAGTCCCACCACTAGATGAGTTTTCAGCCATGTAATTTAATCTGTTGTAAAAAGATAACACAAGTTAGGCATGTAAAAAGAATTACAAGGACTATACATGAGTAATTTAATCTGGGTTTGTCAACATATGAACAAGCCTCGTATTTTGCATTATCAAGTATCAACCATGTATCCATGAACACAGCTCAAACGAGCAAGAATTATAGCAGGAGGCAGCATCTCTAGCCACCCTCAGCCTCAGAAGCACAAGCAATGAAACTTGAAATAATCTCGATTAACTGCTGCTGCCACAAGGTGTTTAAAAATAGAAGCCCGATTACCATACAATTCTATTTCTATTTCTGATATTGTCATGGTTTATGGTGTTTATATTAACTTGTTTGCATTTCTTTCTGTTAGTTTGGATTGACGTAAACTAAAGGAATCCACAATGCTTAACCATATATCTTCAGTTCAGAGAAAAATAGGGCAATAGATTTCAAGCCATGTATTACCACGATACAAGTTTCCATCAATTACAAGCCACTCTCAAATGAACACCACACCAATCAACCAAAGGAAAACATCTAGCAGAGTTTACACACCACAACAACGCAAAAGTTTCCATCTTTTCTGTATTCCTAAGGACATGCTTTCCACACAATGAGAAACCAGTTGGAAGTTTATAAGAAAATAAAGAACAGAACTTTACTTCTTACTTGTATTACAAAGCTTTTAATAACTCTGTGCCTTCCTATAAGAATGGACATAATGTGTGCCGATTCATAAAGGGTTAAACAGATGTCCGCATGACTTTATACATTGTAGGAGCTATTCCGACACCGGATAATTTCACCACTAAAAAAGCACAGTGCATCATGCATGAACTTTTCTGTTAGATTTACATTCAAAAACATATTTTTCTTTTTGCAATAAACCAAATGTCAATAATCTTCGGGTGTTTTTTGGGCCCATAAATACTGAACTGTGTCATCTAATCTTATTAGAACTCATCATTCTTGAGAGAAGCTTGGTAATTGCTCAATTTGACAATATAATCTAATAGTTAAAAGTTTTCCAACAATAACTACCCCCCTCGCTTTGTGCCTTAGCTTACACTCCTCAAACAATTAACCATCATTCAATCAAATCATTTGATCGGAAAACGAAAACTATCTAAACTATGGGAAATCAATTTTGGGCTCAATGACAATATTCACCGAAATGTATCTCAATTACACAGTATATATATGATCAAACCATTTCTTCGAATTTTTCGTTTTCTGGACACAAGTCAAAACTAGAATGTCAAAACTTATCCACTTAAATCAGCAAGGAATTTCGGCCTTCCAGTCGAAAAAATAAAAGTTAAAACTAGAAGAATAAATCTCCCCTTGATCCTAATAAAGGGATTGTTCAACAATTAGCTCATCTAAAGTTCTAAACTGTCGAAAATTTATTTCTCCATTCAGCTCATCTAAAGTTCTAAACTGTCGAAATTTTTTCAATAAATTAAAGGATTTGGTTCCTCAAATGTGTACCTTTAACTGGAGATTTGGGGAAGAAGAACTACTGAAGATTTTGTGCCGCCGTGTGGAAGAAATTGCGCCGCGTGTGGAAGAAATTGTGCCGTCGAGATTTTGATTTTTTGATTTAGGGTTTCGTAAATTGAGCTGATTTTGGGGTTGAGGATTACAAATTGAGCTTTTCAAGTGTGGGATTTCCGGGTTTATGAATCGAAAACAAGGGATTTCTGCATTAATTTGAGATTGGGAGAAATCGGGGAATAAATTGGGGGGAAAAAAATCGTGAGTCCGTGGATCGGGAGCCGGGAAGAAGAAAGGGAAAGAAAGGAGGTGATTTGTTTGCTCGTGTATTGGCTAAACGACGCCGCTTTGTTGCTTATCAAAACGACGTCGTTTTAGTCCGCATCGAACGGAACGCCCTGCACGGAACCGGGCGTTCGGCCGGAATTCGCCCGATTTTTCCCGGACAGTCGAGATTCTACCCGGGACAAAAACGTCGCCGTTTTGTCCCGGAATTGGCATTGGTACGGGCCGTTCCGGCCGTTCCGGCCGGAACGGGACGGAATCAATAACCCTTATCCTAATCGAGCTGTCATCATCTTTACAATCCATAACTTCCGTATTTAAATTTGAAACAGACGTACGATTTTCAATATTTTACAGACAAGAACACAAATAAGTACTGCCTGATCATGCAAAAAGATACAGAGGTTAATTGTATTTTCTATAATGATGATGCGGCCACTGTTAATTCTAAAAAACACTTAACAAATCTCAACTAAATATACAAGGAACAAAAAGAAACATCGTTTGGCAATTTATTTCTGGATTTGAAAAAGAAAAACAAAAAGATTTACGTATCGGAACAATAAAACCAAAAATAAATAAATAATTCTGCCAAGAGACTGTCTTCTCTCCGAAATCAGAAGAGACACCATTAAAAAAAGAATAAATACCCGCAGGACTCAATCTTCACCTCCAAGGCAGAAGTTGTTGAAATCATATTTGGAGAAGGAAAAAAATAAAGGATCAGTGTAGTTATTATAGCATGGCTGATTTGCGCATAGAAACTCAGCTAATTTAGGTGTAAAAATTGGAATGTTATTGATGTAATTAGGATGAGATTGCATAAAACATTGTCCATCATCACCGATGCTTCCATAATTCTCATGATCAGTAACAGCTGAAGATGATTCATCGTCATCATCAATCTTCACCTTCTTGGCCGCCACCCTGACACCATTTTCTTTCCTTATTCCAGGTGCCGACGGATCATCCTCGGAGGACTGCGATAAGCCTGTTAGTTTTTGCACCAATGCCATGAAATCCTTAGGGTGTGTGTGGATGATTTTGGGCGAGTGAGTGTAGATGATCACCGGACGGGGCTTGATGGGACCTGAAACCGCTAGCGACGACGCGGAGGATGAAGACGACGAGGGCGGCGATGAAAATGGTTTTTTGATCGTGTGAGAGTCCTTGCCGACTTTCAACGGTGGTGGTGGGTACGTATTTTTGGTCTTCACCATGTAAGCCTTAAAGGGTGAACAAAGATAAATCAATCAATTATCTTCCACCTGAATTTGTGGTTTTGATTCGCCGTGGAGGGAGGAGGACGGCGCCATCAAATAGCTATGGAGGAAGGGTATTGTGGTAATGCCAGGTCGATGAGGGAAGGGTATTATGGTAAGCTCGTAATAGGCATGTGAAAAAGGAGTTAGTTGCCTGTTAAAATGGGAGTGGTGATGTTAAAATGCGAGTGGTTGTAGTAAACTAATTGGAGGCTGAGTAACACGTGTTCAGCCTACCAGAGAATCTGGTTGGGCAGCTGGCGGGAAATCTATATCTGTTGGTTAGTTTCTAGGAAGCAAGGATTTCACTTCCTTATGATCCTACGCGCTTACTGCACCTGCTCCTCTCACTTTCTTATCTCTTAACACCTCTCTCTCTCTCCATCTACATACACGCGCGCGCGCGCGCAAAATATTAAATCTGCCCACGATACTATTTTTAAAATTTGCTTTTATTTAATTTTATTATCATAAAATGGAAGAATTCAAAGATGGATTTGATGGTGTGACCAATGGAATTCTTCAAGTCACATAGGTAAAGTTGACATTAAAAGAATATTAAATAACAAGGAGTAAGCAGTAACATGGGTAAAGTTGATATTAATAGAATATTAAATAATGAGTAAGCAATGATTATTTTTATTCATGTTCAAGATGAGCTTGTTGATGGAATCAAAACAACAAGGACCGAGAGCAGAAGACTAGATTCAGTCAGTTTAACATTTCAATACCTTATTTATTGTCAATAGAGCTACAGTCGAGTTTGAAAGTGATTCAAGTTGGGCTGGACATAAACTTCCATACATTTTCATTGGCATATGACATATCGTAAAGTTCTTTTAAAAAAAAATAGGGAATCATCCATTTGAAGTTGAGTTTTTTTGTTGTCAAGCAAAATGCGAAAATAATTGAATTTGTCTTATTAAATTAGATAAGTTATTAAACTTTATTTATTTTATAAGGAAACACTTTGGTTTTAGACTTGTTTATTTTATTTATTTTAATTAGTTTGAGCTAGTTTTATCTTGGATTGATTATTATTTAAATTAGGTTTATAAGTGACTCATTTAGGAAACTAGAGTTTTTTGTGGCTTGGGGTATAAATACTCTTAAGGATAATCTCTAGGACAATTTTTTTTGGCTAATAATTTTATGATTTTTGCCTATCTTGGTTGTCTATGTTGGTTCTTGATTGAACTTTCAACTCTTTATAGAATTGACCAATCTTTATTGTGACTTTATACTCCTTTTACTTGTCCTAGGGGTAGACATTGTGATTGAATTAGCTATAGTCTTGTTGTATTGGAGCAAGTCTTTTATTGTGATAAGCTAAATCTTGAGTTCGTGAATTCCATTCAATCCTGTTATGATTCATATCATAAGTTGTCCTATAAGCTCATAAAACATCATTTGATCTTAAGCTTGAATCCATCATATGCTTGAATGCATCCTATTTGGTTGCATAGTTTTTTTAATGACAAATCTAATATCATGTTTAAACTTTTAGTTTGACCATTTGTTTTTGAATGATAAAGACTAGAAGTGAAATGAGTAATGTAGTACTTACAAAGCAAAAACTTTATTCTATGATAGCAAAAGTATATGCCATGATAACTAATGATTGCTTTCGGAATTTCAAACCAATAATAACCTTAGCATCATTAATGCATGTAGTTTTAACTTTAATCCATTTACATATATAATTACCAGTAAGCAATATGTAACATTACCAGCAAAAAAAAGAGGGAAAAGTACCCATAAAATCAATACCTAAAAATTAAAAACTTTCTTGCAAGTATAGAATCTAAAAGCATTTGATCATAGTAAAAAAAAAATTATTTACTCTTTAGCAATGTTCACATGTCTTACAACATCATTCTAAAAACACAAAATCAAATCATGAGTTTTTCCCTCTTAACTCTAACCTATTTTTTTGTTTTAAAGATAAAGTTTTGAAAATATCACAATAAAACTTTTTTAATCAAATGAAATTCGTGAAGATCAAAATCAACCTTTTTTTTTTGTATAGTGTGCCTAACTAATCAGTTTTGCTATCTTATGTTAACCTCTAATTAATTTCCATCTTCTCTATGAAACACAAGGGAATAAAAAACAAAAAATCTTTGAATTAAAATTAAAAATTTTAAAACTAATAGGACTGGATTGAAGAAGAAAGAAAAAAACACTATTGAAAAAAAAATCTTTTTCATGATTTTGAGATTCACAATGCATTTTCTTTGTATTTTATGTAGTAATTTCTCTCTTTTAATTTTATCTTTCTATTACTATTTAAAACCTTATCTAGATCCAAGGAATTCAATTAAAAAGAAAAATGGAGAGAACAGCGACAACCATCGTAATTTTATATTAGTTAATTAATTAGTACATTAATTATATATATAAAAATAGGTCTTTAGGGTTCACCAATAATGAAAAGAAAAATCATAACATGGGGATAATGGTTTTTGTTGATGGGTCCGACCACTATAGATATGAATTATATACATTTAAAACTGAATTTAATTTAGGACCACCAAGTTTATTCTATTTTTTTTTGTGAAAATAGTAATAATAATATATAAACAGGTATTTTTAATTTGGAGTAAAAATATAATTTGCGGACATTTCAGAAAAAATAGGTGAAATTAGTATTAAATAAAAGAAAATGAGAACAGGGTTAGTAGTTGTCCGTACGAAGTAAACCGTTGGCTAACTTATATATCAAACTGTAGTAAGTAAAATAAAAAAAAAACGCTGACTTTTCGTATCCTCTTGCTCACTCGTGGACTTTTCATGTCTCTCTCTCTCCAAAATGGAAACACAAACTGCAGTCTCTTTAAGTTGCCACTTTAACCGTTAAAAAATTATTCCAAGTGCCTTTTGAAGGCAACAATTCTCTCTCACACTTTCCAGGAAATTAATGGCCTTTCGTTTCACGGGGATACACAGTTAACTATGGATCATGATATATGAGGAAATTATATACAAGGAAAGTGAAGTTGTAGGTTTTTTATCTACTAATTGGTTGGGGTTGACTTAAAAAAATGGGAAGAAGAAAGGGTAAGGCCAGCTTCAAAGTTGAAGAGGTTTTGGGGTTCTTTTATCATATCTTGGAGGAAAAGCCTTCTATTGCTTTCTTAATACCTTTGATTCTGGTTTGTTGGGGTATTGAGAAATGGGTTTTCTGTTTCTCCAATTGGGTTCCCCTTTTCGTTGCTATCTGGGCTACTTTTCAGGCAAGTCCTTCACTGCTCTCCTGTTTTGACTAGATTTTTGTTTTTGTCTTGATCGTCTATTTTGGATGGTGATGCAGTTATGTCTAATTATTATATTCTTTAGCTTATATTTTATTTTCTTTTGTCATAAAACTTTTGTACTTAAACAAGTTTTACTATGGGGTCTAAAAGGTTAATCTTGGGCTATATTTTGTTGATTTCTGTAGGTCTTATGAATCTCTTATGCATTTAGGTGTGATTTACTAGAGAAGGACGACTTTATGTAGTTGAAAATCTTTAAATGCAAGCACAGTTTATATTTTTCTGAAATTTGCACAGGCTTATCACTCTTCCCCCAATGTAAACAATTGGTTGCCTATGGATGGTCCAATCTGATTACAATGATTTCTTCTTCCCTGTATTTTCTGTCCCTTGCCACAGATGTTGTGATCACTGTTTACTGCTGTCCACCCTTTTCCTTTTTTCGGTCAGACTTTGATTCTAGCTGTGGTTCCTAGATCAAAAACATTACTTGTATCACTTTTTAGACAAATATGGGTTGGCATTGCAGAGTTAGGTTCCTCCTATTCTCTCAGCCCAGCATGTGAAATGCGGTATGATGAAATTATTGTTTTCCCTCTGTAGTATTGCAGTCATCAACAGAGAGTTCTTGTGGAAGACCTAAACAAGAAGTGGAAGCGAATTGTATTGAACTCCTCGGTATCTCTTGTTTCTTTGTTTTCTTTTGTGATTACCCAAATTTTCGTGTTAACTAAGTTCAATCTAATAATTTATTCACATATTTGCATAGCCAATAACACCATTGGAACACTGTGAGTGGCTGAACAAGCTGTTGATGGAAATTTGGACCAGCTTTATGAACCCAAAGCTGTCAACTAGATTCTCATCCATTGTTGAGGTCAGGATTTTGGAATCCGTTTTAATTGCCTTGTGTCATATAATCACTATTACTGAAGATTTTTTGTCCTATGCCAAGGTTTGTTTGTTCATTATTGTCAGAACTCCAAGATGTATGCTGGCTGTGTTTATATTTATGCCATCTAAATCTCCTTGTGATAAAGCTAAAAGAAAAGGCGCATTCCAAATATCTGCTCTTCGCGGGGTTTTTTGAATGACTCAGTGGCTTCATAAGAATACATAATCATTTAAAAAATGGTGGTTGATTGATTGGATATCACACTTCCATTTCTTTACTACTAGAAAGGGGGTCAAAACTTGGCATGTTCCTACCTTTTGATAATTTTTTGATCTAAATAAACTTTCTCTAGCATATATGAAGATGTACTCATGCGCACACTTGCATGTGTTTATGGTTCTTTGTGAGATCAACTAAAAAGTTCAACATTTTTCCTTGCAGAAACAATTAAAACAGCGTAAGTTGAAGCTCATCGTAAGTGATATGCTTATTTTCTCATCTATAATTTCCATGAATATATAAGTTAAGATTATCATTATTGTACATGTTTCCTAAAATAGTATTACCCTTCTTGTAGGAAAAAATTGAGTTGAAGGAATTTTCATTTGGTTCATGCCCACCTTCTCTTGGTCTACATGGGACTTGCTGGTCAACTTCAGGTGATCAGGTTTGGTTCCATTTTCACTTTCTGATTATGTTTTTCCATTTTACCCCTTTAAAGCCTTGGAAGGTATCTACATGTATTTTATCTAATGCTTGCTAATATAACCTTACAATTAAATGTTAATCAACAAGGCCAACCACTGTTTTTTCTGCTTATTGTCTTGCGTGAAAACTTATGTTACTCTGCATTTCAAAATTTTCTGATGCATTTGGTGGATCCAGTTATACATTTAGTGCAAAGGACAGTTGGAGTATGTAAGTGCTTTAGTTGAGATAATTACATTAATGATGATAATGATCGGCCTATTGTATATGTTTTAGTAATTAACAGTGTGCATTTTGACATTGACTTTACTAAATATGTGGAATAGAAATAAAATTCCAACAAGAAATATTGAAGTTCACAGCAAAGAATGACTTAGTATCACAAAAGTTTACAACCGTCAAGTCTTTGATGAAACAGCATGGAAAAAATTCAATCTAGCTTATCTGAATTAGTTCATTATCAAGGCTTTAGTGAGTTTGTTCACTAGACAAGCTCATCAGTACATTCCATCTAGACTTGTTACTATGAAACTCATGCTAGTTCCAAACAACAAAAAAGGATTTGATTGCATCTTGAATCCATATTGGTTTGAACTTGTAAATAACAGGCAATTGCCTCTGCTTCAGTACTCACTGATGCAAGTATAGGAATGGCAATTGCTCTTAAGATATGATCAAAAGTTATTCCTTTGGGAGCCTATGGTTCAATGGGCATTGCATTTCGGTCTGCCTTCTGTTCCTCCTTGTTATGGACGTATGAGTTAATGGTTAAGCTAGGCACTGAATAATGAGAAGTGAGAATTGGTGATAGAAGTGACTGAGCCTGATGTAATTAAGGTGGCTGGTGAGCCAACTTCCACATGAAAAATTAAGTCATCCGACTTAGTGGAATGACTGAGCATGTTCTCCTGAAATGTAAGGTCTTTAATGATGAAAGAAAGGGGAAAGTTTATATAGGTAATACAGACTAATACAATTTATACCAAATTGTTCCAGTAATTATTCTAGCTTGATGTGTTATTCCCCTCAAACAGTAAATTTCTCTCATAATTTCACGTCACATTTTCTTATGCATTCTGACAGCGAATTATGAATTTGGGTTTCGATTGGGACACTAGTGACATGAGCATTTTGCTGCTGGCTAAGCTGGCAAAGCCATTAATGGGAACTGCTAGGATTGTTATAAACAGCCTCCACATCAAGGGCGAGGTATGTAAAATCATTTATGTTTTCTGCTCTCTAAATAATTTTGTGCTGGCACTGGCTGTTAGATCAAAATTTATATGGCTAATGGCTTGATTTTATGTGCTCCTCATGGATATGGATACCAGAAAATGATTGTAAGAGAACCATCAAGTATCTTTTACATGACCTTCCCTCATTTGTTTGGCGGGATCAGTTATTTGTACATATTAGTTTCTTTTTTCCCTTTGGCTCACACTCTTTCTCTGTCTCTCTCTCTCTCACACACACACAATCAAAAACACACAAACACAAACACAAACACAAACACACGCATGTCGGTGATTTTGTAAATACTATTGACCAAATAAAGCATTTCAATATTAACTTCAAAAGTTTATAAGTTGGTAATGATTGTCACATTCTCTCAGCCCTATGATTTGTCTATTACTATGAATTTCTTTTGCATAATTTCCTACATTAGCCCAAGCTCCTTTATATGCCACCATAAACATTCCATGATCTCATTCCTGGGGAACAATTTGTAGGTTTGTGCCCCAATTTTTTCGCACTGTTTTCCTTTCTCCCTCTCCCTTTCCAACCACTTCAAAATTCAAAGCTCTAAGTAGTTTTGAAGTGCTTCTGGTAGTTGTAAAAAACGCTTCTTCCCAACACATCCATATCGTTGATATCATTTACTTCTTGCTTATTGCTTGGGATTTATCTGCAAAATTTCTTTAAGATCTGAAAACTCATATCTGTGGGAGATGAACATTTGAAAATGCGTTTTCTAACTGTTTTCAATGTGGAGCTACTCAAGGGAGAGGATATAGGTTCTGTACTTGGGAGATATGCAAGCATGGAATACTTTTTTCAAATATTTTATTATTAATATCGCTGTAATCCTATATGGGACTGTCAATATATGTTGTGCATTTAATTTCTATTTTCGTAAGCTATCTATTCCTAAATTTAAGATTTGATTTGTTTTTTAAGTGCATCAATTTTTGCTTTTTGAGGTTGCTTTTTAATCTCTCATCAATTTTTTTACAGCTTCTCTTAATGCCAGTTTTTGATGGGAGAGCAGTTTTGTACTCATTTGTGTCAACTCCTGATGTAAGAATAGGAGTTGCTTTTGGAAGTGGAGGAAGCCAGTCACTACCTGCGACAGAGCTGCCAGGCGTTTCTTCTTGGCTGGTAATTAATGTATTGTATTCACATGAATAGGTAGTACATTTAATATTATTTCTGCTTTCATCATCATTATTATTACATGGAATTTTCTCGCCTCTATTTTAGCCTCTTGAAATAATTATCTAGAATTTATCATGTTTCTTTTTAGCTAATTTATGACATGTATGGTATTTAGTAGTTCATAATGATGTACCTTGCTGTACTTAATTCTTTTTGTTCTATTCTATTTCTTCCAGTACTGTTGGCCTTATGTGTGCTTCTTCTTCTTTTTCTTTAAAATTTCAGGTCAAGGTTTTTACTGACACCTTAATTAAGACAATGGTTGAGCCTCACCGTCGTTGTTACAGTTTACCAGCAGTAGATTTAAGGAAAAAGGCTGTAGGTGGAATAGTATACGTGTCAGTCATATCAGCTAGCAATCTTTCTAGAAGTAAACTGAGAGGAAGCCCACCAAGAAGGGAACAAAGTTCTTCGTTAAATGGTAGTTTGGTAGAGAATTTTGATGATAACAATTTGCGAACATTTGTGGAGGTCGAACTTGGACAGTTAACAAGGAGAACAGCAGTGAGTCCAGGATCAAGCCCTAGATGGGATTCAACATTTAACATGGTCTTACATGAAGAAACAGGAACTCTTCGATTACATCTTTACAACTGCCCACCCAACAGTGTGAAGTTTGATTTTCTAGCAAAATGTGAGATCAAGGTACATTAGCCAAAAGTTGGTGTACAGCATGCAATTATTATTTTGCGTAAATTATAGAGTAACAGGTCACTTCATAGGTTTACTTATTGTGTGAGTTTCAGTCTTTTGTCACATGTTTTAAATATTCACCAAATGTTGGTGTACAGTATGCAATTATTTTTTGTTATCATTGTAGGAGATTGAGAGTTTCAAATCAGGGGCGGTTTTTAGTTCTTAATTAGTTAAACCATCATAAACACCCTATATTGTGTCATCACATAATATTTTTCTTTATTTGTTTTTTATAATTTCATTGCAAAAAACTTAGGAGCTGATAAGAAGCTTAAATCTTATTACTCTTTAAAATTACCACTAAACTTTGATCGATTGATTTTATTTGTCATTGAGTGATTTTTTATTACACATCATGTAAATTTGTAAACTACATCATTCATGCCTTGTAGATTGTAATGCACCAAGTCAAAAGACTGCAACGATTAAAATATGTTGCCATTGCAGCCAAGTCTCTATTTAATTTCCAAAAAGGACTTAACATTTTCATGCATTATATTTATCTACAAAAATGAAATGAAAGCAGAGCTGAATTTCAGAAATAATCGTGACTCTAAATTCATGGATGCAACAAGAATGTGTGCAAGACTTGTATTGCCTGAAATTTGTTCATCTAGACATCCCTGATTTTTCTTCCTTCAGAAAAATTTCTGTGTATCAATTAATTTAGCATCTTTTTTTCATGGTTTGTTCCGCCAGATGAAGTATGCTGCAGATGATTCAACAGCGTTTTGGGCAATAGGACATGACTCTGGTGTAATTGCCAAACATGCTGAGTTTTGTGGAAAAGAAGTTGAAATGGTTGTTCCATTTGAGGGAGTTACTTCAGGAGAGGTAGACCATGAAATTTTTTATTGTGACTATCTACTTGTTTTTGAGTTCCTGTGCTGTATTATTGATATATTTTTCTTGCTGTGCATAACAGAAGCTAGTTATGATGGAGCATTAAAGTCTTGATTAGCATTAGGTCATATTTTGTTGCATCAATTTTAAAATTTCAGCTGTTGTAGATAGTAGTTTGAATCCCAGATAAAATCAAATGTGGTTGATTTTGTTTCCTTTTGGAGTTCTAGACTAAATTGTGATATCACTTTACACCCGCACAAGTGCATACAACTGTTGGTTTCAAATTTTGAGTATTTAATAACATGAAGCTGTTTTTAAACGTTCACTGTATTATATGCAATTGATGTCAAGCAACTCATGCTAACTTGTTTCAGTAGAGGATTTAATGATGATAACTATGTCATTTCTCTTCTTTATACGCATGTGGCAGTTGACTGTCAAGCTTGTAGTAAAAGAATGGCAGTTCTCTGATGGTTCCCTTAGCTTGAACAAGTTCAATGGTAGCTCTCGGAAGTCAACTTATAGTTCATCAAGTCCTCTTTCAAGAACAGGAAGGAAGATTAATGTGGCTATCATGGAGGGAAAAGATCTTATTTCATCTGGAAAGTGTGATCCATATGTTAAACTGCAGTATGGAAAGGTAGGATTTTAGGCTCTTCATATATGATGAATTCGAACCTGAAGTGGACCCATACGTATGGGAAACTTCATAAATGCTTCATGAAAGTATTTAAGTTTGATTTTAACCATGCTGCAAACCTATCTTCTCAGGTCCTACAGAAAACACGGACTGCACACACCTCTAATCCTTTCTGGAATCAAAAGTTTGAATTTGATGAGATAGTAGATGACGGATGCCTTAAGATTAAATGCTACAGCGAAGAAATGTTTGGAGATGAAAACATTGGTAGTGCACGAGTAAATTTAGAAGGTTTGCTGGAGGGATCAATCAGGGACATATGGGTTCCCCTTGAAAAAGTGAATTCAGGAGAATTAAGGCTTCAAATAGACGCAGTCAGAGTCAATGACGCTGAAGGATCACGGGTATTATTATATCATATTTAATGTTTAACTATACCGCTTCTCCTGTAGGTTACTAAAATGCATTTTGAAAATCCAAAAGCCCTTTCATGCCATTAAAAGTTAAGGCAGTCACCTGTCCATAATAATGTTTGAAAGATGCAAAAGCATATTTCATCTGGACATGCGAAGGTGTGTTGACTTGTAGACATGTAAAGCTATTAGGCTGGCTTGCTTGCTTCGCTGATGTAGATTAGTCTTTGAAGTTCAGATTTGTTCATAACCAGCTTGTTTGTAAGAGTGAAAACAAGCTGTCGTATTACCAAGCTATTTCGAACAGCTTGTTAGCGATCTAATGCTCTGAAATCCTTATCGCTAATGATATTGTTTTCTTCTTCCTCGAATATGCTTAGGGTTCTGTCTCAGGTTCATTCAATGGTTGGATTGAACTTATCCTTGTTGAGGCAAAAGATCTTATTGCTGCTGATATTATCGGGACAAGTGATCCATATGTGAGGGTGCAATATGGAGGCTTGAAGAAGAGAACAAAGGTATGTGGTCTGGTTTATGCCCTTCTTTTGCTTCTGTCGGATGATACAACACTACAACCGGTTACCTACTGTGCCTTGTATGACCTTTCAGGTTATGTACAGAACTCTGAACCCTCAATGGAATCAGACCTTGGAGTTCCCTGATGATGGCAGTCCCTTGGAGTTGCATGTAAAAGACCATAATGCCTTGCTTCCAACCTCCAATATAGGTGATTGTGTTGTCGAGTATCAGGGATTGCCTCCAAACCAGATGTATGAGAAGTGGATACCTCTCCAAGGAGTAAAAAGGGGAGAGATCCATGTTCGGATAACTAGGAAAGTTCCAGAACTACAAACAAGAAGCAGTTTGGAGGCTGACGCATCTTTAACCAAGTCCCATCAAATTTCTAACCAGGTGATAATGTGTTACTCATTTTCATTCCTTTCACTGGGGTGGTACATTTTTTCTTTGATTATTGATAAGATTCCAGTCTTCGAAATTTGAAAATTTGCAGGACATGTGTGAAGCATATGATCTGCTCTTTTTTCTCAAATATGCAGGGTTTATTTGTAGTACTTCACAATCGCATACTCTTTATTGTATAATCACTGCTGCTGTTTTTATATTTAAGCTTTCTACAGGGTCCCTTTAAGCTAGTGGCCAATATTTAATGATGCCATGTGATTATTATCGTTTCCTTGCAACACATGAATTTATTTCAGTCCATCCTTTTATTTTTGTTCTTTTTATTGGATCCATCATGAAATCTTATGTGATCAATATGCTTTTCATGAATTAACCTATGCTCTCAAGTCTGAAGTTGTTTCTTTGAATGGTTTTGTTACCAGATGAAACAATTTCTGATCAAGTTTCAGTCTCTGATCGAGGATGGCAGCCTAGAGGGACTCTCGACAGCCTTGAGCGAGATGCAAAGCCTTGAAGACATACAAGAAGAGTACATGGTACAGCTTGAGACTGAGCAAATGCTTCTACTTAACAAGATAAAGGAGCTTGGTCAGGAAGTTATGAGCTCATCATCTTCCTTGAGCAGAAGATCTTCTCGATTTTGATGCTACACATAATTAATGTATCGTGTGATGCTTATAAACTCAGATCATGAGTAGCAGGTTAAGAAATTGGGCCTTTATGTTTCACGATTCATATATAAATTACAGTAGTGTTTATTGGCGTGGAGTAGGGAGCGTTGAAAACCTTGTTCATCGCCATAGCCAACAATCAGAACTAGAATAAGAAATTATAGCAATAAAGAAAGTTGAATTAACCACTCCTCGTCTTGCTGCATACCTGCTGCTTCTTAGCAAGTAGTGTAGAAACTGAAAGTGTAATTGAGTGACAATATTAACCAAATGATTACTTCAGAGTTTCTCTTTATTGATTAGGTGTATCTATTTTAAATATAAATCATAATCATCCTATTCAATCCCTCAGTTTTTGATGGGATACATTCCTAAGTAAATAAATAAAATTTAATGTCAGTTGACATGTAAAATATGACTCGAGGTTAACTAAACTGACCTAATTTCCGAAAGAATAAAAGAAAAATACACCAAACCGTATTCCTATTTTACAATTTTCAGAAGAGAAGAAAAAAGTATCTTAATTTGTTCAAGCACAAGACAACCCTACAGTGTAGTTTTTGTCCAAATTGTTACTAAGTTTCAAGGACATGCCGTTTCCTGCTGCACTTAGGCATCTCTACTTGTTTGACACTGCAAAAGTACTTTTTAAAAATAAAAAATAATTTTTTTTATTTTCAATTAGTTTTTTTTGGTGTTTTTAGATCATTTTCATTTGTTGATGTCAAAAATACTTTTAAAAAAATAAAAAATATCATTTTGATGCATTTCTGAACGAAAAATACTTTCTAAAACAATCTCAACCAAATTCTCAAACAGGCATTTAGAGGTCAATTGTGGTGTTTGTTATAAAGTCTATCATTTATGGTTCTAGTAATGTTACAAAATGTTGTTGAATGATGCTACTGGTAAAATCAATTTACTATCCCATGACAACCTAATATAGGTTGTGTTATTCATTTCATAAATGATGCCAAAGTTTAGTGATTTCATGATAGATGCATTGACTTAATCTAGTTTAGTAGCGTTGTTCTTAATCTAGTGGAAGAAATTATCATATCTTGCTTGAATTAACCTTCTTTCCTTAATTGGTGCTTAATATTTGGTTTTAAAAATTTTGAACCTTTTCCTAGTGCTGTACTTCTTCTTAACCTTTTTTCTTTGTGTACATGATTGTATTTTTGCTTATGAATATGATAGCTAGAATTATGCTTGATGGTGTTGTATATAATTTGATGTTCCTTGGTAAATTTTGTTGTTAACCCTTTTCCAATGTTGTTTGGTAGATTTAAATTGGCTAGGGTGTCTGACCTAATTATTTTTTGATGCTATAACTAAACAAGTTTAGAGGTTTCTTACTACTTGTTCACATGTTTAGCATAATATTTTTTTTGGATTCTATATCTAATATAAGCGACGAGAATTTGGAAAATGCGCTAAGTGGTCAATTTGAGCAATAGGATTAAAATACTACTCGTCTTACGTAAAATCTTTAAATTTCAATTTCAATTTCGTTACATCATATTTTTTTCTTAAAGTTTTTTTTTTAAATATGGAGAAATAAAAACCATCAAGGCTTCATAGTCACTATACTCAAGCTTTGGGGAAACAGTAATATGATTCATTCAAGGGTTGAACAATCAAATTTGGATTTTTGTGTAATGTTTTCTACTATCGATTTTACACTAACAAGCATGAATCTCAATTTAACTATTTGATTAAGTTGAAATTTTACTAGGAGTTTCTAGAGGTATCGTTCTATTTTGGGTTAAAATATTAGGTCAATTGAATTCATAAAGACATCATGATATATGTTAAAAGGAGTTGTACAAATTTTGTTATTTGTTGTCTTTTGGCTTGTTAACTTCTTATTTATAAAGAATTGTTTTCTTAATGATTCAAGAATACTAAACAACTTATTTTGTAGAGTTTCCTGGTTTTACAAGAAGAATTAATAGGGTTGCAACCTTCCTTCATTAAAGAGAATTATTTAAGTCTACAATTAATTATCCTAGTAAAGAAGGGAAACTAGGGGTGGCCAAACCTACAACATATTTCCTAGCTTAATTTAGATTCTAAAGATGGCAATTGGATCCTCACATATTTAGGATATTTACTTAAGCTAAAATTCTAATAGTCTAGGGAATTATGTCTATCTTAGGGTATTTCACATTATTTGATGCAACAACTTTGGGTTTTATATCATACTTATTATTTTAATTATTTCTAATATTTTTTGGGTTTTTTTAAGTTATTTTTGATTTAATTGTAAGTGGGTCCAAATCAGTTTATATTTTTAACTCCAGTAAGGTTATGTGAGGAGTATAAACACTCTTTTGTAATAATTGTTGTTATTTTTGTCATAACTTTGTGTTTATGTAAGGATTCTCGTGTTTTTCACTCTTGAAAGAATTGAATATCGACTAATGAAAAAATAATTTTCTTCATTGTTTCTTCCTTATACTTCTTCTCAATTGCATGTTGCTAATCAATGGATGGGGTTCAAATTAAAGCAAGATTGGTGTCTCAGTTTAAGGTAATCTTTATGTCTCGTTTTTTATGTTCACCTTGCTTATGGTAATTTGTATTATTGATTGATTATTTTTGTAAGGTCATGTTTATAGCCATTGGTTTGTCTAATATTCAAGAAAAGCCTCCTTTGTAAGGAGGTCCTTATCTCATGAGGCTGAAAACTAACCATTATAAAGTCCAAAATGTTCTGTAAAATATATATCATAAAAAATTAAATAAATACATTGATTTTTATTGTGTTATTGAATTTTTGTCCAAATTCTAATAAAAATCACAAGCTTGTTATGATACCCATCAATATTTGAGCACTGAGCCAAATTGAAAGACTTTACAAAAGGTTTCAAATTAGCCATACAATGTAAACCCTGGAAGATAAATTCTTGCATAAATTGGAAATGAACTAAATGGAAATGAAATAATTAACATAAACATTTAATAAATTAGAAATTGAAAATTGTATGGTATAAACTTTTTGGTTAAGACAATTTAAAACAAAGAAAATTCATTAAAATAATAATAAAAAATGAACGAATATTAAAATGACCTGAAGATTGTCGTAACCCAATTTTTGGGTTACTCCCCAAAATAAAATAAAAATAAAAATAATAAAATAAAAGGAGTTTGGTGTCGGTAGAAAATCACGGTGGAAATTTGAAATATTTTCTTAGCCAAATCGTATCTCTTTTGTGCCCAAAAATGAGAGAAAATACAAATTCAAGGTAAAAATTAAGTCAAAAATCATAATTATATTTTTTATAGGCCAATTTGATTTAATCATTGGCAAATTCAAAATATTATTATGTTTGAGAATTAATTTAGGGTCCAATTGAAGAATTTAATTAAGTGCAAGGACTTAATTATGCTTTAAATCGATCAAATTAATTTTATTAAGGGCTTAATTGACAAAAAATCAAATTCTTGAATTTAATTCGGGCTCAATTGAGAAGATTGGAATTTTTGGAGACCCAATTGAATTTTTCCAAGCTAATTGTGCAAAATCAAGGGTCAAATTGAGAATTTAACGCTCAATTGAGGGTGAATTGCATAAATCAGAAGTAAGGGACCAAAATGAAAAAGGCGGGCAAAGTTAAGGCTAATGTTGAAATTCGGACAAGGGCACAATTGCATAAATCTAAGAGTTTAAAACCGATTGGGAGCGCAATTGGAACAATCACAAATCAAAGGACCAAAATGCAATTTCGCTAGGCCCACACTTGCAACAGCCATGCACGCCGCTGCAATCACGCTACCGTGAAGGCAGTCATAACACTGTAGCATGGCGCTGTGGGATTCGACTCATCACCGCAGCTGTAGCTCGCCACTGTCGGAGACAACTCCACTCACTGCACGCGGCTGTAGGATGGTGTGACAATTCCATCTCCTCCGCCTATAAATAGCACGGGATAGAGCAACACTGGGGGAAAGAAGAAAAAGAAAAAACGGGCAAAAAGGCTGAGAGGAAACCAGTGAAAAACGGGGGGGAGTTCTGGAAATTCACAGAGATTTTTAGCAAATAAAAACAAGAGAAACAAGGGAAAATCACACGAAATACCACCACCATCTTCATCTCCCCCAACGTTGCAGTGCTCTCTTTCTCTCTCCCTGATGGCTGCTCTCTCTCTCTAAAAAAAACCAGTCGGTTGGCAGCCCTCTCGCCCCGTCAACCACCACACCAGCAACTTAGCCCCACGCAAGAAGCTCCTCCTCAGCTCCATCCCCAGCAGCTCCAGCCCAGCCATCTTCTCTAGCTCCGGTGACCTTCGCAGCAGCAACAGCAAGCACGAAACCGTAGCAGCAGCAGTCCAGACCGGGCACCTTCCATCCCTCCTCCCGGCCACCACGGGCCTCCGTTTCGGACGCCACCACGACAGCAAGAACCACCTCGACGTCCTCTACCCGGTGGCAGTGGCAGGTGAGCTCCTTGTGGTGGTCGGCCGACCACCATTTCTACTGTACACGCTGCATGCAGCGTGTAATATATATATACTAGATAATTGTCCGCGCGTTGCCACGGGTATTTTTTTGTATATAATTTAATACAATTAAATCTACAACGATCAATTTATATGATATAAGCAAATAAAAATTATAGATTAAAAAATAAAATGTTTAAAATTTTCAGTTGAGTTTGTCACGTAAGTATAGATTACATCTTCTAAAATATAGGAATTGCGTTATAAACGATCACAAAAGAGCGCGCACTAACATTAGAAAAAAGAGCAAAATATTCGAATAAGAAAAAAAAAACTTACTGGAATCATTATTGTGCAGATAATAAAATTATTAAAATCAATTAATAGAAAAAAAGCAAATAAAAAAACAACAGGGAAAAGGAAGCAATATTCATTTAAAATATTATAACAATAGCAACATCGGAGTCTTAATAATATCCTAGAAACTTTAACAAAAGATAAAAAAAAAATTACCATGGCTATTATTGGCAAAAAAAAAATTATCAAATTATCGGGAGGGAAAAAAACATAACAAAAGAGTAAGAATGAAAAATCATTAAATCATGATTATTATTATTATTATTATTATTATTATTATTATTATTATTATTATTATTATTATTATTATTATTATTATTATTATTGTGTTAAATATACTTATATATACATGGACAAAAGTAGGGATAAAAAAAAATCAAAGTATAAGGGCTGAATTGAAAATGATATATAAAGGGCTTAAATTAAAAAACTAAAAGTCAAAGGGCTGAAATGCAACTTACATTTATTGTCAATTGAAATCAGAGGACAAAATTGCAAAAATCAGAACTTTTGTACCAAATTGATTGAGTTATATACAGCCAACCCGGAAATTGAAAGTAAAAGGACCAAAGTGCAACTTTGACACTCCGGAGAGAGAGAAACGTGGCCGGCGGCTTTCACCGGCCTCCTACGCGTCCACGAACTCTTTTCGGTAACACGCGCCACCGCGGGAGGAAGAACACGCGGAGGCGCATCGTTCTGGCATCCGGTAGACAATTTCCGGACACCGGAGGAAGCCGCACGCGCCGCCCGAAGAGGGCGTGAGGCGGAAACCCGCCTGGCGCGTGCGGCGGACGCCCTTCCAGACCCGATTATTTAATTGTAAATATAGGGAAAATTACCGTCTTGTCCCTTGACCGACTGAAGTGTTTTTGTCTTATTAGGGGCTAAAATCGTCTTTAGCCATTTCAGAAAATAATTAAATATTCGAAAGTTGCGGCGGACCGGTCCGGCCGCGCGCAATTACGCCGGTGCCCCTCAGCTATAAACCTTATTTTGTCTTATTACCGGGGACGACAGTGTCAATACACTGTTCACAAATGAATATTTAAAAAAAAAATCAAGTGGAAAAACCGGAAATAGCCCCGCCTCCCAGCCCCGCTTGGCCGAGCGCCCGAGGGCCAAAATCGCTCGCGCACTGCTCCAGTCCACAGTGAACTGTGAGGGGCGCTACAGTGGATCGGGCACGCCGTTTATATGTTTGGTAATATGCTGTGTAGGTGTGGGTGAGCTGGGCTGCTCTCGGCCCAACCCAAGTCTCACATGGTTGGGCCCTTGGCTGGGCCAGGCCATTTGGGTGGGCTAGGCCCAGCCCGAAATTTTTATTATTTAAAAAAATCAAAAAATATTATTAAAAAAAATGTATTTGTTTTCGTGCATACGACCAAAATTTCAAGATTTTTCCATGTTTATTTTTCATAAAAAAAAAATATGTTGCATCTTTCTCATATTTTAAAACGAAAATTGGATATCGTAACCGGTTTATGATTATCCTTTGGAATTTGGCCAAAATATAAAAAAAATATATATATTTTTGTTTTAGCTATCTCGGTGTAAAATTACATTGTAAAGTACACTTGGAGATACTAAAAAAGATTTTCTTTTATTGCGGTGTAAAATTACATTGTAAAGTACACCCACAAACAAAAATAATATTAATTTTTTATGCAGTGTAAAATTCTTTTGGTTAGTCTTTCAACTCCTAATGAGGTAGAGATTCTCTCACGAAGAGAGATCTACGTCGAACTTTAGAAAAGACAACAAAAAATCAAACTTAGGAAAAATAATCAAACAACAATGCAGCTTGCCTTAGGTAGGGTGCATTAGGGGTGATACGTCTTCCCCTTGCACAACAAGTCCCCTTACCCAAAACTCTCGTAGACCACTAGGTTCCTAGTAACCTTAATACTAGGTGGCGACTCCCGATATTTATAGTCATAATTTTTATGACTATTAAACACCCTATTCTCACCGCGCGTCGTTGTCTCCCCTAATCCCGGGGGATGGCAGAGCGCAAAGTGCGAAAAAAATCGTCGTCGCGACAAAGATATCAAGGGTTGGGTTAAATTGAAGAAATAAACTAAACCCAAGTTGAAAGGGTGGAAATGTCAACAAATAAAAAAATTGTAACTCAAATTATAAAGAACAAATAAGGTCAAAATAAAATATTGAAGCAAATAGGGTCAAATTTATAACAAAAAATTTGAAGCTATAAATATGCCCATTTCTTCTCTTATTATCGTCAGTAATGGACAAAAAAAAGGGAAGGAAATCTCTTGAATATTTGTTCAAATTGAGAGACAAACACAAAACATTACTAGAACTTATACTAGAATTAAAAAGACTTGAACTAAGGAAGAAATTGAGAGTTAAACAATAGATTTGAGGGAGAGATGAGGGGTTATAGCTGGCCAAAGAAAGAAGTTGAAATTTTTCAAATTTTAGGAAAGAAGGCTCATTTTATCCTTCGATAAGATGTCTTACACTCATGTATACTATATTTATATTTAATGTAGAAATTGATGTAATTATGTTGAATTTTTAGTTAGGGTTCTTAGATAAATTTTAGGGAAAATGATTAAATATGTCAAACTAAGTAAATTAATGCTTTGAATGATGTTTTCAGTGTAAAATCATGAAAACAATATCAAATAAATTGTAATGGTATTAAGACATTAGGTGGCCGGCCATACGGAAGTAGGATTGGAAGAGAAACCAAAGGAGGATTGGAAGAGAAACCTAAGTTTTTTTCTTTATAAAATTGATTAAATGTAATATTCATTATGATGAGAATGATGTTGTTGAAGAATGTATTATGTAATGATAATGGTTGAATGCTAAATTTCATTGTAAAATGGTAGATTTAATTATGAAATTTATTTGGTTAAATGATGAGTATTACTTTAGGAAGAGTGTATTTTAGGAAATGAAACTAATGAAAAAAATTCAATGGATAAGCAATGTTAGAATTTAAAAGCAAGTTCATGACTTCCTTGAAGGAGTTTCAGCCTATTGAACATAAAATGAAAGGAAGGGATATCAATAAAAGGTGATGAAGAAGTAATGGAGAAATATATTAACATCCCCTCTATCCTCAAAAGGATTCAATCTCAAATCATCACCTACATAAAACAAAGAAATATTATAAACAATATTGAATCTAGCACTAACACCATATTCACCTGGTAGATCTACTTTGTACGCATTATCATTAATCCTTTCTATGATTGAAAAGGACCACAATTAAAATGATAGGCAATTTAGGAAGATAAACATGTTTAAGGTCACTATATTTTGAAAATCAATTGAGGGTTTTCCCTATTTTTTCTACACATTTTTGTTTCTCACCCTTTGTTTCTTCTCTTCACTCAAATATTTTCTCCGCTTTTAGCCTCCTTTCTATTTTTTTTCTTTTTGGCCTCACCCTCCCCTAATTTTCTAAGGGATGAAACTTTGTCCCTTTTTGTTTTGAACTCAGAAGCTAACTTTATTTTGCATTCTTCCTCACACTATCACCATGTTGTTCCACTTTGGCCGAATCTGGGTGCTCTTTCTCATAGCTTTTCTTCAACTAAATTTGATCTTCATACACTTGCTTTGCTGTTAGGTGGTAAATATATAAATTATTTCATCATTCTATAATGAATACATGTTCTTAAACCCATCATTTTGGTTTTTTTTATCAGATTGTCAAGATCGCCCTAAAACATATGATTAACATGTATAGACAAAACATCACATAACACTTTATCCTTATATTTATCTATTGAAAAAGAAATCATCACCTATCTATTCACCCTGAAAAAACCACATTTATTCAACCATTGAAGTTGATAAGGCCTCTCCTGCCTTATAGTATTCAATCCCAAACTTTCTAACAAAAATAACACTAGAAACACTAGTTTCCCTAATGGATCCCACATAAATCCAGTTTAAATAATAGCCAACCTAAGCTAAAACAAGCCTAAACTAATTAAAATAAACAAAATAAACAAGGCTAAAACCCAAACAAAATGTCTCCTCTTAATTAAATAAAGTTTGAATGCCCAACTAATTAAATAAGAGAAGTTTGTCGTTTTCACATTCTATATGGCAACAACAAAACATGACTTAAGACAAATGGTTCTCTCTCGTGTTAATGAATTAGAAGGTGATCTATTACCGTTAGAAAGGTATGGAAGTCTAGTTTCCATCCCAACTTGGATAACAACAAAATTTGATCTTTAGGTTTATTGATTACCAAAAGAGTAACAAAAGGTCAAATTGTTTGCATCTAGTCTTCTTCTCCCAATCCTTGTGTAATGGTCTTGGTTCCTGCAACAAGATCCTCTTGAACATGAATCAGATTAATGAGGGTTTGCTCTGTATTATTATAAATCCTCTTGAAGTCCACCTTAGCTCATGTATCTTGAAGAAGTCCAATGAAGGCTTCTTTAAACTTCTTAGCCCTAAGTCTAGTAACTGAACCAACCAGAACCTCCAATGAATCCTTTAATGGTTGGATTGCATCAGGATAGTTATGAGATGAATGACTAGTGGACCATGTACTTTGATGGGGCAGTGAATGTATCAGGAAACAAGGTTAGAGCAGTGATGATTTCCCTAGAAAATAAGCAATACCCTATTTCATTCAGGAGTTTGAATGCACTAATAAAGTTGTTTATGAGTTAAAAATTGGGAAACTTGATGTTTATAAAGATTCACTGTTAGTTATCCGCTAGGAGAAACTATAATGATAAATAAAGAATGAGGAGTTGAATTCATATCAAGATTATCTCTTAAAGTTACTCAATGAGTTTGAGCTAAAATTAACTCACATGGGTAAAGACAAGAATCAATTTGCTTATACCTTTGCCATCTTAGCTTTGATGGCCCAAATCAATATTAAGGATAGGATAAAGGCAAAATACATAAAAGTTTGAAATCTCTAAGCTATTGTTGCACATTAGAATAGTCATTACATAGGAAACTAGGACAACATCAAAAGTTTTACTGAACTCCAAGAATATCCTCAAGAGGCCTCTAAGACATCTGAAAAAACTTTAAGAAGAATTTACATGGATATAAAAGGTCATTTGATGAGACTTTACTCAAGTGCTTGAATGAGAAAGAGGTTAGGTAAGCATTATAGGAAATCCATGAGGGAATCTATGCCATTTAAGCTAACAGAAATATGATGGCAAAGAAAATACAAAGATCCTAAGTATTTATAGTTTATTATGAAGAAGGATTTCATAAACTATAATAGAAAATGTCACAAGTTTCAGATACATGGTGATAGGATAAATGCAACTTTGATACCACTTTCTAATATGACCACACATTGGCCTATTGATTTAAGGGGATTGGATTTTATCGGATCGATCAATCCAAAGGTTAGCAATGAGCATATGTTCATCTTGGTGACCATCGATTACTTCACCAAGGTCAATGCCAAGTCTTACATATATATGACACAAAAGGTATTCAAGAGGTTCGTTAAAAAAATCTAATTTGTCGTTACAACTTACCAATAAGATTAGTAACTAACAACTCTTAGAATTTCAATGGGAAACTAATTATTGAGCTCCATTTAAATTAAAAACATTAAGCTTCTTAATTCTTCTTCCTATAGACCCAAGATGAATGGTGTTGTTGAGGCAACAAATAAAAATATCAAAAAGATTATCTAGAAAATGGCGATCACTTATAAAGATTGGAATGGGATGGTTTCATAAGCATTTCATACATATCGCACCATAGTTAGAACTTCTACGAATGCAACCCTTTACTATCTAGTATACGACATGGAAGCAATGATAACTTTAGAGGTGGAAATTCCATTATTAAGGATTGTAATGGATGAAAAACTAGAAGAATTTAAATAGCCAAAGATGATATTTAAGTAGTTGAATTTAATTAGAGAAAAGAGGTTGACAACCATCTATCATCATTTTTTATACTAAAAAAGAATAGCTAAAGCATACAACAAAAAGGTCAGGCTAAGAGTATTTAAAAGGGAGATCTATTATTTCAAAATAACTTTCTAGTGATGGGAGAAGATAAAAGTAAATAGGTATCGAACGACGAAGGACCATACATAATACTAAAGTTTTTTTTAGGGGCGTTAATTTTAACCAAGATGGATCGGATGATCTACCATAACTTGTAAACTTTGATATTATAAAAAAGAACTATGAATTATTTAATTTTTCTATCAATCAATAAAAACCAAAGTTTGGCCAAAATGGTATATTTTCTTTTTCACTAAAAACTTTATATGATGTCATAAGCTTAAAAACTTTGTTTTTGCAAAGGTTTTTAGGAAATCAAAGTTATTAGTCCAAATACAGAAGTCTAATTGTTTTTTTTTTTAACAAATGAGTCTTAGGAATTCAAGTGATCTCTTAGTAGAGAGACCAAACACTTAAGAACCTGAAAACAAACCAAATGTCATAAAATAACTTTAAAGTTGAGCTTTAATTGAATAAATAATAATTCAAAATCATAATGAAATACCATTTTGCATGTATAATCACAATAAAGGAAATTAAAGTTTATTGAACCTAAATTCATGTGTTTGAAATAAGAAAAGATCATCTTTGATAATCCTTTCACAATAGTTGAAAATATCATTCGCAGTCCCCATTCAAGCTTAGTAAATTCTCCTCGAAAATTACTGGAGATAAGTACTAGGACTAGATAAGCAATTCGGTCACAAAAGATGTACAAAATAATCCTTAATTATCAAACATGCCCTAAAAAACTAAGGGTATAAAAAAGTTCAATGAATTCAAAGAGTTTAAGCAAGCCATACAAAATAACTAATATGATAATGGTACTCAAAACACTATGAAAAAAAGACAAGAAGTCCAAGCTAACACTGGGGTATGATAGATAATTTATCGAAGTCAACCCTAAAATCCAAGATTCCTTTTACCAAAATGAAGACTTGTAAACAAAGACAAGTGATCCTTAATTTTGAGATCCCTTAAAACACCTCTTGAACCTATAAATACCCTTATATTTTATTGCGACGTCGCGGTTGCAAAAAATAATTATCCTAGCTTAAAACATCGTACGATAGTATAGAGCAAGCAAGGGGTCGATCCCATGAAGAAGGTTTAGATCAGATTTTTATGCTATATGATATGTAAATTAGGAGGGTTTGGAAGTTGTCTAGATAAGTTGATTAATCATGAAAACATAATTGTATGAAGTCTATGTTTAATTTGATTGAATACTTTTCCTAAGTTTAACAATGTAGATCTACCACAATTATTAAACTCAATTGCTTCACAAGTTCATATACCACAACTCTAGTTTTGATATTAAACTTGATAATATATTGTCTACAAGAATAACTTAGAGTTCGCTTTAACAATTAAAATAAAAAAATCATAAGATGAATAAGCGTAAGAGAACAAACATATTCATCATATAAACTGATAAAAGAAAAGGTAAAATTGATTTCACAGTTCTTAAAATCTCAAGGTTTTTATGTCCTTGCAACCAAGAAAAAGAGTTTAGTCTTGCGTGGTTGTTGAAAAACTAATCAAAAAGAAAGGAGAAAACATGATTTGTTGGGTTTGTGGAGGAGAAAGGGTGTTTTTTTATCTTCTGCTATTGTTGCTAGCCACCTCTTTTCTTTTTTCTTTTTCTTTTTATATCCTAGAAAACCCTAGTTCCTATTGTAGAAAATAGTTCTCCCTTAAGTTGATAGTCTTACATTTAATATTTGAATAACTATTTTACTAAAAAGAAGAAATAGCCTTACATGGAATATTAATTATTTCACTTAGAGGCACCAAATTGCTGAAATAAAGAGTTGGATGTCAGTTTGGATGCTTAAGAACACAATCTGAACATGTTTCTTCACGAAACCTGTTTGTTAGCAAAATTCAATTGTCACATTTCAAAAATTATATATCCATAATATGACATCATTTTGGTTTTAAAATTTGAGAGTTGCTAGACCTTGGAGTCAGGAATCCAAAAACATTGAGTTTGCATCAATTAGACTTTTGTTGCTCAAGATATTAAAGTCGGAGTGGCTGAAGGTCAACACTAGTAGAATGCAAGATTTGACTTTGGAAGATGTGATTTCCATGTTCTTCCTTATTTTATCTTCTTTTATTAGATTTCTAGAAAGGTATAGATGTTAGTTTTTTAATGCCACTGGAATCACATCATTTTGACCTCTAGAGCTCACGCTATGCACAAAAAAACATTGATTGACATTCAAATATGTCAATTTCCTCTAATTTACTCATTTTTGCATCTCATCCTAAAGTGCTTTCAAAACATAAAAC
The DNA here is from genome assembly GCA_029228465.1 of Salix viminalis. NCBI lineage: Eukaryota > Viridiplantae > Streptophyta > Magnoliopsida > Malpighiales > Salicaceae > Salix > Salix viminalis. The sequence continues at coordinate 7,471,401 of CM055440.1, read as the reverse complement.
AAAGAATATCAAGATATTTTATATATAAAACATATGCAAAATACTAGTTAAATGGGAGTGAAACTATTGAATAATATGGATGCATCATATTTCATAGCCAAGAGCTAAAACTTATATTACTTTCATAATAAAGCCTTTTCTAATCAAAGGAATTTAATTGGAATTGCTAAACAATGTTTTCCCATGCAAAACGAGCTTTTCAACTAACTTTAGTTATGCTTATTATTCATACAAGTAAAATAAATGTTTCAAAGACTTTTTCTTTCTTTTAAGAACTCTCAGAGTCAAAACTTAAACCCTTTTGACCAACAAGAACAAAAACAAATGTTCACTTTCCATAAGGAAAACATAAGTTTTCGACCTTCATGTATTAGGCATAGTTAGACAAGGGAAAACTCAAGAAACACAATAAGGTTGGCTCTAAGATTTCTTTTCAAGGAAAATAGAGAATGGGAAGCAAAACTAATAATTTTGAGTGTGTTTTCTAGCCTTTATCCATCAGATAGTGTGCATTCTACCCTTCACATACTAGATGACATGCTTTTTAGCCTAACTTTTTTCTTTTTGAGTGTGTTTTCTAGCCCTCTAGTATTAAAAATATATTTTCTAGTGCTATCTTTTCTAATTCCGAGTTCGCTTTTCAGTTTTATCCATTTTCTTTTGAGTACGCTTTGTAGCTCTACATTTTTCCTTTCAACCATATTTTCTAACACTTACATACCAGATAATACTTTCTAGCCATATCTATTTCTTTTAAGTGCGCTTTGTAGCCCTTATCCATAAGATAATATGCTTGCTAGCTCTATCTATTTCCTTTCTAGTTCACTTTATAGCCTTCACCTACCAAATAATACTCTTTCAAGCCTTATCTATTTTTTTTTAGAGTGCTCATTCAAGCCCTCACTTGTAACACTTTAATGTTTTTTTTTAATTAAAAATTGTTTGAAAATTAATTAAAATAATATTTTTAATTTTTATTATAAGCATATCAAAATTATCTAAATAGTATTAATATAATATATTTTCATGAAAAAAAATAATTTGTAAAGCATTAAAAAAACGACAGTTGTGAACGCAATTGCGTTGTAAGAGTTAGAATTTGATGATCCATCGATTAATTCAGTTGGGATTCCCAAGTCCTAGATTGTGCAACTTGCATTGGCGCATGCATTTTTCTCCGGACACTCTAATTATAACTTCAAATAATTGCGTTGTTACACAAGCCATGCATGAGAAAGAGGAATCAAATTATTTGATTGACAGAAACAAGGTTTGCCTCTGAGAAGAGTTCGTGAAATCTTAATTTACATTGAACATTTACGGATAGATAGAAGTGTTCTGAAGTGGAACAAGAACATCCAACGGTAACAAAGGACACGGGATTTTCCCTCAACTCGACATTGAAGTAAGAGTACTGCTGCACCAAATTGAAAGTTTGGAAAACCTCCCCTACTTCACAGACATATAAGAAAGATTTCCAACGTTTACAATATCTGACTACAGCATCTAACAGTGATTACAGCATTATTCTTGGGTATGAACTTTTTGTCCTGAGTCACAGTTTCAAATACCCCACTTGAAGATAAAACAGGATGGATGTTAGTGAATTTAAACTTTAATTACAGCTTCACCAAATGGAGTCCAAATGGAATGGTTGCTCCTGCTGTGGCTGTGGCGCTGGGTCTAAGACCTTCGAAGAAGAAGTTGCTTGGAGATTTGAACCTAAATCAGTCCCAAACTCATGAGCGATCCCATTTGTTAGAATCGAATAATCAGTAGTTGTAGCTTCTCTTTGTTGATAACTCCTGAGTTGCAGTGCCTTAAGCAACAAAGAATTCGTTGTGAGGTTTGAGCTTAGCAGTCCTGAAGGCCATGAGAGTGAAGGGAGAGTTGCTGCTTCTCTTGCTGCAGCCCAATTCATGTTCAAGTTCATATTTACATTGTTTTCGTTGTTGTAAGTGTTTGCCAGAATATTACTGAACCCACAAGATGAATTGGCAATACGATTTAGGTTTGGGAACTCGATATCTCCATACTGATCATTGACCATGGAGTTTGTATCACATAGAGACCCTAGAGATTGCTGAGAAGATGGTTCCTGCTGTGGTTTTTTGACTGCATCGCTCTTCTGAAATATCCTACAAACTACCCATTCCTCCTGTGACAATGAAACACCCAAGAAATTAACCAGTTTTTATAAAAGACAAATAGAACATGGCATGGACTGATTTTAAAGGTGTAAAGAGTGGTCAAATCCCATGTGTACGTACCTTTGTGTTCTTGAAAGGATGCTTGTTTTCTAGCCGGTACTCATGCATGACCCAGTTACTTTTCTCGCCCCTTGGAGCTCTACCCCTGTAGAACACTAGGGTTTTCTTCATTCCTACCAGCACTCCTGCACTGAATATTTCTCTGTCTTTCCCAGTGGTTTTCCAATAGCCTGCTTCAGTGGCTCTATTGGTTCGAAGTCCAGTTGGGTATTTTCTGTCTCTCAAGCTAAAAAAGTACCATTCTTTCTCCCCCATGGATGCCTTGCCTGTACCATGTTAATTTTGAATCAAGAGGTGAAACTGTTCAGAAATACTTTAACTTCTGAAAAAGAAAAATTGTTGAAAAGCAATGTTTTTCCATCTAAAAATTGAACCACTGGATTTTTTAGTTTTTAAAATTCGTAGTAGCTTGGAGAACACATTTTAGAGGTATTCAACAGTTTTTGTTCTCAGGTTTTTAGTGTTTTTCAAATAAAATAAATAAATAATATAACAGGAACTTTATAGCAATATAAAAAAAAATACTTTGTTTAATGTTTTAGTATTGATTTAGTATCATTAATAATTTTTATTGTAAATCTAATATAGATACTTTCTTTTTCTTTTGTGTTAACAATATAACTTTTTCTCGATAATTTTTAACTTGAAATGAAATAAAATTAATATTCTATAATTAGATTATCACAAATACAAAATATTAGGATAGGTAATATATATTATATTTTAATTTTTATAAAAATATAGTTGTAATCTTGATATACTTCTTAATTTTATTGTTGGGAAAATTTTTCTTCATTTTCTATTTTTCATTGAAGAGGGAAAACTTGAAAAAAAAATAGTTTTTTGTTAGTTGACATATCTTTGAAAAACAAGACTTCTTAATATGCACTTTCAGTCTCCTAATCGCTTATGGTTTATGTAAGTAGTCTTTAATTTGTAGCTTACTGGCATGTCTCCTCTATTTATTAAAGTTTCAGGTTTGAATTCACCAAAAATATTTGTGAAAATGGGATGAGAATTGAGTTTTGAAAATCGAGGTCTATATGCCACCTCCATTTTCATATTTTTTTTTAAAAAAGATAAAAGTACTTATCATTAGAAATACATGTTAAAGGTCTTCGATCTTAATGAAATTTGGTTGAAAATAATTATTTGATGCCCGGAGTTTATAAGAAAATATTATTAAAAAGAAAACGACAAGAATCAATAAGGGATGGATTTTTATCTCTTAAAGAAAACGTATTTTGTCCATGATGTATTCTCCATTGATCAATTTTTTCAAGGTAGTAACATATGGTTAAGTAGGTTTGCTTCATTTCTAAAATAAGAAAATAATTTGTCCGGGCTCCATTTTTCCAAGGATTGTTCAAGGTTTATTATCTGTCTTCAATATATCTATTCTGGAAATAATTTAAGGAAAATGATACTCTTATACGTACCAACATGAGAAGTAATTAGTTAAAGAAACCGAAAAAACTAGAGGTTGATACGGTGTCCAGAAGCCAAATACTCTGTTAAATGGTTTATTACAACCTTAATTACGATATTTTACTTCAAAGATTTCCTTATAGAGATTGATCAGATGATACTTGAAGCAGTAGATAGAAGCAGAAACAGGAATTCAAGAGAAAGATGACTGAATTTCAAAAACATGGATGGAAAGAAGTACCTGGGAGATCCCAAGGTTCGCACTTATTGAGATCAACATCCACCACAGCTTTCGACGTGAACCTGTTATCCGAAACCTTGCGAGTTAAATAACATGTAATGAGCTCTTCATCTGTTGGATGGAACCTGAATCCAGGAGGAAGGCTTTCCTCCATTTTCAATTCTGACACTTAGCAGACAAGACAGTTTCAAGAACCCTGGAGAGTACGGAAGATGCTTGCGAACAGAGGCTTTATAGCATCAGGAACAAGAAAGGGGAGTCTGTCCTTTTATAAATCATCCTTCAAGGAGAAGCTCCCATGGGTTGTCCATATTTTTTTATCATGACAATTACAGCTAACACTGACAAAGACGGTGCACGGAAATCTTCATTTTCTTATGACGACTAATTCTCTAAACGTCATTACTTCGCATGGACTGGGGACGTGGTTTGCCTAAATTGTCACTGGGTTTTTAAGGATATTACAAAAATACCAATCATTTGTAACGTTGAGGATGATGATGACAGAAGGAATTGGGATATTTTTGCGGCAAAAAAATTGTGCAAGAGGGGTTGAGCCTTGGTTACACCAGATTTGATTATATGTTTCTTCCATGAACTTGTCCAACCACCTTCACCCATTTCTACCAGCCCATCTCTAGTCCAATGAGAACTTTATGTCTTCACTACTATGCCCATCAATATATTATTAACACTTGTCGGTTATTACATCATCTACATGTATGTTTGTGTGGCATGAGGGTGCTTATTGTTTTTTGGTAATCTTATCGCAAAGCAATTGATGCATATTAATTATGTACACATTTAGCATAAAATACACATCTTGAAGAAAAAAATCAAAATTGTAGCTAAAAAATAAGAAAAATATGGCAATTTGCTATTGTTTATTAGAAGGTTGATTGTCATTCTAGTTTCTAGGTGATAGATATAATACATGAAACTTTAACTCTTCTAAATAAATATAGGGATAGTAATTTTACCTACTTTTAGAAAGAAAAAAAATCACATCCCTTGTGCGTATGAGTTCACAGATCAGAGGTCAGTACGACATAGCAGGTTAGTCCATAAGAGTCTCCTCATGATAGCCTCCTAAATCGCAGCGAAGAAAGTGCACTGAAAGAACAATCAGTTGTGTGTCTCATATGTAATCCACAATTGCAGGCATGATGTCGCCGACAGTCGCACCTGCAGGCACGCTATAGAGCATGGACAAACCATGAAGAGGGGGGGACAGTGGGAGGAGAAATGATCGTAACAGACAAATACCATTGCAATTTACTATTGCTAAGATACATGCAGAAACACTGAAAAAAACAAACACACGGTGACGAGGGGAAGGGATGAAGAAACTAACAGGGGAAGACGGTAACACAGTTAAAAAATTGAAGAGGACACAGTGAATATAAAACTTGCACACGGGCATAAAAACCAACGACAACCACTCTTCCTCTTCCTTAGCACCGGCAGAATCACTATCAACAGCCCTTTCTCCCTCTTTCACAACGTCAGTTCTCTCCCCCCCCCCCCCCCACCCCGTTGGCAGCGTTGGCAACCCTCTCTCTCTCCTCCAACAAGTCAGTCGACTACCTTGTATCATCCCCTTCAGCACTGACAGTCTCTCCCATGCTAGCAGCTCGACCGGCAGGTCCAACTCTCCTTCCCCAACTCCATCGATGAACAACAACAGCACTAGCACAAACCAACAGCTCTCGCGGCCACCACAGACCACCATTTTTGAAGCCACTACTACAGGAAGAACCAACTCGACCTCCTCTATATGGCGGCAGTGACAGGTAAGCTAGTCGTCACCCTCCACAAATCATCATTTCACTGTTCACCATTACGGTGAACAATGGGGCGAGTGAATTAATTCACTCCCCCGTTCCACTTTTCTGCATGTTGATAGTGGGCTTATGCCCACTGTTCACGTGCAAAACAGTGGGCTGGGTAAGTTGGGGCTCGTGCCCGACCTGTCCACCTGGGTTGGAGGCATAGTCCAAGAGCTCTCGGCCCATCAGGGTTGGGCAGCCAACCCATACAAAAAAATACAAAATAGGAAATACAAAATTTGCATAAAAAATATTTTAAAAAAAATGTGTTGTTTTCGTGCATACGGCCGAATTCCAATTGTTTTTCAAGCATATTTTTCAAAAAAGCAAATATAACATCTTTCTCATGTTTTGAAATGAAAATTGGATATCGTAACTAGTTTACGATTATATTTTGGATCTCGACCAAAATACCAAAAATCTTTCAACAATATTTGTTTTTTATTTTTTTAGTCATAAACTTTAATTATCGAGGTGTAAAATTATAATGTAAAATACACCATCGATATTAAAGAACAATGAATATGGTGTTTAAAGAATTTCAAGCTCTAGAATGATCAGGTTTTCGACTCCCAATGAGGTAGAGACTCTCTCACGAAGAGAGATCTACTTCGAACCTTAGAAAATACCAAGGAATAAAAAAATAGACCTAGATAAAACAATCAACCAATAATGCAACTTACCTTAGGTAGGGGCACTTGGAGCATGCATCTTTCCCTTGCACAACAAGTCCCCTTTACCAGACTCTCGCAAACCAATAGATTTTCTAGTGATTTTAATACTAGGTGGCAACTCTTAATAATTATAGTTGTAATTTTTACGACTATAAAACACCCCTCCTTTCACCCTGCGTTGTCTTCCCCTTCGGGGATGGCGGGGCGGGAAGCGTGAATAAATGTCGTCACTTCAAACTAGTTAATATAAAATAAATCATTGATTAAATGACAAATGTTCTTTTCTTCCAATGTAATACCATCTTCACCAATGGAAATATTGAAGAAATGATGCTAGTAAAAAAAATTGACATGTTTATTCCTTCTAAAAATCTATTGGTGATAATCTTATAGATATAATGACTAACAAAATAGAAAATGCTATCTAAACTATTAAAAATCTATTGGTGATAATCTTTTCTTTTATCAAACAGTCTCTAAACTCATAAGAGATGGTGTTTTACAGTTATGAGGTATTATTCATCAGTTATTTTGGTTAGGGAGAGCAATTCATATAATTAGAACTAATAGATTAACCTATTATCCAAAATATTAGCCTAACTTTCAAGCCTATTGGGTAAGTTTGAACCATATCAAAGGCTTTGTCTATGGGAACTTCATATAAAAAAAAATCATTAATTGTTCTTTAAGGAGTTATGTTATTGACATCCTTATTAACCATCAAAGATAGATCATCAAAGCACTATTAAAAAAAATGTGTCATGAACTTTCTTACAACTGTTGACACACTTGCTCTATCAATGTATTAGCAATTCATCATCAGCTAAGAGAATATAGGTAGTAACTTGATCATTATCGTTTTAGCAAGGACTTTCTTTTATTTATCCATCGAAAAACTCCTTTTTGTCACAATCCATTTTTAATGGTATTTCAAATTTTCAAAAAAAATACCTGCCAAGACATTGTCGGCAGTCATGCTGGCAGCTATGCCCTGCAACCTACCAGTGCAACACCCCATCTCCTGGACACCACTCTCGTGCCTTTCAACTTGCACATTTAGTCTATAAAAAAGGAGATAATTCTTTATAGAAAAGGGGAGAGTAGCATGAAATAATACTGGAAATACTAGGAGAGAACACAAAAAACACAAATGGAAAATTTGCAAAATAAAAAAGAAGGAAACACAAGGGAGGAAGACGAAGACACATAGTGCGAAAGTTGCAAGAAAAAACACATACATGCATAACCACCAGCGGCAACCACCACTATCTACTCGACACCTGCAAAAGCACGCATGCAGCTCTCTCTCTCGCTTTCCTACACTCATCGGCGTCTCTCTCTACCTCCCATATAGTCACTGGCAGCTCTCTCTCTGTCCTCCAGCTAACTCCCAACGAGCACCAACATCACCCCCTTAGAACCGGTGACTTCTCCTCCACGTCAACAGCTCCACTATGACCTCCAACGGCGAAGCAGGAGCACAGCGCAGACCAAACAATCTTCTAGCGCTCCTCCCACCCACCACAGACTACCATTTCTAATGTCACCACCACAAGAAGAACCACCTTGGCCTCCTCTACCCGGTGACAGTAGTAGGTGAGCCTCTTGTCACCATCGACCGACCCCTTTCTATTGTTCATGTAATACTTGAATAGTGCAAGAGTGAATTAATTCACTCTGCAAACATGTTTTTGTTTTTTTTTTGTTTTTCCTTGGGTCAAACTGTTATCGACCCAACCTTGTTGGTTGGGCCATGTCCGGCCCAAGCCTACTAAAGTAAGGCCCTTATTGGTTGGCCGACCGACCCATTTAGTTGGGTTAGGCCTTGTTCGATTTTTTTTAATTTTTTTTAAAATATAATATAAAAAATTACATTTAAAAAAAAATATGTTGTTTTGTGCATACGACTGAATTCTAAAGTTTTTCCAAGCATATTTGTAGTAAAAAAAATATATGTTGCATCTTTCACAAGTTTTGAATGAAAATTTGATATGGTGACGAGTTTATGATTATCCATTAGAATTTGGACAAAATATCAAAAAAGTTTAATAATTATTTTGTTTCAGCTACTATGGTATAAAATACATTGTAAAGTACACCTGTAGATAGTAAAAAAGTTTTTTTTAAAAAAATGAGGTGTAAAAATTTTTAAACTTTAGAATAGTCAAGTTTTCGACTCCCAATGGGGTAGAGACTTTTTCACGAAGATAGATCTACTTTGAACCTTAGAAAAGACCAACAAATAAAAAACTGACTCAGAAAAAAATCAAACAACAATAGAAGTTGTCTTAGGTAGGGTGCACTAGGAGTGATGTGTCTTCCCCTTTGCATAAACCATTAGGTTTTCTAGTGACCTTAATACTAGGTGGTGACTCTTGAGAATTATAGTAGTAATTTTTACGACGATAAAACACCTCATTTCATCACATGTTGTCTCCCCCTCCAGGGATGGCGGGGCACAAAGTGCGAATAAAACATCGTCGTGACATCTGTCACAACTAACCATCATTTTCTCCACTTCCTAACATGTATTGGCTTTCCTAGTAGTGTTTTTTCCATGATGCTAAAGGTTCTATTAGTGAAGCTAAAAATCCAAAACATGTAATTTTCACCATCATTACGAGTGACTAATTGGTAGTAGTTTTTTAACACATTAATAATAGGTTTTGAGCCTAACAAACCTAAAAACAATTCAGAGGATAAATGTGCTCATTCATTGGGGTGCAACTAGCCTAGGTCTAAGTGGTAGTAATTGAATACCTCTCTCATAAACCCATGTAAACAAAGAGAATACCTAATTGCATACATATAGATGAGGGCATTAATTTCAAAATAACCTTGGATGGAATCCAAAATGTATTGGTTGATACGCTTACTAGGGTGAGCATCTGGGCTATGTACTCTCTCGATTAATGGTGATTCATATTTTATACATCCTTAATATATATGTCTATGGGGTTTATTTATTTATTTAAAAGAAAGATAAACAAAAAGGTTTTGGTAATGGAAATATCTATAAAGAGTTTTCTCCTCTTTGATTATAGTAGATATGATTTGATGTCTTTTTGTGACAGTAGCTTGTCAAAAATAATAGAAGAATAAAAGTGAAAGAAAAATTCAGAAGAAAGAACAATTAGGGTTATAAAGAAAATCTCTTTGTATTCCCATAATCGGATGAAAAATATTCCTTATCATCGTAGACCTTAAGAAGTCAACTCAAATACTACATTAAAAATTAGTCACCATTTCACTTTTTAAAGAATATCTACTTCTTGTAAGAAACAAGCTGCATGGACATAAGAATCTCAATATTGCTATATAGGACACACAAAAGCATATGGAGAAGGTAAAAGAGCTCTCATTTGCTACTAACAAATACTTTTAAAATATTTGCATATAATACAAAAAGCTTTGAGGGCTAATGATGGATCAATATTTTTGTTTTCACCGGGATTCTTTTTTTTAAAACGGTTAGCCAAATATAAAATAATAATTGACTATATCTAGACTCAACCAAGCATTGATCCCAACTATGTATTGGTATGATGAGTTGTCAAACCCACTATCTCTAAGCTTAGCTAAACATTTAGCCAAATATAAATGGGTCTAACGAGCTTTTAGACTTATTGTCTCTAGACTTAATCGAGTGTTTAGCCTAAACATGTATGGATTTGATGAGTTGTCATACCCATTATATTTTTGCTCAATTAAAGCTTTGAGTTTATGATCCTTTTATACTCTAAATAATCTTGGTTTGCATGATTACTTTAATAAGTAGGAGGTATTTTACTTCGTAACGAATTGAGTCAAATTTATTTCATGATGAGTCATAAATATGGTGCCTACACTTTAACCCTTTATCTTAAAAAGACGATAAGCCTTATAAGGCTATAAAGAAAGGCCAAGATATTTCTCAAATAAGTTTTTTTTTTCTCTCCACTTTTTATTGTATATTCATTCTTAAAATTCTTCTTTAAAATATTATCTTGTTTTCTCTTAAACGATACCTATTTAAGCATTAGTGAATCCCTAAATTCACAAAACAATAATTCTTTTGTAGGTATCACGTATTATCATCAACCATTTCGGCTAAGAAGAATAATTTAGATCATTAGAACTAGAAAATTATTGTATTATCCAAAATATCAACTTGGCATTCAAGCCCATCATATAAGTTTTAACCTCATCAGGCTAGGTATGAACAATTATGTTTGATATGAACGAAGGCATGTATTAAGATTAGTAGGCCTCTATAAAAGTAAAGGCAAAAAGCAATGAACCTCCATTACCATCCATAAGAGGAGGAGGAAGTAATCAAACAAGAGAAATGTTACATACATCTATTTCAAATTAGTTTAACCCTTTAAATATTTTATAGCATTAAAGAAACTCATTTGTAATTACCATTTTACATTAATATTACATAAAAAAAAACATTAAAAATTATTCAAGATACTGCAGTTAACCATTAACCCATGTCTTTTCTTTGTATAACTTGTGAATTTCCAATTTTTATTCTCCTATGCATACCTCTTCCTATAAAAACAACAAGGATCCTCATAAGTAATAGCTAATGTAAAGTGTCGTAATTAATTAATTAATTAATTCAAAATCGTGAAAGGCTAGTCGCCACTATCATGTCCCGACAACTTAATTTGAGAATAAAAGGAAGAAGCAGAATGTTAAGGTAGATTGTTTGATTATCGAAATAATGAATGATTGGCATGGATGATGACACGACCTTAGATGACTGCTTCAATATAATGTATAGTATTCTCGTGATTTAAATATATGTGGATCAAGGTTGCCAAGAGTGGTTAAAATGCTCACCAAACCAGGACACTGTATCGTTGGTAAGAATTTATGTTGGATCTTAATTTCTTACCATTTTGTCTTCGAAACCCTCATCAATTTCAATCCTAACTAGAACTTCAATGTACTGACTTCTTCTATATGATTCCCCTCTTGCAATTGAGCTTCTAGAACCCACAATATCTACAAATTAATAATAATTTATTCCCATCTTGCCACATACGCACTAATTTCATGTAGAAAAAGCAACAGCAGTTTCAAGAGCGTTTTCCTTGCTATATCCATAACTTTTTTTTTTTTTTTTTACATCGGTTATCTTAATTTTTTATAAAAAATACACGTTTTGATTCAAACTTGAAATTTATTATGCAGGTTCCAAGTTCTTTATCATTACGTTACGCTCTTGAGAACCTATAACCATAACATACACAAGAAGAGCTTGATTATAACTAAAATAAATTCTGAATGAAAATAATTTGTTCTTTCACAGTGCAGTAGTATTTATTCATTATTTGTAAATGGGTCTACATTTATTTATTATTTATCGAGATTTACAAGCAACACAGACTCAGAAAATTAAGCAAGCAAACCTTTTCTAGCATTTAAAATAAGAAACGCAGCTAAATATTTCTTTCAATTAAAATAAAAATATAATTTCTTGTGAAATTCTAAATTTAATATTATAATGAATTAATATTTCAAAAACAAATTCATTCCATTTGTAATCTCAACCTGTGAAATTAATAACCTGTATCATTTTAAGATCTATTCGCTAAATAAAAAAAGCTTTTTTTTTTATTTTACTAAATAAAAAAGTTACTCTTTCATTATTATTATTATTATTATTATTATTATTATTATTATTATTATTATTATTATTATTATGTAGTCAATGGAGGCAATTGTAGTTTCGTAAGTGGGCTGCTAAAAGCCTGGTTAGGAGAATGAAGTAACAAGCCCACCAGGTTATATACCCCTAAACGTATGAGCTCCCGAAATGGGAATTAGAATGGGCTTGTATTTAGCAGCTTCGCTTTATTTTTTTATATTTGTTTTCTGGAAATTGACCCCACAACAATGTGGGCGTTCGTTGGATCATGGATCTAAATCTATTTGTTTTCCGAATAATATTTGATTTTATGCTATATCTAAATCGTCCCCGGGTGTTATAAGAGATTAAGCATTAAAAAACTATCATAAAATATAATCCAAAAAAAGATGGAGTTTTTTTAATTTAGTATATTATGATTTATATATATTTGTGTTTTTTTTATGAAATAATAAGTAATTCATTCATTTGGTTTTAAAAATTAGTCTTTCTATTTTCATATTTGTTTATAACTTAAACCTTTCATTGTTTTAATATGGAAATTTAATTTTTTATTTATTTTCTAAAATAATTTTCATTTTTAATTGATTTTTTCAATTCTTACCTCCTACAAACACAATAAAAAAAAATAATGCATATAAAAAGCATAATTTAAAGATTGAAAAAAAAAAACCTAATTTTAAAGAATAAAAGGACTAGCTTACAAATTTATAAAAAACATAATTCTTGATTTTTAATATTATAAATTCACTAAGTTTTTTTAATTGATTTTTTGATAAGTTGTTAAGTTACTTTTACGAACTTAAGTAAATGAATAGTGAAGTAAATGGCACACTAAGATTATTATAGTGAAAAGCTAGATTCAATTGAGTGAAATATGAGTAGAGAGATACTTCGAGTTTAAGCATGTCAAGGAATGTGTGAGAAAATATTTCCTTGCTACTACCCTTTCTTGCAGGTATTAAAAATATTATAAAAAAAATATAACTCAATTAAAGGTGAAGGATATTATATTTTAATGGTGATTCTATTTTATTAAATTTTAAATATTAATTGAAACTCGTTAAAATATTAATAACAGCTACAAATACTTTTTTGTGTGTGTTAGAAATTAACTTTTGATTTGACTTATGATGGAACATAGGTATGTCCTTTATTTTCTTACTACAATTATATAACTTTTATATTTTAATTTTATCCTTCAAATTAGTTGGGTATTAATCTTGATATTTTGTTTTAATTTTCCTTTTAACGGATTATTATGTTTTCAAAAAGATTATGACATTGAATTGGTGCTTGATTTTGCCGAAAAAATAATCAATTTTATTATTTAGATAAAAAAAAAACTAAAATAAGGGAGCTAAAATTGAAAGTGAAGGAAAAGTACATAATTGTTTTATCCACGGTTGTCAAAATCGCGAGTTGACTCGTAAAATCGTCCGATTTTACGAGCCAACTCATCAAACCTTGTTAACTTGGGTAGAAAAATCGATTTTGGTCAAACTCGGTCAAAATCGCAAAATCGGACCGATCCGGTCCGATTTTCCGATCCAGCTAATTCATAATTTTAAAGCCAAATGATTCACTGATTCACCTCTTATATTTATACACAAAAAAATTTACCTTCTCATTACTTATCCGATGTGGGATAATTGAAGGAAACATTTACACTTGCTGCCTCGTCTGAAGAGTGGAGAGTGGAGACTGGAGAGTATTTAAGTGGAGAAGAATTGAGGAACAATTGTATCTGTCCAATGGGGGACAAATTGCATTGTCCCACATCAGACAAATTGAATTTGTCCAGCATTCTGCTAGACAAATTATATATATATATATATATATATATATATATATATCATAGAATCACTCTTGAAAATCAGTAATATTAACTTTAAAATTTATACTTAATTTTTTAATTTTTTACTTTAAATTAAAAAAAATTGATGTTTTTAAATCATTTTCATATCCTGATGTCGAAATAATTTGTTGGAGTTGGAGCTAGTACTAGTAATATCGATGTTGACTGTTTATACCAGTATTAATACTGATAATCCTTTCAATAATAATACTTTTGATAAATGTATTAAAAATAACGAGGAAAATGACAGACATGAGACTAATTTTAATTTATATAGCATATCATCAAAATATTTATTTTAAATTTGTTAGTTGTTACCTAATGAAATTCTATGGACATAATTGTTTTGTAATGTATTTTTAAATTATTATGAATTATATATGAACCTTAACTAATGAAGTTTTATAACCATAATTATGTTGTATTGTATTCAGAAATATTTTACTTACGATTTTACGATTTTTCTACCTACACGATTTTAGCTGTGATTTTACAATTTTTATACAGAAAAATTCAGGTACGATTTTATGATTTTACGATCCGAATTTCCAAACCCCTTTCCGTGTCGTGTCAAAATTGTAAAAAAGTAAACATGTGTGGATGATCATGTGGATAAGATAGTTTCCATCTTTTATCATAAAATCAAGAGTCTTTTATCATTCTAACATTATTTATTAAAAGTTTTTATGGAAATAACACATGTTAAAAAAGAATTAGATAAATATAATAGTTTTATCAATTATTGTTGGAAATTTGTCATTTCTCATTTGAATAATTAACAAGTATAAAGTTTAATCTAGAATTTTATGATCCAATGACCAAAACATGAAATTCAAGATCTCAAGGTAAATAGAAAAAGAAATAAGTTGATTTGACATTATAAGGAAAAGGGAAAGAAAAAAAATATAAGGAAAAATTGACCATTAGGGACATATTGTGACTTTGTTTTTGATATACTTGATATTATTAAAAAGATCTCGATTAAATGATTCCAACAAAATTTTGGAAGACTATCAAATATGGTGGTAATTGGTTAGATGTTTTGTTCAAGGTTAATTAAGAGTTAATTACAATATCAT